>QJPP01001096.1:0-562165 GCA_003996215.1 Jaltomata sinuosa
CTGGTGATGTCTTTTGGGTTGACTAATGCCCCCGCAGCCTTTATGAACTTGATGCACATGGTTCTTGGCCCGTATCTGGACTCATTCGTGATAGTTTTTATAGACGACATCTTGGTATACTCACGTAGTAGAGATGAGCATGAGCAGCACTTGAGGGTTATACTCCAGGCGTTGAGAGATCATCGGCTTTACGCCAAGTTCTCAAAGTGCGAGTTTTGGCTTGAGTCAGTTGCATTCCTAGGGCACGTGGTGTCTAAGGATGGGATTAGGGTTGATCCGATTTCAGCGGTTTGTGAGTGGCCTAGACCTACTACTGCTACTGAGGTTCGCAGCTTTATTGGGTTAGCAGGTTACTACAGACGGTTCGTTGAGGGATTTTCTTCCATAGCAGCACCCTTGACTATGCTGACTAGGAAGGATGTCCCATTTCAGTGGTCGGATCAGTGTGAGGATAGATTCCAGAGGCTTAAGGTCTTATTGACTTCAGCTCCAGTTTTGACTTTGCCAGTTAAGGGTCAGAGCTTCTCCGTGTACTGTGATGCTTCTGGGGTTGGTCTTGGTTGTGTGTTGATGCAGCATGGTTGGGTAATAGCATATGCGTCGAGACAGCTGAAGGTTCACGAGCGCAACTACCCCACTCATGACTTAGAGTTGGCGGCGGTAGTTTTCTCGCTCAAGATCTGGAGGCATTACCTATATGGAGTTCACTGTGAGATCTTCACCGATCACCGTGGTCTTCAGTATATTACGAGTCAGCGGGAGTTGAACTCGAGGCAGAGGAGATGGGTCGAGTTACTGAAGGACTATGACTTCACTATTCTGTATCATCCGGGCAAGGCAAACGTGGTAGCGGATGCCTTGAGTCGGAGGGCAGTAAGTATGGGTAGCCTAGCTTCTCTTTCAGTTTCAGAGCGACCGTTGGCCTTGGACATCCAGTCCTTGGCTAACCGTTTGGTTAGGCTTGACTTGTCGGATCCTAGCAGAGTTCTCGCCAGTATTGAGGTTCGTTCTACTTTGATTGATCAGATTCAGAGCCGTCAGTTTGAGGATCAGCAGTTGTGTGACCTTCGTGATCGGGTTGTTCAGGGTGAGACCAGTCGGGCTACTCTAGATTAAGATGGGGTTCTGAGGTTTGATAGTCGCCTTTGTGTTCCGAGGATTAGTGATTTGATTCAGTTGATACTTCATGAGGCACATTGTACTAGATACTCTATTCACCCTGGCACAACAAAGATGTATAGAGACTTGAGACAGCTTTACTGCTGGAGTGGTATGAAGCGGGATATAGCAGAGTTCGTATCTCGGTGCTTGAACTGCCAGCAGGTTAAGTTCGAGCACATGAGACCTGGTGGTTTGATGCAGCGACTTCCCATTCCGGAGTGGAAGTGGGAAGGGATTACTATGGACTTCGTGGTTGGTTTGCCCCGTACTTCTCGTGGGTTTGATTCCATATGGGTGATTGTTGATAGGCTGACTAAGTCAGCACATTTTTTGCCGGTTCAGACTTCTTATGGTGCAGAGAGGTTAGCTCAGATCTACCTTCGTGAAATTGTTCGGTTGCACGGAGTCCCATCTTCTATCATTTCAGACCGCGGCACCCAGTTTACATCTCAGTTCTGGAGGGCTATTCAGCGAGATTTGGGTACAGAGGTTCATCTTAGCACCGCTTTCCACCCTCAGACGGATGGCCAGTCCGAGAGGACCATTCAGATTTTGGAGGACATGCTTTGAGCCTGTGTTCTTGACTTTGGAGGTTCTTGGGATCAGTTTGTTCCCTTGGCAGAGTTTGCTTATAATAACAGCTTCCATTCGAGTATCGGCATGGCACCTTTTGAGGCTTTGTATGGAAGGCGTTTCAGATCACCGGTAGGTTGGTTTGATGGTTTTAGTGCTGGGCCACAGAGCGTAGATTTGCTTTGAGATTCCTTAGACCGAGTCCGAGTGATTCAGGACAGACTTCGGGCAGCTCAGAGCAGGCAGAAGAGTTATGCTGATCGTAGGCTTCGTGCCTTGGAGTTTAGTGTCGGTGACTTTGTGTTTCTCCGTGTATCGCCCATGAAGGGCGTGATGAGATTTGGTAGGCGGGGCAAGCTTAGCCCCAGATACATTGGGCCGTTTGAGATTCTTCAGAGGGTTGGTAGCGTTGCCTATTAGCTAGCCTTGCCTCCGATGTTTTCAGCTATACATCCTGTATTTCATGTTTCGATGTTGCGTCGTATTGTCCCAGATGAGTCTCATGTGTTGCAGTGGGATTCAGTTCAGTTGGATGAGGATTTAGCCTTTGTTGAGGAGCCGGCAGCTATTTTGGCCAGAGATGTCAGGAGATTGAGGTCTCGAGAGATCCCGGTTGTTAAGGTTCAATGGAGGCACCGTCCAGTCGAGGAGGCTACCTGGGAGACTGAGAGAGATATGCGGGATCAGTATCCGCAGCTATTTTAGCCTTCAGGTACCCTCTTGACCTTGACTTTCGAGGACGAAAGTCCTTGTTAGTAGTGGATGATGTAATGACCCTTACGGTTATCTCCATGTATACGTTTTTCTTGAACCGTTAGAGCTTGTTTGTAGCGGCCCCAGGTCACTTAAGGCTCGTCAGGACCGGTATTTCGGTGTTGGGTCCATTTGGTTGGTCGCATTATAAGTTTTGAAGCCAAGCAAGTCGGCAAAAGTTATCGTAAGTTCTTTAACAAATTTCCTGAACTTTGGGTAAAATGTCTCTGGGCTTTTCTCCCAATATATAAAGAGTTAGAAGTCCCCCGAAATACCAAATCGAAGGTCTACGAGTCTAGTTTCCAACGGCACAAAACCTCACTCCCAACTGATTCTGGAGTAAAGAAGTTATGACTGTTTTACCTGCGGGACATCTCTGGCAGGAAACGGGTTGCGAACCGGGTCGCGAACCGCGGTCGGTAAACTCGATTTAAGCCTCAACTTCACGTTTTAAAACGCCATTTCAACTCTGAAACAGTGATAAAACATAAGGGAGGAGCCCGAGAGAATTTTTGAGTATCAAAATCGTGCGTTGGTGAATTACGAGCCTAAGCTTAAGAATTTTATTAGCATCGCGCGTATATTTGAAAATATTTTATTTTAAAGTTGAATTTGGTAAAAAGTTATATTATTATTACCTTTTCAAAATATTTTAAAGGTTTATGAAAAATATTTTTGTTACGATATAAGTGTATATGTATTTATTTTATAAGGTTTTTATACATTGTAATATTTTAACGGAGATAGTAAATTTAGTTATGTTAAAAATTATTATTATAATATAGTAGGTTTTATTCAAAATAATTTTCTAATAATTATGGTATATTTAAAAAGCTATATTTATTTTACCATGAATTTATGCAATACCCGAGTATATAAATAACGGGATAAAAATATTGTTTTGTTGCCTTGCAATTGCCACCTCCACTCCACGTGTAGGTGGAGGGAGTGGCCAGCAAGCACAAACAGTGAATGGTGGCAGCATATAACATAATCCTTCATAAGTGGCATTAATGGGATTAATGATCACTTTTTCCTTTCATTTGTTTGTTACTGTCATATGGGTGGCCAATAAATCCCTACTCATCACTTTCAATTGCCAAATGCAATTCTGGAGCCTTTCCATGTATATGCTTGCAAATACGTATTCACGTTAGTAAGGAATACTTTTCCTAGTCAAGTTATTTGAGTCCGAGTTTGATTTCATTTCGGAGCTTTTTCGGAGAGGTTCAAGCTTGTCGTCGGACGACAGGTAGGTTACGATTAATTTCCCTAGACTCCACATATATAGAATAAAATTGTATTAATGGGCGTCCTTAGGTTGGTTTATTAGGTTGGTACCACAGACCTCGACCCCTTTATTCATGTCCGCCTACTTTTGTTCCTCCGTTGCTTGTAGTATTTGCCGATATATTTTATTTACCCTTGTGGTCCTGTGAGGCCTTGTTGACTCTGGAACATAGAAGGTGGGATTTTGGGAATGTCCGCGAGTCCCGGGCATAGAATTATCCTTCTAGGCTGGTTATGCTTGCAGAGTAGCTGTGGGCCTGTGCAGGGTCGATAGGTTGATTGTGAGCTGCTGGACAGCTATTGTGTGTGATCATACCATTTCCATGCCTATAAAGAGGTTTTACCCATGTTTTACTGTGGTTTTGGCTTCGGGCCTACTGACACTATTTTCTAAACCTTGCATGGCCCGGGGGGCCCCTTTTTGATGGAAATAATTTGGAAATGGATTGATTTAACTTGTGAATATTTCTGGATAAAAGAAAGTAAAATTATGTTTAAAATCATCAGTTTTATGATGATCGCTAGACTCGGCAGGGCCAGGGTGCTAGTTGAAGTTTTCTTGTTACTTGAGATGATTTTTAGCCTCGGTCGGACCGAGCACCTGAGATGACTTTTTACTGTTTAGACCCGGTTACGCCCGGGCACCCTTAGAGGGGTTTTTGAGACATTTTCCTACTACTTTAGTCCTGAACAGGGTCTGGGCATTGCATATTCGAGACTGGGTCTCTATCTTGATACCGGACTTACTTCCGGACGACATGTGTTGATACTGAGTTTTAGTATGGGGTCTGGGACCTCCATGGACCTTGCCATCCGGGCCAGGGGCTACGGGCTGCGTGTGCCGGAGAAGGGGTATACGGTGGAGTAGAGGTATACGGGCAGTGTCCTTCCATGGAACCTACCTGCTGGGCCGAATCGGCGCCGGAGGAGGTACATACAGAGATACCATTTCACTTGAGATCTTCATGCATCATATCATTCATTGTTTGAGGCTCCACCTTTGTTTGCTGTTTGCTGATTGTACGCTCCGGTAGTATGGGATGCCGGAGGGTTTGTTTTCACTTGTTTGTGTTCTTCGGTTGTATGGGCGGCCGGGGGACTGTAGGTAGACTTTGCTATTTACTTACAGAATTGTTCCCTGTTACGGTTAAGTATGAAATTGGTTACTGGTAGACTGTTAGTTTCTGGATTTGAGGTTGATATGATTAGTTGAGTTTGATTCATGTCCCTGAGCATGCCTATCATTACTCTTTCTGTCTTCTTCTTACACTTGAGGTTACCGGTATACCGTCCATTTCGTAAACTTATTTTGTATACACTGTTGTTGCAAGGACCCCAGGTGCGTTGTTTCTTACTTTCACCTGTGCCTATGGTGTGTATATTCTGCTTACTAGCCACACATGTGCATCTGTTGATTTCCCTCTGGGCTAGTTCCTGTGTACCTTTCGTTGATTTCTGTGACTACTTGCTTCTATTCTGTCTATTACTATGCTTTTATCTTATATGTGCCCAGTCGGCCTATGATACCTAATGGGTACCTTATGCTTTGCATTTGGTGCTCACCCCTACCCCCTGCATCTTTGGGTGCAGATCCTAGCGTGGGCCATCGCCGTTAGATCGTTGTGATTCGTGCTTGGAGATCTGTTGGGGACTACTTCAGGCTGAGGGTGAGCTCTTCGCGATCGGAGCTTAGCTTTAGTTTATCTTTTGCTTCATGTACTCTATTGCCATTCAGAGACATCTGTATATATTGTTTTGGATTAGTTGCACTCCATATATGTAGTTGGGGCTCTATACTATGATACCAGGTCTTGGGGTTTGGTTTAGTTTCCGCATATGTATATATTTATATCCCTTTTATCTGTTCTCTTCGTCTTGTTCCCTTATTTGTTAGATAGTAGCCCATTACTAACTGTTCTGGGCTATGGGGATTGGTTCACCTACCGGGGGTTGTAGGTGCCATCATGACCGAGAAATTGGGTCGTGACAAAACTGATAGTAGTACCGTATGTTACCCGCTTCTGGAAACCTATAAGGCCCAGAAAATAGGATCTATGGAAGGTCACACTCGTATATCCCTACTTCACTGTATACGCACCCTCTGGCACCCGTAGCTCGTATCCTCTGGTCCAGAATGACAAGGTCTATGGAAGCACTTGACCAACATACTAGATGCCCCGCAATCTTGAAAACCCCAAGTAAAGTAGCCCGGAGAGTATCCAGGGATTAAACGGCCTTTGATTTTACCATACTCCAAGAAGACCTATTAAAATGATATCAAAACTCTCTTTACATCATTTCTACCAAAAATGGGCCCCACGGGCTATGCAAAGTTTAGAAAATCAGTTCTGATAGGCCCGAAGCCAAAACCGTAGTAAAAATCATGAAGAAATCCCATCTATTTGCATGATGAATGGCATACACAATCACAATAGTGTCCCCTGGCCCTGCACAAGCTCTAATCGCTCTACAACATAGATAGCCAGCATAATATCATGCTAACGTTGCCCGGGACTCACGAGCACCCCCCGAATAACCCACCATCTCTGGTCCAGAGTAAGACAAGGCCACACAGGACCATAAGGGTGATAATATCAACTACGGAGAATACTACACACAACAGAGGAAAGAAACGATGCAAAACATGGAAAAGCGGTCAAGGTCTGTGGTACCAACCTAATAACCCAACCCAAGGATGTCAGCTAGTAAAATTTTATCCTATATATGCTAAGTCTAGGGAGTTTAGACCGTAACCTACCTGTCTTCTAACGACAAGCTGCCCGATCAATAACGTCCAAGACCGAATCATTTTGAGAGATCCCAAATGATAATCAAACTATCACAAACATAAATAATATGTTAAAACGAGTCTAACGATACCCACATTTCTATAATCATAGCCAGGCCGAAATTTGGGTCACGATAGGCTTGTGGGCCCCGCAACCTGAAACTAAAAATGAGAAAACACAATAGGATCACCGAGACCATACGAGTACATGCCCGAAATCTCAAGGAAATTGGGAAAGAAATTCGAGCTAAAAAGCCCCTAGCGGCCAAGAACCCAATTATGGAAAAATACGAAATTAAAACTGGAAAGAAGCAAGAATTACTTACCAAATGAAAGAATCAAGCCAAAAGTGTGATTAAGAATGAGCCTGCCAAGAATGAACTTCACCCGGAACAGAATCTACAACCAAATTTTCGATCTTTAGGAGGATGGCAACAATAGAGATTTAAGCCAATGGAGAAGACTACAATGAAAGAAGGAGAAACTTACCCAAAACTCCAACAGAGAAAGGCTTTATCGAGGGAACCAGGATTCTAAAAGGGTGTACAAATTTGGAGTAATTTAGAGAGGGTTTGGGTGAGGTTAGAGTTGGGGAAAGTGAGAGAATAGAGTTGGAAAAATGTAATGGACAGCTTAAATAGTTGCTAGCCTAGCCCTTTGTCAACACGACCAGCCATCGCATCCACGATGAACAATTTCCCAGGCGGCTCGCACAAGTGTATGAGAAGGCAACCAACCACTGCGAATGCGAAGGCCAAGCTGACTGGGCAGCGGGCATATGTCTACGCGAATGTGGCTGTCCACCGCGAACGCGAAGGCCAAAATGGTGCCATGACAGCACCAACTGCCAACATCAATGCCCAACAAGAAAAGTACTCTGATGGACCCTCGGGAACACAACCGAGTAGAGATATTTGACTATAAATGGCATTCCAAACTCAATGGAATCGATGAAAATCCCAACGGAGGTCAATAGCACAAAATGTGGGCCCCACGCCCAAGAACAAAATTTAGGCCTATCTTTCCAAAACAGAAAATCAAGGCCTAAAATGAGTTTGGAAGCCTGGGACCCGAACGAAAGGTCCCTCTAGCCCAAAGTCAACATTCTGGAGCTAACAACGTTGTTAGAATTTCCATCCGAGGCCTTCTTCTCCAAATTTTAGCCAAAGTAAAAATTTCAAGTTCATCTTGGCTAAAACACAAAAACCAAGACAAAAACAAAACCAAAAGCTCCCAGAACCCGACCAAGGGTCCTTCTTAGCCCAAACTCCACGCAAAGGAGCTAACGGAACTGTCGGAATTCGAATAATCCAAGTATGTTTACCAAGAATGTTAACTAAAGTCAATGATATTCTAAGTTGAGGCTCTAAAATAGGGAAACGACCAAAACAACCAAATGAATGACCAGGGCATCAAACCCCTGATCTCAGCAAGCTATAAATGACTTGGGGTCACTACAGGAAAGCTCTAACAGCACAATGAACGCGAAAATGCAAACATGACCAGAAAGATCATCACAATATCCACTACTAAAAAGACTTTCACCCTCGAAAGTCAAGAAGGAAGGAGTACCTGAAGGCTTGAACAACTGCGGATACTGAGCACGCAACTCACTCTCGGTCTCCCAAGTAGCCCCCTCGATCGGACAATCTCTCCACTAAACTTTCACAACTGGAATCTCCCTAGATCTAAATCTTCGAATATCTCTAGCCAAAATAGCTATTGGCTCCTCAACAAAAGAGAAACTCTTATCTAACTGAATTGAATCCCAATGCAACACATGAGACTCATCTAGAACATACTAGTGAACATCGAGACATGGAAAACTAGATGAATAGCTGAAAATATTAGAGGCAAAGCTAACATGTAGACAATACTATCAACCCTCTACAAAATCTCAAATGACAGAATAAACCTGTGACTAAGCTTTCTCCACCGACCAAATCTCATCACGCCCTTCACGGGTGATACTCGAAGAAAAACAAAGTCACCAACACTAAACTCTAAGGCACGAAGTCTACGATCAGCGTAGCTCTTCTGCCTACTCTGGGCTGCTCTGAGTCTATCCTGAATCAACTAGACTTGGTCTAAGGAATCTCTAAGCAAATCTATACTCTACGGTCTGGACTCTAACCCATCAAACTAACCAATCGGTGATCTGCAATTCCTACCATACAAAGCCTCAAAAGGTGCCATGCGGATGCTCGAATGAAAGCTATATTATAAGCAAACTCGGACAAGGGAATAAACTGATCCCAAGAACCTCCAAAGTCAAGTACACAAGCCCGAAGTATGTACTCCAGGACCTGAATAGTCCTCTAGGACTGGCCATCTGTCTGAGGGTGGAAAGAAGTACAAAGATGAACATCTGTACCCAAATCCCTCTGTATAGCTCTCCAAAACTGAGATGTGAACTAAGCACCGTGGTCTGAAGTGATAGAAGCTGAGACCCCGTGCAACCGAACAACCTCACCAATGTAAATTTGAGCTAACCTCTCAGCACCTTAGGAAGTCTGAACTGGCAAAAAGTTGGCTGACTTAGTTAGCCGATCCACAATCACATAAATAGAATCAAAACCCCCAAGAAGTATGAGGCAACCCAACAACGAAGTCCATAGTAATACCTTCCCACTTCTACTCAGGGATGGGAAGTTGCTTCACCTGCTGACAGTTCAAGCACCGAGATACGAACTCTGCAACATCCCACTTCATACCACTCCACCAGTAGAGCTATCTTAAATCTCTATACATCATTGTCGCAGCAGGATGAATAGAGTATCTATAATAACGTGCCTCACAAAGTATCATCTGAATCAAATCTCCAATCCTCAGAACATAAATTCGACCAGCAAACCTCAGAATACCATCAGAACCCAAAGTAGCTTGGCTGGCCTCACCCCGAACAACCTGATCACAAAGGTCACACAAACTCTGATCCTTAAATTATCGACTCTGAATCTGATCAACTAGAATAGAATGAACCTCAATACTGGAAAGAACTCTGCTAGGATCCGACAAGTCAAGCCTAACCAAATAGTTAGCCAAGGACTTGATGTCCAAGGCCAACGATCGCTCAGAAACCAAAAGTGAAGCTAGGCTACCCATACTCACCGCCTTCCGACTCAAGGAATTTGCTACCATATTTGCCTTGCCCGGATGGTAAAGAATAGTGAAATCATAGCCCTTAAAAAACTCAATCCATCTCCTCTGCCTAGAGTTCAACTCTCGCTGACTCAAAATGTTCTGAAGACTATGGTGATCGGTGAATATCTCTCAATGGACTCCATATAAGTAGTGCCTCTAGATCTTGAGCGCGAAGATTAACGCTGCCAATTCTAAGTCATGAGTGGGGTAGTTGTGCTGGTGAACTTTCAGCTGTATTTGATGCATATGCTATCACTCGACCCTGCTGCATCAATACACAACTAAGACCAACCCTGGAAGCATCACAATACATGGAGAAACTCTGACCCTCAACCGGCAAAGTCAAAACTGGAGCGAAAGTCAATAAGGCCTTAAGCCTCTGAAAGTTATCCTCACACTGATCTGACCACTGAAATAGAATATCCTTCCTAATCAGCATAGTCAAGGGTGTTGCTATGGAAGAAAATCCCTCAATGAACCATCTCTAGTACCCGGCTAAACTAACAGAGCTGCGAACCTCAGTAGGAGTAGTACATCTAGGCCAATGACGAACTGCAAAAATCTTACTCGGATCAACTCTAATCCCATCATTAGACACTATGTGTCCTAAGAATGCAACTGACTCAAGCCAAAACTCACACTTTGAGAACTTGGCATAAAGCCGATGATCTCTCAAAGTCTGGAGTACCATCCTAAGGTGTTGCTCATGCTTGTCCCTACTCCAGGAGTATACTAGAATGTCATCTATGAAGACTATCACGAACATATCCAAGTACGGGCTAAACACCCTGTGCATCAAGTCCAAGAAAGTTGTGGGGGCATTAGTCAACCCAAAAGATATCACCAAGAACTCATAATGGCCATAACGTGTCCTGAATGCTGTCTTAGGGATGTCTTCCGCCCTAATCCTCAATTGATGGTAGCCAGACCTCAAATCAGTCTTCAAAAACATGGATAAATCCTGAAGCTTATCAAATAAGTCATGAATCCTCGGCATTGAATACCTATTCTTCACTATCACCTTATTTAGTTGCCAGTAATCAATACACATCCGCATCGACCCATCTTTCTTCTTCACAAAGAGAACAGGAGCACCTCAAGGTGACACACTCGGTCTAATAAACCCCTTAGTTAACAAATCCTGGAGCTTCTGCTTAAGCTCTCTCAACTCAGAAGGAGCCATACAGTAAGGAGGAATAGAAATGGGCCTGGTGCCCGTCTCTAACTCAATTTCAAAATCAACATCTTTCTCCGATGGAAGGCCTGGAAGGTCAGTAGGAAACAAATATAGGCAGTATCTACCCACAGGAATAGACTCAGGAGACGAAGGGTCAGCACTATCATCTTAAACGTATTCTAGATAAGCTAAACACCCGTGAGAGATCAACTTCCTAGCTCGAAGACAAGAGATGATCCTAGATGGTGAATGTCTAACAGAACCCTACCATACAACCGGGGATACACCGGGAATGGCTATGGTAATGGTCTTGGCATAATAATCAAAAACTGCATGGCGAGGGGATAACCAGTCTATGTCGAGTATTTGTAACACCCTGAAAAATTGAACCAGCTTTCTAAGTTGAAATCTCTGAAAAATTTCATGTTCCCAGGAGTTACGGGTCCAAACCAAGGACTGTGGTTTGAATCATGAGTCATGTAATGGAACCGTAATTCCCTTCAGTTGATTCAGCCTCTAGTTTGGAACCAAGAGTTGGTTCTACAGATCCGACCTGTCCACTCGTGGAACTAGATCAGAGGGTTGACAAGTTTCCCAGGTTCCATGACTTGGTTCTATGGCCCGTCATTCAAATGATAGACCATCCTGTTAATTCATAGAAATTGATCAGAGGACTGCATGGTTTCCTGGAACTATGGCTCAGTTATACGAGCCATCATTCAAATGATGAGTCATCCTGTCAACCCGTGGTTTGCCTTCTGCATCCTGGTTGATTGTCCTGGAATCATGTGTGGAAACCATGAACCGTGGTTCAGTCTATGGTCCATGATTTCCATCTGTGGTCCCTGAAAGTCAACTTTTTCCAGCTTTTTCCAAGGTTAAGTCCATGGGTATTTTTTGTAATTTCCCACTCTTTTAACTCCTATACAAAGTCATTTTAAGCCTATTTAGGAGGGTTTTTATTCCCACTTGGCCTAAGTTCTCTCCCATCCTTTCAATCAACTTCCAAAAGAAGAAAAGGAGTTCCATCTTCCCAAGCTTCAAGTTAGGGTTTCAAGCTCCAAGTTCAAGCCTCCTCTTCTTTTCAATTTCAAGTGGGTTAACTTCAATCAAGGTATGTGGGTATTTAACGATGCGTTCCATTCACCCTTGTTCCCAAAACCCCAAATCCTATTTTGATTTCTATGAATCTTCAAATTAGGGTTTTTACCCAATTCTTATGGGCTTTGTTATATATTATCTTCTCATGATTTGATTATGAAATTTCTACTAAATTGCATGATTTTACATGAGTTTTTACATGGGAATTCTTATATCATGAATTGAATTCTAACCATGACAATTTCTACATGCATGAGATGGATTTAATCAAATTGGGTTTGATAGCATATTTTCCATGAATTTTCAAGTATGTGTATGCCTAGTTCATATGTTCTAAGAAAATATACATACTATGAAATTGAACCAGAGCCATGCAAATTTTCCATGTCATGAAGTATTATGCAAGACAAGACACCCGATGTTCCATCAATGCTCATAAATCAATTTCTAAAACTATAATTCATGAGTAGTATGATGATCTGGGGTATGAACATGTTATGAACAAGTTTCGCATCAGATATATAACATGTATATGAGCTCATGTTATATGTTTTGGGAGTAGTATTTAGCATCGAGAGACGAGGGTTCAGATAACCAAAGTCCAAAACTACGTTGCCACCGTAGGTTGCCCTCTGTGGCTTATTATGACAGGATCCTGGTATGACATGGTTCTAACCTTGGCCGGTTAGGACAGCCCTTTTCAGTGGGGGTACATGACACTGGACTCTATATAGCTCAACATGGTTTATGTCGATTAAGAGAAACTCCCAAATGATCATTTTCAAACTATGAAGTTATATGATTCTATACTTTGAATTTAAGTTTTCTTTTATGTCTTATGTCTCTTATCTTAATATTTATTCATGTCCTTTCTTTATGTAACAAGTCATTTTAAGTATGTTTTAACGGTTTTTATCATATTCATGTACCGCTCTCATACTTGGTACATCCTATAGTACTGACACATATCTTGCACTGAATCCTTTGATAATGCAGATTCAGGTGTTCCTTCTCAGACCCGTGGCTAGAGCTCCCAGGCCACTTTTTGTTAGTTGTTAGTGAGTCCTCTTAGATCGAGGACTAGTTAGGTTCTTAGTCAGTGTTATCTATTGTATTTTCCGCACTTTGAGTTAGCTAGGGTC
Source organism: Jaltomata sinuosa (assembly GCA_003996215.1). Taxonomy (NCBI): domain Eukaryota; kingdom Viridiplantae; phylum Streptophyta; class Magnoliopsida; order Solanales; family Solanaceae; genus Jaltomata; species Jaltomata sinuosa. The sequence goes on from QJPP01001096.1 coordinate 13,130, forward strand.
TTGCCCTAGAAACTCTTTATGTGATGAGTAGATAGGTTAAACTGAGTGAATAGGCTGAGCCGGCGGAGCGGCTGACTGAACTGTACCCTGTTGTGGGCAATCTCTAGAAAAATGGCCACTAACTCCACACTCATAGCAGGCTATACCCCACTGGGGGCAATCTCTGGCAAAATAACCGCTGAATCCACACTCATAGCACAACCTACTCTATCGAGATGAACCCGCTGAACCTGTGTGGCCATCTCAGCCTGATGCCCCAGAAGTAGTACCTCTCACAGACTGACCACTGTGACTACACTGACTACTATGACCCTGCTCAAACTGAGAACTAGAAGCCTGAAGTGACACCTGGACTGGTCGACTGGTCTGACCCTGATGCTGCTGTTGCTGATAACCCCGGCTCCACTGGCCTGAACCTCTACCACCATGTCTGGAACCACTGTAGCCACCCTGATGTTGAGGCCTCTTAACTCTGTCCCCAGGGTTATGACGATGCGAATCCTCTACAGTGCAAGCATAGTCCGCAATAGCCTGGAATGAGCAACCACTAGCAACTAATATCTCTGCAGGCTCTCTAAACTCTCTCCGTAGTCCCCAAACAAATCTACGGATCCTGTCAGACTCTGTAGGCATAATCATGGCCCCAAATGGAGCAAGCTGATGGAAAAGGGTCTCATACTCTGAGACGTTCATGGAATCCTGAGCAAGTCTAGTGAACTCCTCCCTCTGACGCTCTCTGTTGCTCTCTGGCAAGAACTTGGCCATAAAGGCCTCGTAGAACTCGGACCAAGTCAGGGGAGGTGATGTAGAAGGTCTGCAAGCAACCTCAGCCCTCCACCATAACTTAGTTGGACCCTCTAGATGATATGTAGTATATCCAACTCTGTGAGTCTCTAGAAATCCTAGATGGCATAACATCTCTTCACAGGTAGTAATGAAGTCATGTGGGTCCTGACCCGGTGTGCCAGCAAATTTAGGTGGTGCAAATATTAAGAACCTAACCAACGCCTTCTGCTCCCCATCTTTCATAGTTGGGAGAGGAGCAAGAGGCTGTGCAGCTAATGGAATCAGAATAACCTTGGCACGGGGAGCAACAGTAGAAGGCTGCGCTCTAGAACTCTGAACACCCAGGGCTTCCCCCTGAGCGGATGTTTGTGCTACCTCAGAAGGTCTCTCCCCAATCATACCCAAAAGCTGTAATAGTAAACCCTGAACTTCTGAAGACTGAGTTGGGGCTGAAGCTGGCACTGGAGCTTCTGGAACCTGGGTTATCCTTGGGTGCACATGCTGCTTCTCAGAAACAAACTCGGGCTCATAGTCATACTCGGGCTCTACCTCAACTCTAGCAGCTCTAGCAGGTGTCGCTGCCCTGGGACATCCTCGACCCCTACCTCTACCTCTACGACCACCCCGACCCCTAGCTAGAGTCTAAGGTGCAGGGGCAGGAGACTATCCTCCGCCAGAAGCTGAAGATCTCATAAGAACCATCTGCGGAAGAGTGAACCAGAATAAGTGAGATTTCCATAAACCTTTAAGGTTACTACACATGAGATAGAAACAAGAAAAGTTTAATTTTTCCTAAGATGTCACTATAGCCTCCTAAAGATTGAGTGCGTACCTCTTCACCCCGATCCGCAGGACTTTACTAGAAATTTGCTCCTATACTGATGACATCGGTGAACCTAGAGCTTTGATACCAAGCTATCACGACCCGATTTCTTGGTCATGATGGAACCTACAACCCCCAGTAGTCGAACCAATCCCCGTAGCCCAAAAAGGTTAGTAATGGGCTACATTCCAACAATTTAAGCAGAAGAACAGTTTAATAAGCGGAAGCAAGGGAATAAGATGAAGAAAATAGATAACCGGGATGTACATAAATATAATGCGGAAGCTAAACCAAACCCAAAACCTGGTATCATAGTATAGAGCCGGAACTACAACCAAGGAGTACGAAGCATCCAGAATAATATATATTCATAAATGTCCGGTCGCTAAGCAAAAGATAAACTAAAAGCTAAGCTCCGGTCGCCAAGAGCTCACCCTCAGTTTAGAATATCACAAAAGCAGCTTCTCGCACGAGTCTCCCACGAGCTAACAACGATGGCCCACACTAGGATCTGCACCAGAAGATGCAGAGGTGTAGTATAAGCACCAAATGCGAAGCATAAGATACCCAGTAGGTATCATAGACCCACTGGGAACATATAAGATAAAAGCGTAGTAACAGACAGAATAGAAACAAGTAGTCACAGAATTCTACGAAAAGTCACACAGGAACTAGCCCAGAGAGAAGACAACATAAATAACATAAAAGGCTAGAAAGTAGAATATATACACACAAGCACAGGTAAAAATAAGAAATGACGCACCTGGGATCCTTGTAATAATGGTATATACGTAATAAGCTTTAAAAGTGGATGGTATACCGATGAGCTTAAGTACAAGGGAAAGAGGAGAAGAGTTAAGATAGTCATTCTCGGAAACAGGAATAAATTACAAAACTAATCATACCAATCTCAAATCTAAAAAGTAATAACTTAGCAATATACAATCTTATAAGTATAACCGTAACAGAGGATAACACCATGATAAAATAACAAGAGTCTACCTATAGTCCCCCGGCCACCCATACAACCGAGGAACACAATCAAGTGAAAACAAACCCTCTGGCATCCCATACTACCAGAGTGTACAATCAACAAACAACAAACAAGGGTGGTACCTCACACAGATGAATGATATGATGCCATGCTAAGTCAAGAGTAATAGTAGTACCATATGTTACCCACTTCCGGTGACCTATAAGGCCTAGAAGACAGGATCCATGGAAGTTAACACCCTTGTACCCTTACTACACCGTATAACCCCCCTCTTGTACCTGCAGCTCGCAGCCTATGGTACAGAATGGCAAAGTCCATGGAGGCCCCCGACAAACATACTAGATGAATCACAATCTCGAAAACCCCAAGTAAAGATGCTCAAATAGTGTCCAGGTATAAATCAGTAAGTCAAAAAGTCCTAGCACCCAGCCCGCCGAGGCTAGCATTACCCCGGACGTTATAGTAAAACAAGTCTAGCGCTCGAACCCTGTCGAGTCTAGTATAAGTGGAACTAGTGATAAAATGACCTTTGATTTTTCCTTACCCCAAGAAGACCCATTAAAACGATACCAAAACTCTTTTACATTTTTTTCACTGAAAATGGGCCCCACGGGCCATGCAAAGTTTAGAAAATTTGTTCTGGTAGGCCCGAAGCCAAAACCATAGTAATAATCATAAAGTAATATGATCTATATGCATGATGAATGGCATGCACAATCACAAAAGTGGTCCTCAACCCACAAACAACCTATCAGCCCCGCACAAGCTCCAATCTCTCTACAGCACAAATAGCCAGCATAATATCATGATAACAATGTCTGCGACTCATGGGCACCCCCGAATAACCCACTATCTATGGTCCAGAGTCAAAAAAGGCCACACAGGACCATAAGGGTGATAATATCAACTACGGAGAATACTACACAATGGAGGAAAGAATCGAGGCAAAACATGGAAAAGCATTCATGGTCTGTGGTACCAACCTAATAACCCAACCCAAGGATGTCAGCTAGTACAATTTTATCTGATATATGCTAAGTCTAGGGAGTTTAAACCGTAACCTACTTGTCATCCGATGACAAACTGCTCGAAAAACAAAGTCCAAGCCCGAATCGCTCCGAGAGATCCCAAATGATAATCAAACTATCACAAACTTAAATAATATGTTAAAATGAGTCTAACGATACCCATATTTCTATAATCATAGCCGAGCTAAAATTCGGGTCACCGACAGGCCCGTGGGCCTCACAACCCAAAATAGAAAAAGAGAATACACAATATGATTATCGAGACCATAGGAGTATATGCCCAAAAAGTCAAGAATATTGGGCACCAAATTCGAGCTAAAATAGCCCCTAATAGCCAAGAACCCAATTATGGAAAAATATGGAATTAAAATTGGAAAGAAGCAAGAATTACTTAGCAAATGGAAGAATCAAGCCAAGTGTGTTACTAAGAACGAGCCTGCTAAGCATGCACTTCACCCAGAACAGAATCTATAACCAAATTTTCGAGCTTGAGGAGGATGGCAACAATAGAGACTTAAGCCAATGGAGAAGACAAATGAAAAGAGGAGAAACTTACCCAAAATGCCAATGGAGCAAGGTTTTATCAAGGGAACCAGGATTCTACAAGGGTGTACATATTTGGAGTAATTTGGAGAGGGTTTGGGTGAAGTTAGAGTTGAGGAAAATGAGAGAATGGAGATAGAAAAATGTAATGGCCAGCTTAAATAGTTGCTGGCCTAGCCCTTGATGAACGCGGCCAGCCATCGCATCCGTGATGAACAATTTCCCAGGCGGCTGGCACAAGCCTACGCGAACGCAGCCGGCCACCGCGAATGCGAAGGCCAAGCTGACTGGGCAGTTGGCATATGCCTATGTGAACTCGGCCGGCCACCACGAACGTGAAGGACAAGTTGATGCCCAAACAGCACCAGCTTCCAACAGCAATGCCCAACAATGAAACTACTCCGATGGACCCTCGGGAACACACTCGGGGTCCCGTGAACACAAAAAAGAAGAGTTATTCAACTATAAATGGAATTTCAGACTCAAATGAATCAACGAAAATCCCAATGGAGGTCGATATCCCAAAAAGAAGGCCCCATGCCCAAGAACCAACTTTAGGCCTATCTTTTAAAAATGGAACACCAAGACCTAAAATGAGTTCGGAAGCCTTGAGACCTAAACCAAAGGTCCCTTTAGCCCAAAGTTGACATTCCAGAGCTAACAACACTGTCAAAATTTCTATCCGAGGCCGTCTTATCCAAATGTTGACTTAAGTCAAACTTTCAAGTTCAACTTGGCTAAAACACAAAAACAAAGACCAAAACAAAACCGAAAGCTCCCAGAACTCGACCAAGGGTCCTTCTAAGACAAAAGTCGACACTCCGGAGTTAACTAAACTTTTGAAATTCAATTATGAGCATGTTTACCAAGAATGTTGACTAAAGTCAATGATATTCTAAGTTGAGGCTCTAAAATAGGTAAACGACTAAAACAATCAAACAAATGACCAGGGCACCGAACCACCGGTCCTAGCAAGCCATATATAACTTGGGGTCACTATAGGAAAGCTATAATAGTACAATGAATGCAAAAATACAAAGATGATCGGAAGGGTCATCACAGATGGCACCTATCATACCCCCGTGATAGGTAAGCCAACTCGATACTACTAACAACAGAATAAAGTAGATACATGGAAGAAAATATATCAATACTATATCTCTATTAGATTTCATGAATAAAAGTAAAGAAGAATACAAAACAACATCCAACCGTAAAACCTGGTAGTCACAAGGTATAAGCCTCTAAGTAAATAGTACAACAAAAGAGTCCAAAAGTATCTTAAAATATGAAATGTGCATAAGATAAGATAGTGGAAGATCTGTTAGTCTCTAAGATCAATAGTCACTGTCTTAAGGGTCTTTGAAGTGAATCATAACACAAGCACAATATAAACATCCAAGAAGTACGGGCTTAGTACCTTCTGATAACGTCCAAATCCATCTCTCACTTAAGGAAAGTGTAAATGGTCATATACAATATAATTACCCTACTTAGATTCAGGGTGGAGGATCCCACAGGGAATAATGTAAAGGAGGTCAAGAACAAAATGAAATACAACCACTTACTCTTATCCAAACGCAAAATGCTAAAATGTTTTGGGGGTTTTCAATTTAGAAACGACAAAGATACAATTAACTAGAAAATGAATAAAGTGATCAATGACCTTCACAAGAATGGAAAACAAGGGATTTGGAAAGGGGAAATCAATTCATATCAATACAAGCCATTGCAAATAATTCTCTACTACTAATTTAATCATGGGTTAAGCACAATTAGCCTTGGAATCTCAATTATCCGCAAATATCTCTCAAAAATAAGACAATATTTCTCAACTAGTTCTCTTGAACATAGCTAAGTAAAACAAAGATATTCCAATTTAGGCAATATTTGGATTATCCTACTTCTAGATCCAATCCATTAAATGAGGTTTTAAGCCCCAAATTGTGCTAATTAACCTTCCCCAAATTCACTTTCCTCTTTCGAGTTCAACTAAAGTAAAAAGGGCACGTCCAATAGTTAACCAATCACTTTAGAAAGCAATGCAAGAACAAGATTAATTACATAATCAATGACCCATATCATAAACTAGAAAGTATTAAACTAATTACAAAAGAACAAGATAGAAATTCAAAACCCAAATATTTACAAACGAACAAGATAGAAATTAAAAACCCAAATATTGTTTATCTCTAACACAATACCAAATATAAAATTAGAAACTACACTCTCATATATTTAATAAGAAATGAAGAGTTGAAGATTAGGAAGTAAAAGGATTATGAATTGCTCATAAATTCTTTCAATCTTCACTCCAATGGTGTAAGATGCTTGAGCCTTGCTCCCTAAGCTTGAGAATTTACCAAAGATGAGTTTCCAAGAGAGCTAGATGAGTCTTATGTGGATTGGGGATGAGAAAAATGTGAAATGACCATTTTGGGCAGGACTAAAACCCATCAACCGCAAATGCAGACAACTGCCGCATTTGCAATATTGTTGAGTTTGACCAATTGTCACTTTTGCAAAAATAGTACAACATTTACAGTGTTTGACTTGACTATTGACTACTATATTTTCGGTCATCTGGCTACATTTGCGGTCTTTGACTGACTTGTTGACTTCTACAATTATGGTCCTTTGGCTACTTTTGAGGCATCGGTGGGAATGTTCTCTTTTTTGCTCAACTTTGATTCCTTTTTTCTCGAAATCCTTTATGCCTCACCACACCTGAAATATTAACAAATCACATAATAAATAGCTTCATTATTGATAAAATCACTACTTATCAACACCCCCAACTTAAAGTCCATGCTTGTCCTCGCGCAAGTAAAAAGCAAACTCCATTAACACTTTATCATTTCAAACTCAATTATCATCACTATCATTTTTACTTCACAATCTCACATTAAGTACAATGAATATGACTTTAGTTAGTACTAATATTTAGTCGACCAACATTTGAAGTTTATCCAAATAATCCCCTCAATTCAAAACACAACTTCAAGAATGCAATAGAGTATAAAGAAGTGACTTAAAACTACTAGTTTACCAAATATGCTCATTTGACTCATTTCGGAATTTATCAACAAGACCACCTACCTAATTCATATGCCCTCACAAGAAAGAAAATTCCAAAATCATTATATGGACAATGATAACACAAGGGACAATTACCCAAAACCACTAACTCTCAACAAAGAATTTCAAATGCTAACAAGTATTATACCATAGGCTTGGCCTTATTTTCATTCGTCACTAACTCAAAAGTACTCGATTGGAGATCTCAAAAGGACTTTGTTAATCTTGTAATGTAGGCATAGGAAAGGGTAGGATAAGCATTTGGGATACAAGTGATTATGTCCTCCTTGAACACTACACAACATTCTCCATTTTAAACCATGATCAATTTTCTCTCCATTCCCATACAACACAATGCACCTTTTTGATTACCCATTCTAGTTGCCAAAATTGTTGACAATCTTTTTACCTTGAAGAATCTCTTTTTCGTTCCTTTCTTTTTATTAAATGTTTTTCTTTTCAATTTCTTCCTTTCTTTGTCTTGCCCTTTTGGTAAGTAACTGCAAATCCACAATGAATTGGTCATCTCCTCAGGTGTTTTATATCACCCCTAACTTAGGATTTTAGAAGAAAAGGGTTCAAAAGAAGGATTTATTTTTTCAAAAAAGGTAAAGGCTCGTAATGTGATTGCCAAAGAAAAGGTAACAAGATCAAATGGGGTCAACTAGTAATAATATTTTGTGCAATGGTAGGCTTTTAAGGCTAAATGGGCTTCAAAAAATCATAAAGAAGGCCGAAGATCATCTCTCGAACCAAATACAATTAAGACTAGTATTAAAAGACTAACCAGGAAAGTTTTAGATGACACAAGTAAGCACACGAATTATTCAACAAAGACTCACCAAAATGGCATATGCACTATTCAAGATGAATCAATTTCACTTCCTACAAAAGAACAAATGGAGCCATATTTCATAATTGAAAGTATCACAAACTAGTGAGTCAAACATTTACAAAAAGAGTGAAAAGAGTTGTCACTACCATTATTCTTTCCTATGCAACTTGCATAAACAATTTTAGAGGGGTATGCTCAATTCAACGCTTCACATGCGATACTAACTATATTAGTACCAAATAAGCCAACAATCTCTTATTTTAGCTTAAAAAGGGCACCTATTGAAGGATGATTTGCCATTAAGAAAGACGTTACCCTATCCATCATACGGATGAATCATACATCCAAATTGAAATGGCTACTCATACTACACAATAATTCACATAAGACTCGCGCATACAATCCCAAACCACATAGACTAAGGTTAACTCAGATTTCCCATGTACAAAAAGGACACAAACACCCAACAAGTGCCATACAATATAGTGCAGTCATGACAAAAAATATGGCTCCCAAGAGAGAAGATTCGAGTTCTTTTACCATTCCTTGCACTATTGGTGTTTATTTGTTCAACAAGGCTTTATGCAACCCTGGAGCAAGCATCAAGTTAATGCCTCTTGTAATCTTTAAGAAGTTGGGTTTAGTATCTTCTAAACCAACACCGATGAGGTTGTTAATGGACAATCATTTGACAAAAGTGCCTGATAGCCATTTTGTTTGATGTATTGGTAAAGGTGGAAAATTTATACTCCCGGCAGACTTTGTGGTGTTAGACTGTGATGTGGACTTAGAGGTGCCTATAATTTTAGGGGGCTCATTTTTTCCCACCGAAAGAGCTCTCATTAGTGTTAGGTTTGAAGAACTCAAATTTTGAGTGGGAAGCGATGAAGTCAATTCAATGTATGTCATCCTATGAAGCCTCCGATGAATATTGGGTCATGTTAGTGATTGCCACCAAGAACAAGTTGGTTGAAAGTCCTTGTGAAGAAGTGATTAGAAGTGAGTAATTAAATGATCAACTTTTCTTTATGATGGTCGAGGGAGGAAGGATCCCGAAGAATTGATCATTCCTTAGACACAAAAATTGGTCAATATTTACATGGGTCCTAATGACACTCTTCCAATGTCCATATCTAAGAGGTTGCTAGCTTGACAAAAGGAGAGTTGATGAAGATCTTGAGGAAGCACTATAGGAGTTTTGGATGGGATTGTTCCAATCATATTGATATGAATCCAGTCAATGAGTGATACTTGAGGTACTATCTTCGTGCCACGATGTAAAATCAAGCGCTTTTTGGGAGAAAACTCAAGTATTTTTGATTTATTTACTTCAACTTTTTTGTTGTTTTTTGTTTGTGTTAGGAATGCATGGAGATTGAAAAAGTGCGCCCCACCTTTGAGTCACAGGTTCCAACTCATTCCATGCAGGTGGAATCGCACCTCAGATGTAGTAAACTAAAGGAAAAAGGAAAATTGTGATAAATTTGTGAAGCCAAGTGCAAAACGCATGAGAGGACCCATGGCACGCATGTGCCATAGCAGGTCCCAACCAGTGCACTAGAACCAAATTAGCTAAAATCATCACCTGTGAAATGCAACTGACCACCTACGAAATGCAGGTGGTGTCAGAGGTGCAGGTATGGATTTTAAGTTGTTTGACCGACTCGTTAACTTAACCCAACCCAGATGCGATCCGCATCTTTTCTCCTTCCTCCAAAACTTCAAAATTGCCTCTTTTTTTTCCCCACCATTAAACTCCTAAAAACCTTTAAACTCTCTACACAATCTCCCTCAAGTCTCTAAACTCTTCCCACACTCTAACCCTTATTTCTCCACTTCTCCACCGCATAGAACCACAATTGCCCCCGCACATTTTTTCAGCAAAATTCATGGGTCACCATTTGTGGGTTTGGAAGCTTTAATTTTTTACTCTTCATTCCATTTTCTTCAATTTTGGTATGCTCCCCGATGTTAAATCTTTGTTTTTATATGCTTTGGGAGTATTATTAGTGAAGCATGCTACTTGAAATTGTCAAGACCCGATTTCTCAGATCATGATGGCACCTACAACCCCCCAGTAGAAGAACTAATCCCCGTAGCCTGGAACGGTTATTAATGGGCTACTACCTAACCAAAATGCACAATAAGCAGAAATAAGTGGAAGCAGAATGTAAAAGTAGACAAAGCTGAAGCAACACCCGAATATGTATATAAAGAAAACTACACCAACCCCCAAGACTTGGTATCAATAGTACAGAAGCTTCTAATAGAGTACAAGTGATAGAAATAACAAAATACAATACAATTTGTCTCCAAAAGTACAAGGAGTAACTATGCCAAAAGATGAGATACGGTCAAGCCCTGACCATCAGGCTCTCACCCTAGTCTCGAATATCAACAATCTGCACGAGTCTCCAACGCGATCAACGGCAAAAGCTCAACTAATATTTGCACAGAAAGTGCAGAAGTGTAGTATGAGCACCAAAATAACGGGTACTCAGTAGGTATCATCAGCCGACTGAGCGCATATAAGATATAAAAACAGTAAGGAACAGATAGCATGAAAGTAGTCATTGAAGCAATAAATGAAGCACAAGGAGCTAGCATAGAGAATAGGCAACCAAAAGCTACAAGTAAAACATGCTAGCACAGAGGATACAATTACACAGAATCACAGGTGAAGGAAAGGAGAACTCAACTGGGGTCCTTGCACAACAATACAAGTAAGCAAAGAGAGAGAGAGTCGACAAAATGGCGTTATACTGGTAACCTCAAGTAAGGGAAAAGACTCAAGGAAGTCTAACATACTCAAAATGAAATCAACAAGTATATGGAAATCATAACACCAATCCAATCACATGATAACATAATCAGGAATTCACCTCACAAGTACAACCCTAGGATGGAATAACTAACCCATATTAACCGAGATATACCACTCAACTCCCGACAAGAATAGAACAAAAATCTCATACTCTGCTCAGAAGACCACACAAAAGTGCCTCAATAAGATAGGACTCCCTAGCCCTCTCAATAATCAGAAATCCCATAATCGGAGCCTCAACAGGTTAACCATCACTAATCCTTCGATAACCGAGTGCCAAGACAAGCTCTAAATAAAGTCAGGAGTAAATATAATCTACCTACAGTCCCAACGGCCGCCCATACAACCGAGGAACGCAATCAAGCAAATACAAACCCTTCGGCCACCCATACAACTGGAGTGTACACTGAACATACATCAGACAAGGGTGGAATCAAATGCATGATATGATATGATGTGCCAGTAACCGGTATGTTCCCCCTCAGGTACCCCTCAGGCCCATATAGAGGCGGGACCCATGGAAGGCTTTTTCCCATGTACCTTTCCTCCATCGTACACCCCCTCTCCTGGTACACTGCGTCAGCCCATATCCTGTGGCCCAGGAATGACAAAGGTCAATGTAGGTCTAGCTCTTGACCACATACAAACACTCAATCTCAAAATGTGTCCTTCGGAATCAAGTCCGGGTTCAAGCCAGTGGCTAAGTCTCAAATGTAGCTCAAAACTCAAAACCTCGTAGTACATGTCCGGCTTTGACCCGGGTCTAAATTAGTAGTAGTAACCTCAAAAAAGCATCTCAAAGGGTTCTCAAAGTATACTCGGGTCTAAATCAGTGATCAAAGTCTTAGTAACCCTCTCAAAGGTTGCCCGGAGTGTGGCCGGGTCTAAAACTGTAGTAAGTCAAGTTTAGCGCTCTGCCCGACAGAGACTAGGATCATTAATAAAATCAAGTCTGGTGCTCTGCCCGGCAGATAAAAGTACCAGTAATAAAATCAGTACAAAATCATCCAAAATCCCCTTTTCTATCATCAACCGTACCAAAAATGGGCTCCCGGGGACATGTAAGTTTAGGAAAAACCGTTTGTAGTGGCTCGCAGCCAAAACTGTAGTAAGATATGCAGGGGAAAACCTTTTTCATGGATGATATGCTCGCACACAAATATAAAATTAGCCCAATGACTCACAACAATTCCCATCAGCCCTACACAGGCCCAACAGCTACTCAGCAGCCATAACTAGCCTAAAAGGATAATCTCTATGTCTGGAACTCGCGGACATTCCCCAAATAACCCACCATCTATGTTCCAGAGTCAATACAAGGCCGCACAGGACCACAAGGGTAATATACCATACTACGCGAATACTACAAACAACGCATTAAATAAATGGACGAACAAAGCGAATAAGGTTTGTGGTACAAACCTATAACAAACCACCAAAGGATGTTAATTAATGCAGTTATAGCCTATATACGCAGAGTGTAGATAAGGAAAACCATAACCTACCTGTCTTCCAACGAATAACTGCGGGGATGGCGTCGTCCAGGCTCGAATTGCTCTGGGAAGCTCCAATTCACAAAACTAATATCAAGACATTAATCTATGTGTCAAAACAAAACTAACAATACCCATAATGCCATAAGCACAATCAGGTCAAAATCCGGGTCACAAACGGTCCCGTGGGCCCCACAATCTGAAACTGGAAACGAAAAACACACTTGTGTTCCTTACCGTCCCGGGAGCGCATGCCTAAAAATTGAGAAAAAACAGACAACAAATGGGGATCAAAACAGCCCGCTCAAGTAAAGAATTAAAGATGGAAATTTTCAAGAAATCAAAATCGGAATTTGGGTTAGAAAGCTTACCAAAAGAATGGAAATTGAGGCCAACATGGGTAATCTTTTAGGCCCACTAGCATGTACAAGATGGAGGGGCAGAATCTACACAATATTCCAAGCTTGGGTTATGAGCACCAATGGAGGTTTGAGAAAGTTGAAGAAGACCAACTTGGGTAAGAAGAGGACTTACCAAATGCCAAAGAAGTAGCTAAAATCTCCCAACAAAATGGATTCCCCAAGGCTATGAACTGATGGGAGCAACTTGTGGAGAGAATTTCCAAATTGGAGATGGGAAAATGCAAAAAAAATGCAAGAAAAATGAAGGAGACAACAACTTATAGTTGTTGGCCGCAAGGCAGTGCCATTGGCGCTAAAATGGCGCCATCGCGCAGGAGAGAGGCTTGGCGCCTCGGTGCTATCGCACCAGAAGGGCGCCATTGCACTAGCATGCGGGCGGGCGCTAGAGCGCTATTGTGCTTGCACGGTGCCATTGGCGCTGATGGCACGCACAGGCTAGCACGATCGCGCTGCCTGGCCTCCATTGGTGCTGAAGGCCCTGCCTGCACTAAGAACCAGCAAAACTCAAAACTCCCACGGGGAATTTCGGGCACAATCGGAACTCGATACTCAAAAACCAATAGAGCTAATAGAGTAGAAATGACGTTCCAAACTCAACAGAATCGATGAAACTTCAATACGAGGTCGTTTCAGAAGAATGTTGACCCAAGTCAACACTAGCTAACGCCAACCAAACACCCAAAATGAGCCCGACTCATCTGGAACCCGAACCAACCACCTACCTAACCTAAACTCGGCATTCCAGAGCTAACGGCTCTGACATAATTTCCATTTGAGGATGTTTTCTCTGAATGTTGACCAAAGTTAACTAAACCAGCCTAACTAGCCCAAAAACACAAAACGAGAGAGAATTCCAAGCTGAAAAACTCCCAGATCCCGACCAAAGGTCCCTATAGATCAAAGTCCACGCTCCGGAGCTAACAAAACTGTCAGAATTTGATTCTGAGCACTTTCACCAAGAATGTTGACCGAAGTCAATGAATTCAAAAGCCTAAAGCTCTAAAATAAGGAATGGACAAAAACACCAAGCAAACGGCCTGGGCACCAAGCTACTGGTCCCCACAAGCCATAAATGACTTGGGCTACTACGGGCAAGTTCTAACGGTACAAGAATGGTGAAAACGTGTAAATGATCGGGAGGGTCATTACATCATCCACTACTAAAAAGACTTTCATCCCCGAAAGTCAGGAAAGAAGGATAGACTAGAGATTAAAAGATCAACAGAAACACATCCCCATTTCTTGGCATGCTGCGTGAAACATGGAAGGCTCTTTCCCGTGTACATGTCCTACGCCATACACCCCCCTCTTGGCATGCTGCGTGAGCCTGTAGCCTATGGCCCAGGAACAACAGGAGTCCATAGAGGTCTATCTCTCGACCACATAAAAAAACTCAATCTCAAAATATGTCCTCCGGAATCAAGTCTGGGTTCAAGCCAGTGGTTAAGTCTCAAATGTAACTCAAAACTCAAAACCTCGTCGTACATGCCCGACTTTGACCCGGGTCTAAAATAGTAGTAGTAACCTCAAAAGACCCTCTTAAAGGGTGCCCGAAGTATACTCGGGTCTAAATTAGTGATCAAAGTCTCAGTAACCCTCTCAAAGGGTGCCCGGAGTGTGGCCGGGTCTAAAATTGTAGTAAATCAAGTCTAGTGCTCTACCCAGCAGAGACTAGTATCAGTAATAAAATCAAGTCTGGTGCTCTGCCCGGCAAAGACTAGTACCAATAATAAAATTAGTGCAAAATTATCCAAAATCCCCTTTTCTATCATTAACCGTACCAAAAATGGGCTAAACCATCTGTAGTGGCTCACATCCAAAACTGTAGTAAAACATGCAGGGGAAAACCCTTTTCATGTATGATATGCTCACACACTAATATAAAATTAGCCTAATGGCTCACAACAAATCCTATCAGCCTTGCACAGGCCCAACAGCTACCCAACAGCCATAAAAAGCCTAAAAGGATAATATCTATGTCCGGGACTCGTGGACATTCCCCAAATAACCCACCATCTATGTTCTAGAGTCAATACAAGGCCGCATAGGACCGCAAGGGTAATATACCATACTACGCGAATACTACAAATATCACATGAAATAAATGTACGAACAAGGCGGACAAGGTCTGGGGGACCAACCTATAACAACCCACCCAAGTATGTTAATTATTGTATTAATAGCTTATATACGCAGAGTCTAGATAGGGGAAGCCATAACTTACCTGTCGTCCGATGAATAGCTGCGGGGATGGTGTCGTCCAGGCTCTAACTGCTCCAAGAAGCTCCAATTCACAAAACTAATATCAAAACAGTAATCTATGCGTCAAAAGAAAAATAACAATACCCATAATTCCATAAGCACAATCAGGTCGAAATCTGGGTCACAAACGGGCTTTTGGGCCCTACAACCCAAAATCAGAAACGAAAAACACACTTGTGTTCCTTACCATCCCGGGAGTGCATGCCCAAAACTTGAGCAAAAATGGACAACAAATGGGGCTCAAAACAGCCCGCTCAAGTCAAGAATTAAAGATGGAAATTTTCAAGAAATCAGAATCGGAATTTGGGCAAGAAAGCTTACCAAAAGAAGAAAAATTGAGGCCAACACGGGTAATCCTTCTAGACCACTAGCATGCACAAACAGGAGGGACATAATCTACACAATATTCCAAGCTTGGGTCATGAGCATCAATGGAGGTTTGAGAAAGATGAAGAAGACCAACTTGGGGAAGAAGAGGATTTACCAATTGCCAAAGAAGTAGCTAAAATCTCCCAACTAAATTGATTCCCCAAGGCTATGAACTGATGGGAGAAACTTGGTGGAGAAAATTTCCAAATTGGAGTTAGTAAAATGCCAAAAGAAGGCAAGAAAAATGAAGAGACAACAACTTATAGCTGTTGGCCACAAGGCAGCGCCATTGGCTCTAAAATGGGGCCATCGCGCAGGAGGGAGGCCTGGCACCTCGGTGCTATTGCGCCAGAAGGGCACCATCGAGCTGGCCGTGGGCGGGTGCTGGAGATCTATTGCGCTGGTACAACACCATTGGCGCTGAAGGCATGCACAGGCTAGCGCGATCGTGCTGCCTGGGTGCCATTGGCGCTGAAGGCCCTGCCTGCACTAAAAACCAGCAAAACTTAAAACTCCCACGGGGAATTTTGGGAACAATTGGAACCCAATACTCAAAAACCAATAGAGCTATTAGAGTGGAAATGATGTTCTGAACTCAATGGAATCAATGAAACTTCCATACAAGGTCGTTTAAAAAGAATGTTGACCCAAGTCATCCCTAGCTAACTCCAACCCAACACCCAAAATGAGCCCGTCTCATCCGGAACTCGAACCAACCACGTACCTAACCCAAACTCTGCATTCCGGAGCTAACGGCGCTGTAGGAATTTCCATCCGAGGATATATTCTCCAAATGTTGACCAAAGTCAACCAAACCAGCCCAACTAGCCTAAAGCAAAGAACGAGAGAGAATTCCAAGCTGAAAAGCTCTCGGATCTCGACCAACGGTCCCTCTAGACCAAAGTCCATGCTCCAGAGCTAATGGAACTGTCAGAATTCGATTATGAGCATGTTCACCAAGAATGTTGACCGAAGTCAACGAATTTAAAAGCCTAAAGCTCTAAAATAAGGAATGGCCAAAAAGACCAAGCAAATGGCCTGGGCACCAAACTAATAGTCCCCGTAATCCATAAATGACTTGGGGCCACTACGGGCAAGCTCTAATGGTACAAGAATGGTTAAAACATGTAAATAACTGGGAGGGTCATTACAGAAATCTACCACAGTCTATTTTTGCTTGAGATTTGATATTTAAATTCAATTTTAGAGCTTATTATTGTTATGGGTTGTGAAAAACTTGGTAGATCTTGATCGTACGATAAGCATCTCATTTGTGATAAATTTTAGCCTAAAAACTTTAATTTTGGGGTGAATTCTAAGTAACCCACTCATTGATAATACATGGTTTGGCCCTAAAATAGATTAGGTCACGTCATTCTTAAGGGAAAATTGTTGTTATTGCAGGTTTGATTGAATTAATCTTGTGTTGGGCTAAAAATTATGAATCATAGTGCTCTTGAGTAGTATAATTGATTATGAATTATCCGGTGAGCGCTTTGGTTGACTGAGAGTGCTAATTATTGCGTCTTGATGTGCTTCTCATGTTATTCGTATATCTTGAAGTTCCCGATGATAGTTAGGGTAACGTACTTCTTGAGGGAAGTTATTGAGCATATGTGATTGTGATGATAAGGTCTTGTATTATTGTGAAGTTTTTCGTAAAAGTCTGAGTACCCGATAAACATAAAAATTGGTCAACTATTTACTTTCCATGCCTTACTGTTGTTTAAATGTGTTCTTACCTGTTAGGCACTTGTGTTCCACAGGTGTTGCCTTGCGAAACACATATGCAATGCAAGTGAAAATGGAGAATTGAAAATTAACCACTACTTTCCACCTATGTTCCGCATGCGTATCGCAAGTCTTCACATGTGAAATGTAGGTGACAATGCAAGTGGAGGCTGAAATTGTCAATTACTGCAAACCATATGCTATAGCACATGTGTGCCGTATGTTGGCTGATGCAAAACACATATGCCATCAAATATGCAGTGTCATGAGAACCAATTTTTTGCCTAGCATGTGTGAATTCACATATGAGTCACGACTCTTAACTTGTGAATTGCATATGAAACACATATTCCAGTAGTCAACTTGGTGCTATTCTTTTCTCTATGCATTTAGTGTTTTTTTATTTCATTAACTTCTTGTAGTATTTCTATTTCATTCCTAATAAAATAATACAAAAGGATTTTTATTTGGTTTTTGTGGCACTCACATTCCTTTTGCAGATCATGTCTTCCAACAAGGGTAACTTTGGCCGAAGCACAAGAAAGACCCCATCTCCAAGCACCACTAAAATCAAAATAAAGGGAAATAAGAAAGATCTCGCGCCTACTATAGATGCTCCTCCAGTTCAAATCAATAAGGAGGAATGAATAAATTTTGTGTGGAGGGCATGAGGCCCCTGTACATCAAGTACAAGGCCAACTGGTACTTCTCACCGGAGAGAAACTTCAACCTAGAGGGACTTGGGGATGAGTTCCCTAATATCACCAACCAATTCACTCTGAGTGATTTGTCGCCATTCCTGGATGTGTCAGGAGAAAATTACCAGAAATGGTCATTGAGTTCTATACGTCCTACCAAGCCAAACAAAATTCAATGAAATATCTGGGTAATGCTAAAGACTTTCCTATCTTGGACTCTGTGGTGGTTAGAGGAAAATAGGTTGATATCACTCCTGTAGCCATCATCCATCTATTGGGGTGCACTAATTGCCTAGGGAACTGAGTATACGACAAAGGTTGCTATAAAGAATTTGCCGCTTGATTAGGCTGTATAGATTATTGCCTCAGGTGAACCTTTATGGGCTAAGATTGGTGGTGAAATTCCTCATCAGGACCTCCACTTTGAAGCTAAGCTATGGTATGACTTCATTCACTTCCGTTTTCTCCCCTCCAAAAATGATTAGAAAGTTACCCACGAGAGGTCCATATTAGTTGCTTGCATCATATTGGGGGTGCATGTGAACTTCAGAGAAATGGAAGTGGTGGTGATAAAATAGAAATCACATCAACCCACTACTTCAATGCCACACTCAGTCCTTATTATCAAGTTATATGTCAAAGCCGACATCTTTTACTTCGCCATTGATGACTATATTGTTGCAACTGGGGTAGTTGACATTGATAAGAAGAAGGACGCGGATGTGCCTAAATTAAATAAGAGGAAGTTTCAAGGTTTTATTGATGTGGGGGCCTCCAAGAAAGATTTTGACATGGTTATCTCCTCTCTAGCAAGGTCAGTGTCAAGCACTCCTACTCCCACAACACTGTGAACTCTTTCAGAGGCTGCACCTTCTAGACCTTGACCATCCCTCTCATGTTCTACTCCTCCTGGCCTGGAAATGCTAGTTTACATGACCTACTCTCACGATCCTCAGTTTACCATATAGGCAAAAATATTGCCCAAACTCATCCAGAAAGCCATCAAGGATGCTATGAAAGATGTTTTTTAGAATCTTGGCAAGATTTGAAAGAGAGTCGAGGTTGTGGAGCATGTGCCACTTCTGTCTAGCCCAATGTGGATAGACCTAAGGGTAAGGTACCCATGACTGCAACAGACTTGAGTGCACTTGATGAGGATATGGCTGCACCATACTGGACTTCTGGCTTATTTGTTGCTTTGGGAGTTGAGGATAAGGAGAATGATGAGGTAATGCGGAGGGTGATCGCAGAGTCCCAACAGATAGCATACGAGGGTGATCGCAGAGTCCCAACAGATAGCATACTCCCATATGGGAGGAGTGGGCCCCAATTCTTAAGTAGCTCAATAGGAGGGCAACTCAGAGTAGTGTTCTCAGGGAGTTTTTGCATCTTCCCTCTTTTATTTTATGATTGAGCATTAGGGACAATGTTGTTTTTAGTGGGAGGTGCAATTAATTTCTGTTGTGATAATTTGGTTTTTTGTTTCCCTTGTTTGGCAAGAGATGTTATTTTATTGCCCTTGTCAGGCATTTGTTCTTTGCTTTAGAAAATTTGGCCCTTGTAAGAAATGTGTTTCGATTATTTTGTCTTTTTTTATTGCCCTCATCGGGCCCTTACTTTTCCAATGCTTTATATTGTGCCCTTATCGGTCTTGATCTTTTTAGTTCTTTTTGTGGATGTGATTGCCTTATTGTTGGGTTAGTCCTACACGCTAAATTTTTTCACTACCCATGCTTTGCAAATCACACTTAATGCCTATGCCAGGCCTAGTTCTCCAATGATCCATGAGTGCATAATTCAAATTTTGTCTTTGTAAATAATAGTTAGTTTTAAATAAACTCCAAGGGTTTTCTTCATACTACGATTTTTTCCCAAGGAGTAAATTTTTTTATTCTTATTTTCTATCTTTATTCTTGTGTCGAACCGGGTGGCATTTCCCTATGATAAATTGAGAGATGACTTTTTTAAGGGAAAATGCCAAGTTTTAATATTTAGATTGAGTCCATGTTTACTTGTCTCAAATGGGACCACCAAAAAAATTTCATGGCAAAAGAATTTGAAAAGTTGAGAAAAGAGGGGAAAATGATTTTTTCAAAAGCATTCTCTTGTCATGACTTCATATTCTATGTTTGGCTTGATTGATTCACAAATGAGTGTGTGGAACTCGGAATAGATTTTCAAAAGTCAGTCCTTCTAATTGATTTTAAGACTAATTATGAACTTCTTGTGTTGTGATGCCTTATACGAAAAGGTCTACTTAGTTCTTGTGTATGCATGTCGTCTATAACTTGCCTCGAATGTGATTCAAGGAGAAATCCTAGACGTTGTTTAACTTGGAAGATGAACTTAGGCCCTCTTTGAATAGTCACTTTTCCCAAAAAGTTCCTTCCCTTAACAATGATCCTAGTCAACCCCCTTTGAGCCTTTAACCTTTCTTTGAAAACCATGTTACATACCTTGACCTTCTTGAATCCTCTATATTGGCACCCGTTCCTCCCTAATTTCTAGCAATGAAAGTGTAGGCTAAAAGCCTATATTTAAGGGAGAATATGAATGATAAAATGGAATGTGATGTAGGCAAAAGCCTAAGTTTGGGGGTGTGTGCATTATTTATATTAGAAGGAGAAATGGAGACTTAATTATTAGGTAGCACCCTATGCTTATTTTAAGAAGTGACTGAAAAAGTTCAGAAGAATTGATCAATAAAAGAAAAAGAATTGAGTGATGTTCCTTCATAAGCTAAATAAAGGGTGATTAGAATAATGGGTTGTGGTAAAAATTTGGATTGTGAGAGGGAGGAATAAGGTAAAGTTGAACCAAAGATGTAAGTGATGCACTTGAATGCTTATGATAGCGTTAGGGAGGTTTAGCCACTTGATACAAATGAAATCCTCACCTTAACCCTAGCCTACATAGTTCCCGCATCTCCTTATTAATTTTGAGCTTTGAAACTCTACATTAGTGGCGAATTACATAAAAACAAAGCCAATGGTACAACGTGTGTGCACTTGAACTTCTTTGAGAGAGTGAGAGTGTTTGTGTTCTCTTATTGTACTTATATTATGAATTGCATAATTTTGAGTGGGATTCTCTCTTGTGGTGAGTGGCATTTCATCCTTGAAGTAAATAGTGAGTCTTGATCTTAATTGAGGAGAATTAATGAGACAAGTTTCACAGCGAATCTTGAGGCAAACCTTGAAGGTTAATGTCAATGGCTTGAGAAGCTTGAAGGATCTTGTTTTGAAGGAAAAGTTCCCCTGATTTTGAATGAAAGAATTCTCTTGAAAAAGAATTTTGGAATGAACAATTTTGCCTCATGTGTATGGTGGTACAAAATGAGTGAGCGTCATTTGTTTTTGAGTCTTTCGTTTGTTATTTTCTTGAGTCTTTGAGTTGGTATAGTCATTTGTGCAATCCTCGTGTCTTGAGAAATTGATGTCAATCCTTGATTTATGAGTACTTTGCTTGACAACAAGCAATAGTTCAAGTTTGGAAGTTTGATAAGTTGGTGATCTATCAACTTATTTAGCTCTTATTCATGAATTATTGTCTTGATTTGATATAATTTGAAAGGATTTTATGCATTTATTGTCTTATATATAGGCACTCTTGATCAATGAAGAAAGAAGAGGATTTGAACCCAAATGAGGTATAAATGGAGGCTAAGTGAAGAGATAACCAGAAGAGAAAGATTTGTCCAAGATGTGTGAGAGAACCTGCGAGCCATAAGAGGGCACATGTGTTTCGCAGGTGCCAGCGCATAAGGGATCTGGACTACTGCCTATCACTATAGGCACCTTTGCGCCACAAGTCGCCAAGGGAAACCGCAGGTGCCCGCACAGTTGGAGCCGCAGGCAAGAAGTTCTTCACTGCCTTAAACACTTGGCACCTGCATGTTGCAAGTTAGCATGGGCCACAACTGGTGCCATAGCAAGTGCCCTAAAGGTCAAAATGGTTCAAAATACCATTGCATAATTAGGAAGCATCCAAGACCTTTTTTGGGATCTGTGCAAGGAATATATGCAAACCTTTTCCCTAATTAGGAGATAGTATTTAGAGTACACCTTAGAGTACAAGTTTTCTTCTTCCTTGAATCGAGAAACACCATTGTTGAATAGTTGAGCTTGGAATTGAAGATAGTTATTGAAGAATGAATGGAATTATTGAAAACCCACTTGGTATATTCTCTTGTTCCTTCATTTTGAGTAGCTAAATTCAATTCTAGGGGTGTGTGCATGATGGGTATCTGAATTTAGGAATGGGTGTTGATTATTTGGGTTTATAATTTTTTATTATGTGTGGGCCTATTGAATTCTTCATATTTTCATTATAAAATTGATGGTTGCAAATATTCATTTAGCTTACTAATTGTGTGCTTTCTTGATAAGAAGTTCATTAATTTGGTAAGGATTCAATAGTATGAATTTAGGATTTCCACCATATATTGAGGCTATAAATAGCTTGATTTAGAAAATTTCCACCTAAGAGTTGAGGCAAGAAATAACTTAACTCACCTAAGCCCATTTGTTATGGGGTTTGAAATAGACCATAGTTTATATATGTTTAGTGGGTTGAAATACAACTAAGCATGACTTAAACCAAGGCTACCCGCACTTTGATTGAGAATTATCTTGAATAATCAACCACTATCCCTTTGCATGACCCCATCAGAAGCACATCCCTAGTCTTCCAATCATGATAAACACAATTATGTTTACGTCCTTATTTTGTTACAATTCAAATTTTAGTTCCCAAAACCAATTCCCCCATTTTATTTACTTGCTTGAACATTTTGTGTGCTCTTGTGAATCAACTTGACAATTAGTGGTTAATATCTTTACCAATCCTCATGGATTTGACCCCGACTCATAATGGATTATTTATTACTTTTCTTGATGACCGTTGCCACCTTCTTTGGGAAAGTTATTTTAGATGTCATCACTTTGCACCAGAAGTTGTGCACCAGCTTCAAGGAACAATCAAAAATTCCCTAAATGGATATTTGGAATCCATTCTAAACCCTGTGAACATAAACCAACTATGCTACTAGGCCAAAATCAATATTTTGGACTGAATGGTATCATCAAATTCACCAACAGAGGTTGTTATCAATTAGTATTGACCAAAGTCAACTCTAGAAAAAATCTTCCAACTTTTCAACTAATGACTCAAAGCACATCTGAATGCCTCAGGACTAAAGAAAACAACAGTGCTACTAGCCAAAAATGGCATTCTCGAGATAACAAAACTAATGAAATTCTCATACGATGCTCAGATCTCTAAGTGTTGATCAAAGTCAACAATATCAACTTTAAAATCTTATAAAATGAAAAACTCGCATGGAATATAATCGAACACCTCAAACACCATGCCCACTTCTGTAGCCAGAAATACCATAAAATAATTACTAGAATGGGTAAAACGGTCACAATGCATAAAAATCTAAAAGTCACGACTAGAGTTGATACACCACTATGCTACAATAAGAAAAGACTCTAAGGAAACAACAAATAAGTACAAAACCTACACTATAATATGACAATATATATATATGTATATATATATATATACACACATATATGCAAGGGAAGATGATAAAGAATTGACAAATGCAATCAAAGGCACCAACTTTTGCGGATAGAACCTGGGTTAATGTTAGAGATATAAATGTGCTCTTGTTGGTCTAGACAAAAATTATTTGTCGACAATTATTCTCCAACACATACTACCATTGCTTCCATGGGATATTATTGTTTGTTGGCATCGATCCACTACCCAACATGGACATGTACTTTTAGACCACAAAAAAATTAAAAAAAATCAAAGGAAGAGGAAAAAGGCAACTAAAAGGAAAAGAATAGGAAATTAAGAAAGAATAGAGAGTAAAAAATGAAGGGACATGATTGACGCAATCCTAAAATCACACCGATGATCTGGTGGTTTAAGGTTCTCAATTGTAATGTCCTTCATGGTTATTTTCTTAATTTTGTGTATTTTTATCATTTTGACCCTTTTCATAGCTTCTACACTGCTTATATGACTGGATGGAATGGATGGCATGCTTCTTGAGGTGTTTGGCCAGGTTTTAGAAACATTTCCTAATTTTGAAACTCTTAAAGTTGAAATATTTGGCTTTGGTCAATATTTTGAGTAAACAAGCTCGGATAAGAATTCTGTCAGTGACCTTAGCTCCAAAATATGAATTATAGGCTAGTGGGACCTTCAGTTTAGGTCCCGAGGATTTCAGAATCATTCTGGTACTTAGGTGATTTTTATGGGAAATCATAACAGTGTTGACTTTGGTTAACATTTCTTCATGACAACCTCTGCTGGTAATTTTAATGATTTTGTTGAGTCCAAAATGTCATTTTTAATTGGGTAGCATGTTTGGTTTATGTTCATTGGATTCCAAATAAATCCCGAGGGTCCTTAAGAGACTTTATGAACATCGTGTTTTTACTGGTTTTTAAATATTAGTGCAGCTACCTCTTCTTCTTTGTAATCACGACGAGCCCTTTGTATTTGTGATGGTCTATTTATTGACTATCATGATTGCGAGAGGTCCTATGCCTTCGTGATGAAGGGTTCAATGGGACCCGGTCCAGCTCCTTTATTGTGTTCACAAAGAATACCATCGCGATTGTGATGAGTCTTTTAAGGGTTGTCCTGTAATCACAAAGGGCGTCCCCCTATCCTGATAAAGGGGACCCTCGGCAGTTAAATACTCCCCAACTTTGTTATTTTCACCTTTATTCACGAACTTTAGTCCCTCTTGATCATAGAAAGGAAGTTCTTTGTGGATTTTTCACCATCATTTGTTCAGGGTAAAATCCTTATGTTTTTCCATCTCTAAAACTCGTAATTTTCGTACCTTGATTCGTTAAAACATCATTGATCATAGTGAACTTTGTGGCTGTTTTGAGCCCCAAAATGATTCCTTTTGGTGCCCCATATTCGGGCATGGGTTTATGACCGTATAGGGAAAGTAATTGTGAATTTTAATTTTGTTTTCATCGTTAGGCCCCGAGGGTCAATTTTTTACCCGATTTTTAGCTAGTATTTTGAAATAGTGATATAGGTGTCGTTAGTCTCATATTGACATATATATTATCTTTGTGATAGCATTGTATTGATCTGAGGTACTATGGAAGAGGAAGGATAGCATTGTATTGATCTGAGGTACTATGGAAGAGGAAGGTTCCCAAGTCATAGTTTTTAGTTGTTGTTCAGCCCCGAGGTAGGTTACAGTTTCCTTTCTTTAGACATAGCTCAGTTAGATAGTATATTTTATAAGTTTCATGAATTCTAGGGTTAAGTTGTAGGCTAGAATTGGGCCTTAACTCTTTTATGAACATTTGGCTATTTTTGGGACCTTAGAATAGTAATTCCTGTTAAATCTTAGTTTAGGTTGCATGTAGCCTTAGTATGATTAAATTAGTGAATGCTTAGCTATGCTTAGGGAAGGATTTCATGGTAAACTAGTCCGTTGTTGCTTGGTTTTAATCTTATCGCTCTTTTTTCCAATTCTATTAATATGTTATGTCATTATGTGCCTGAAGCCATAGTTTTGAAAGCGCGGGACTATATATATATATATATATATATATATATATATATGTATATATGCATACATTCATACATGGATCATGATATGATTTGAAAGGAAAAATGTTGTCTTTGCGATTTTAAATGGGATTTTTCACTTTCACTATATTTTTTATGTTACAGAAAGGATTTCATTGATTTTTTTAGTGGTTTCTGATATAGAAAAATGGTATCACCCTTTTATACTCAGTCTGAGGGACATTTATAGACCTTTTTAAAGATTTACTTTATTACATATATTGATGTGATCTGGCGGCTCATAAAATTACTCCGAGCTTTACTTTATTACATATGTTGATGAGCTCATGGTGAGCTCCCAGCATTCAGAGATTTACTTTTTTCCCTCTTGGACATACTGGCATTGTTTTGTATTTTGATACACAATTGTATCTTGTATAGCCTTATTCCTTTACCTTAGAGGCTTTTGTACCTGTGACACTAGGTTCGGGTTTGGTATTTTGTATGTATACTGTATTTCTTGGTCTCTTAAGGGCCCATTTTGTATATTTTATACTGTTATGCATATATCTATAGTTGTGGACCATTCTTCTTATTATTTCGCTTCCATATTATTTATATTCACCTTTATTTCCAGTTTGGGTTTAGCTTGCCTACTAGGGGGTTATAGTAGGCACAATCATGGAATAATTTCGGGTTGTGACAGCGTGGTATTAAAGAGTTAGGTTCATTGGTCATACCAATACAAGAGCAAGTGTCTAGTAGAGTCTCACAGATCTGTATGATAACGTCTATCTATGAGAGGCTATTAGGCATTCGTAGGAAAATATCATCTCGTTGATCCCTTATCATGTCTTCTTGACTATATAAATATAGTTGTTTGTTTCCCTCTTTCTCAACTGATTCAGACAAGATCAGCAGTGGGCAAGGACAAGGCGTATGCACATATAGCTAGTGGTAGAGGCAGAGGTAGACCTAGATGTCGGGGTACGGTGGGCTGCGGTGCCAGCTTTGGCCCAGGTTAGGGAACTTTCACCAAAGCCATAGGAAAAGGTTGGGGATGCTCAGTATCAGCCAAAGGGTGTGGGGATATCACAACCTCTAGAAGGGTTTGTAGCAATATCAGTTCTTTAGGACTATTTGGTCAGGATCCTTGTCTTTCTCGAGGGTATAACGTAGGTGAGGACATTGCTTGTTACTCCAAGTGGTTCAAAAGTTAGAGATAAAACATAGAATTTAGCTCAAGTAGCAGCACAGGGTGTTCAGGGTTCAAGAGTACAACCTGCTATTGTGGCTCCCTGCCAAGAAGTGTTGCCAAATCCTTTTATTGTTACACCTATCACAGCTTGGACAACTATGTCTTTTGAGCAGACAAAGATGCTTTGTAGGCTTATCAGACTGGGTTCTCTGAGGTTTTTAGGTGCTTTGAGAGAGGACGCCCTTGAGTTTCTAGTGAGTTGTCAGGAGTAGTTGCATAACCTTGGCTTAATGAATTCGTATGTGGTTGATTACACCTGATTTTTGTTTGAGCAGTCTGTGAAGCAGTAGTGGCAAGCGTATCTTGAGTGGAGACCAACTGGTCAACCTCTATGACTTGGGCTCAGTTTTCCAAGGCTTTCTTTTAAAAGTATTTACCTTACAACATGAGAGAGAGGTTGAGAGATGAGTTCACTGGTCTTTGGTAGGGTTCCATGTAAGTTTTTGAGTATGAGGCACAATTTCACTAGTTGGCTAGGCATTCAATTATAATTATGCCTATAAAGCATGAGCGGGTTTGCTAATTTATAAGAGGGTTCATTCTGCCATTTCATTTGGCTACAGAGTAGCTAGTGGCAACAGGGGATACATTCCTTTCAGTTGTTGACGATGCATATACCATCAAGGGTATACATCACGAGGCTTATGCAGGCATCGACAAGAGGCCCCATTATCAGGGTGGTTTTAGTGGTGCCTAGTCTAGAGGTAGAGGTTTTCAATGATAGAGGTTACCCTTAATATTATTAATCTAGAAGGCATCACTATAGATCTCTAAGTGGGGATATTTATATCAGAGTGGTCAGAGCAGCCAGAGTTTAGGTTAGACTTTACGAGATTCACATTTTGGGTATTCAGGCAGTGGTTGCCATTCTGGTTTAGTCAGGTCATCACATCAGGGTGCATCTGGTAGAGGTTGCTATGAGTGTAGAGAGTTTGGACACTTTGCTTGGGGTTGACCTAGGTTCAGGCAAAGTAAGCAGCAGGGTTACCTGGTTCAGGCCCCTAGGGCATCAGTGCCACCAGCTAGAAGAGGTGCACAGGGTAGTAGGGGTGGTCCCTAAGGTGCTAGAGGTACTTATTAGCTGAGCAGATCATGTGGTCATCAAAGTCGGAACCACATGTATATTTTTTTGGCTAGCCAGAGGTTGAGGCTTTAGATGATGTCATCACAGGTACGATCTCTATTTTCCATCATTCAGCTTATGCCTTGTTTGATCCGGGGTCTACATTTTCATATATCTCTGCCTACTATGCTACTCGTACAGAGTTATTATGTGATTCATTACTTGTTCATATGCATGTAGCTACTCCTATAGGTGATTTTTTAGTAGTGGATCATATTTACTGGTCATGTGTGGTGACTATCTTGGGGTACAACATGTGGGTAGACTTTATTATCTTGGATATGGTGTATTTTGATGTTATTCTAGGCATGTACTAGCTATTTCTTTATAATGCAGTCTTGGATTAGTTTTCCAAGATTGTTACCTTATATATGCCTAGTATACCTCCTATTGTGTGGAAGTGCATTGATAGTCACGTGCCAAGGGGAGTTAAAACATTTTTTAGGGTGCATCAATTAGTAGGTAAGGGGTGTTTGACTTACCTTGCTTATGTTCTTGATGCTCGTGCTTGCACTCCTTCGATTGAATCAGTTTTGTGGTTTGCGAGTATTTATATGTGTTTCCTACTAATCTACCGAGTCTTTCTTCTGATTGTAACATTGAATTTGTCATTGAAGTTGAGCCAGGCACTCAACCCATTTCTATTCTGCCATATTGGATGGCATCTACTGAGTTGAGGGAGCTTAAGGAGTAGCTCCAGGATCTTCTGAATAAGGGGTTTATTAGACCTAGTGTTTCTCAGTGGTTTTCTCCTATTTTACTCGTAAAGAAGAAGGATGGTTTCTTGCGTATGCGTATTGACTACAGGCAGTTAAATAAGATGACCATTAAGAACACGTATCCAATGCCATATATTGATGAATTGTTTGACCAGCTACATGGTGCTGCGGTGTTTTCTAAGATAGATTTGAGATCGGGTTATCACCAGTTGAGGATCAGGGTTGTGGACATTCAAAAGACTGCCTTTAGGACTCGATATAGTCATTATGAGTTCCTAGTCATGTCTTTTTGTTTGACTAATGCCCCAGCAGAAATCATACAGCTGATGAACTATTCGTTCGGAGCCTATTTGGATTCCTTTGTGATAGTGTTCATTGATGACATCTTGGTTTACCGAGGATTAGAGAATAGCATGAGTAACATTTGAGAGTTGTGATTCAGACTTTGTGGGATCAACATTTGTATGCCAAATTCACCTTGTATGGGTTTTGGCTTAAGTCTGTGGCATTATTGGGGCACGTGGTGTCTAGGAATAGGATTATGGTAGATCCGACAAAGATTGAGGTAGTTTGTTATTTTCCTATGCCTACTTCTCCTACCGAGGTTCATAATTTTGTCAAGTTGGCAGGGGTACAATAGACGGTTTGTGGAGAGCTTTTCTTTTGTAGTAGTGCCTTTAAATAGATTGACTAAGAAGAATGTCCCTTTCCAGTGGTTCGACGAGTGTGAGGCAAGCTTTTTGAAGCTCAAGGACTAATTGACCTCAACTCCAATCCCTTACCAGTGGTTCGATGAGTGTGAGGCGAGATTTTTAAATCTCAAGGCCTAATTGACCTCAACTCCAATTCATACTCTTCTAGTTGAGGGCTAGGAGTTTAAAATGTATTGTGATGCCTCTAGAGTTTGTTTGGGTTGTGTGTTGATGCAGCAGGGCAGAATTATAACATATGCATTCAGGCAGTTGAAGATTCACGAGAAGAATTACCCCACTCATGACTTGGAGTTGGTGGCGGTAGTCTTTGCATTGAAGATCTAGAGGCACTATCTATATGGAGTTCCTTGTGATATCTTCACCAACCATCATAGTCTTTAGTACATTTTCAGCCAGAAGGACCTTAATTTGAGACACCATAGGTGGTTGGAGTTACAGAAGGACTATGATATTTCAATTCTCTGTCACCTGGGCAAGGCAAATATGGTGGCAGATGCCTTGAGATGGATGTCAGTGAGTATGGGGAGTTTGGCATTTTTTGTAGTGAAGGATCGACGTTTGGCTTTAGACATCCAATCCTTAGCCAATAGGTTTGTTAGACTTGATATTTCTGAGCTCGGCGGGATACTTGCTTGTGTTGAGGCTAGGTCTTCCTTGTTGGAGTGGTTTCAGGCATAATAGTTTGACGATGCAAAGTTGAGGGTGATTTGAGATAAAGTTTTGAGTGGCAAGGCTAGGAAGGAAACCTTAGAATCAGAGGGTATTCTGAGGATTGAGGATCGTATATGCGTCCCTAGACATTGAGACATGGTGAGATTAGTATGCAGGAGGCCCATTATTCTAGATATTCCTTTTATCTAAGGGCAACAAAGATGTACTGTGACTTGAGTTAGCACTACTGGTGGTATGGTATGAAGTGGGATATCTCGAATTTCATGTCTCGGTGCTTGAACTGTCAGCATGTGAAGTACGAGCACCAGAGACCAGGTAATTTGACCCAGAGACTACCTATTATTGAGTGGAAATGGGAGCGGATAGCTATGGACTTCGTGGTAGGCTTTTTGTTGCGACTTCCAACTACACGCAAGTGTACATGGTCATCCAAGTAATACAGACTGGTTCATCCGGTTATCGTACCCAAGACACATGTGATTTAGCAAATACTATTAATAATTCAATTACTGTAGATTTAACCAAGTGTGAAAGTAACAAAGAAAATGGTTTAAAGTTTGTACTAATGTAAGCTTAACTAATTTAATGTTAAATCTAGTAAATATTGCTGTTATTTTAAGTTTCTAGAGAATTTCAGGGTTACAACTTCTTATCATAATCATGAATTGCATTCTGATTTCATTGACTCATTCGTTTACCTAGTTGTTCATTACGGGGTTAACTAATGATTACGGTCTGGCCAACCTCTAAGCACCTATCAACACACAAATCATTATCTATATCTCTATGAGCAAGACTAGCATGCGAATGAAGTCGCAACTCCCATTTTATATCAAGCAAGGGAATATAGGTATATTTCTATTCTAGCGACAAATCTACTCTTTAAGTTTGACTGAGAGAACTTGCTCCTTATATTCTTCTTTCTATCTTATTGATTCTTTCTTCGGGTTCACAATAAGATTATGAGTTTATTTTAATGGTGGCTAAGTGATGATGCTCAAAACCACTCTCTCAAAGGAGGTGGTAGCAATCGTCATGCAAAACAAAAGTAACCTAACGGATGGTCGGGGTCGAATCCACGCAGTGGAGTAATGATTCACTAAGAGATCATCGAGAAATAATTACTAAGAGAGTAAATGCTCAAACAACTTAAAAGTAATGATTGGGGGAGTTGGAAAGGGAAATTTATGTATCAACTTCGATATCAACACAAAAGAGTATGTAAACACGCTATTTGTAATCAATAAGAAGGAGACTAGGGTTATGCTTTTGATGGGATTCTTCAAAGGGTTAGGGTACTTGATTAATTATGCAAATTCTCGATTAGTGATATGCGTAGCATTGGTTTTAGTCATATTCGGTAATCTGTCGATCCTCCAAATATATATCCTATGATATTTGTTCAAGCCCCATAGGTTATTACATAAAACAACCAATTCAATTGCTTGGGGAAGTCATACTATTTCTAGCTTACACACTTAGATAAGAGTTTCCATTGATTAAGCTATTTCTAGCCTCAATATAAGATGAAAATCTTAAATTCTCACTATTGAATTTCTATCCGAATTATGAACCACTCTTTCAAGCAAGAACACAATTAAGAAAACTTAATTAATGTTTGATACCATCAATTTTATGATTAAAACTTGAGTAATTCAATAGACCCATATCACTTCATCAATTGTAAGCACAATTGAGCAAGACCCATACCCAAATTCAAATACCCATCATACACATACCCTTAGACAATGAAATTAGCTGCTCATACTAAGGAAATAAGAGATTTTACTAATTGGGTAACTCATACTTCCATTCATAATTAAGCCAAAATCCAAATCCAAGCTCAATTTAGTACAAAAGTGGTGAATTCAAAGTGTAGAAGAAGAAGAGGAAATAGTACTCTTTATATCTTCCTTGGGAATTATTCTCTAGTCAAAGCTATCAAAACTATAAGGGGTCGTTTGGTGTGAGGGATAAGAACAAATAGTCCTGGGATAAAATAAATAGTCCAGGGATAAATTTTGATTTCTTGTTTGGTTGCCAAGTTTGGGATAACTTATCCCACCATTTATACCATAGTGAAGGGATAAATTATCCCATATACATGGTGGGATAAGTTATCCCGGGATAACTAATTCCGGGATAATTAATCCCGGGATAACTTGTTTCCAACCAAACGACCCCTAAAACTTTATCTAGTACACAATCCAAAATAGGTTTTAGAAGCTTTCCAAAACGTCACTTGGCACAAGGCAAAAATTCCCTTTGGGAGTGGTGCGATGCAACGTGCGACACGATGTGCGGTTGCACCACATGTTATATGTGGCCCATGTCCTGTTTCCTCCAACAAGTGATCTCAAATGCTTCGGTGGTGATGTGTGAAGAGAGGTGAATACTGAACACTGCATTATGCGACTCGTATGTCGGTCGCACCTCTCAGCAGATTCTTTCTTTTTTTGATCACCTTCACAGTTCAACTCTTTTTGGGCTCTTTGGGTTCCATTCCTTTGTTTTCTACTTTTGACCAAGAGTACCTGTATTTTCATCAATAAAAGCAATAAGTACCTATAATTCTCATCAAAACATGGCAATAATTCATGAATAAAGGCTCAATAAGTTGGTAGATTACAAACTTATCAAACCCCAAACTTGAACTATTGGTTGTCCTAAAGCAAGATACTCACGAAGTAAGGAATGAATTAGGTTCTAAAACACAAGGGGTGAACACAAGATTAATCTAAGTCTAAAAACTAATAAAATAACAACAAAAAGACTCAAACAAAAAAAAACTCAACTACAATGCTCATCTCAATTTGGACCACCATATTCTCAAGGCAATTGTTCATTTGAAAGAGTTCATCGAAATGACTTATTTTCTCATTCAAAAACAAGGGAATTTGTCATTCAAAACAAGATTTTTCAAGCTTCTCAAGTCATTGGTATGGACCTTTAAGGTTTACCTCGAGATTCGCCACACAACTTGTCTCATTCATTTCTCTTAATTGAAATAGAGACTTCATCATTGATTTCAAGTGTGCGATACCACTCACACCAAGACAAAATCCCATTCACAATCATGCAATTCACAATAAAAAGGGATTATAAGAGAACCAAGAAGACTCTCACTCTCTCAAGGAAGTTCGAGTGCACACGCATTAAACCACATGCTTTTCTTTTATGTAATTTTCCACTAATGTAGAGTTACCAAGCTTGAAATTGCTAAGGACTTGCGGGTTACAATGTTGGCTAGGGTTAAGGTGAGGATTGAATTTGGCTCTAGTGACTAAACCTCCCTAACGCTCTTTGTGATCATTCAAAACACCTCTCACATTTTTGAACAATAATTTCACCTTATTTCTCCCTCTCACAACCCAAGGTTTCCCTTCAACTTGATCATTCAACTTCCTTTTATCACCTTTACTTGGTATAACCAATTTTTTCTTTTCTTTTCATTTTGTTCATTTCATTGGACAATT
The DNA here is from genome assembly GCA_003996215.1 of Jaltomata sinuosa. Classification (NCBI taxonomy): domain Eukaryota; kingdom Viridiplantae; phylum Streptophyta; class Magnoliopsida; order Solanales; family Solanaceae; genus Jaltomata; species Jaltomata sinuosa. Next base: position 46,540 of record QJPP01001096.1, read on the forward strand.
TGAACAATTTTTGATTAAGGCATATAGTGCAGCCTTGTGTTGAAATACACCCCTTTCTTCTCCACATTGGTGCATGCACCCCAAAACTTAGGCTTTTGCCTATATTATCATTTCAACCCCCTCTCCCAAAAAAAAGGCTTTTAGCCTGCATTTCACCTTTGAGCCATTATGGAGAATGGGTGCAAAAATAAAAGTTCCAAGAAAGGTCAAGGTTTTGAATAAGGTGACAAGGAAAGTTCACAAGATCAAAGGGGCTTACTAGGGTCAATGTAAAGGAGAATTCAATTTGGGTGAAGTGACTTATTCAAAAAGGGTCTAAGGTCATCTTCCAAGCTCGGTTACATCTAGAATTTCACCTTGAATCACATTCGAGGAAAGTTCTAGACAACACATGCTCACAAGAGCTACTTACCACACAAGGCATCACAACATAAGAATTTCATAATTAGTCTAACAATCAATTAGGATAAATGACTTTTGACAAGCTACTCTGAGTTCTTTTATCCACTCATTTTTGAATCGATCAAGACAAATGGGGAAAGTGCAAGTCATGATAAGAGAATGCTTTACTCAAAATCATTTTTCCTCTTTCTTTCAATTTGCCAAAAATTTCTTGTCAATTTTTTTTTTCGGTGGGCACATTTTGAGATAAGCAAAACACGAACTCAATTTTTAAACTAAAACTTGGTATTTTCCCTTAAGAAAGTCACCTCTTAATCTATTGTAGGGAAACACCAACCCGGTTCGATATAAAAATAAAAAAATAAAACAAAAAATAAAAGAAACAATTTGATCCTTGGGAAAGAACCATGGTATAAAGAAAACTCTTGAATTTTATACAATACTCTACTATTAACAAGGTGAAATTTTTTTTAAAGCGCTCGTGAATCATTTGAAATCAAGCCTCGGCATCGGCACTAAGCGCATTTGTAAGGCACGGGTAGTGAAACAATGAATCATGTAGGACCAATCCAGCATTCACATTCACAACATCAATATAATAAATCATGCCCGACATGGGCACAATTTAAGCACTAAGAAAATGAAAGGCCCGACAAGGGCAATATCAAAATCATCCAAATCATGCCTTAAAAGGGCTAAAAAAATTATCTAATATGCAAATAAAAATATCAAGGCCCGACAAGGATAATAAAAACAATATCTCAAGACCCAACACGGGAAACCAACAACAACAATCAAATATGCACCACCTCCCCCATAAAAGGAAATATTTCCCTCAATTATTAAACTCAAACAAGTAAGGAAAGGGTGCAACAACTCCCTATATGGGCTACTCCTCCTCCTCATCTGTCGGCTCTGCTACTTCTGAACTGGTACCTACTCCTCCTTGGCAGGAACATGCAGTATGTTGCGACTCTATGATCATCCGCTGGAGCACTAGATCCTAATGATCAGCAAACTCATCTTTATTTCCCGTATATACAGCAAACAACTCATCTATAGAATCGGGAGTGTAACGGGGCTGTGTCATGGGCACATCTAAAGCACTCAAGTCTGTATCACCAATTGGTGCATTCCCTTTGACCTTGTTCCAATCTTTTTGGATCTCTGCCACAGCGCCCTCAATTGCATCCACCCTCTTGCAAAAGGTTCTCACGTTGTTCACTACCTCTTTCATGACCCTCTTTATGGTCGTTTGAGTCATATGGGGTAGCTTATTATCTAGATCGGTCAACTGCCTATCATAAGAATAGTTAAAGTTAACCAGCTTTTAGAGGCCATATTGGGTGATGGTGGGTGAAGATAGTAAAGGTCTAGGAGGTGCAGCAACTGCATAATTTTCCGACTCTGTGAGAGTAGGTGCTTTCGAGGCTGATCTAGAAGGAGAGGAAGAAGTGGGCTTAATATTTGAATCCCCAACCTCAACATCTTCAAAAGGATGCATTATGTGCCTCTTCATTCTAGGGGCATCCATATCTGTCTTCTTTATGTGGTCAAGCACACCAGTGGCATGGGTAGGCTCATCACAGCGGAAGTATGGAATTCCAGCCTTCGCACAGAGCTTGCTAATAAGTACAGGAAATGGGAATGAATCACCACCCCAATTTGCTTTTCTTTTGATCATGACAACCTCTATCTCCCTAATGTAAATATGCCCCCCCAACATGATAGAGGCAACAAGAATGGCTCCCTCCTAGGTAACATTTTGATCATTCAAAGAAGGTAGTAATTTGGAGCAAACAAAGTCGTACCATAGAGGTGCCTCAAAGTATAGAGTTTGACATGGAATATTGCCTCCTATAGTGGCCTAGAGGGGAGTCTTAGGAGCAATAATAGTGGAAGCCCAGTCAAGTGGCTTTGTCTCAGCAAACAACTTAGCCCAAAGTGTTGGTGCATGCTCAATTGGGTTACCCCATAAGATGGCATTGATAACATCCAGTGTGATGCAGATTTCCTTACCCCAAACCATGACTGAGTATAAGCAAGGTATGTCCTCCACATTTCCCTTGTACCCCATAGAATCCTGCTTGGCCTGATAACAGGCAAAGAATTCATGAACTACCTCCTTATAATAATCTTCGGGGACCTCTTGGAATGGGAACCATTGGCGGGTGGTGAACTGGTGGGGGAGTTTAGGCAGATCATCCCTAACTGCTGCCAAGTTGAAGCTATACTCTGGGTTGAAGGTTCTTTTCTTGTCTCTGTCATAAAGGGCTCTCATTCCTTCTACCCTGAAGCAAATCTTGTCCTTCTCCAAAACTTGCACAAGAGAAGGTGTTGGGGGAGTAGTTGGGGCTTTCTTCTTTCCCTTGGAAGTGTAAGTGGAGGTAGGAGGAGCTGGTGACCTCCTTGAGCTGCACCCGGAGTTTTCCCTACCAGAAGACATAGTCTGCACAAGGAGATTGTGAGTACCCAAAGTAAAAGCAAAAATCTTTTTGTATTTTTGAAATATTGAAAAGAATAAAAGCTAAAAGAAGTTATCTAACTAAAAAGAAATGGAAAGCATAAGAGAAGAAAAACACATCAGGTATTTGTTGGCATATGTGAGTCACATGTGAACCATACATGGGATTATTCACTACGCATGTGGCATCACACATGCTAACAGAAACCTGAAGCAACTGGGCACTAAGGTGCGGAGGTATGCATGGACCACACCAACCATTGTGCGCATCTCATAGCCCTTTGCCCTTCCACACAGTGCACTGGAATCTTTTTAAGCAATGTGTAAATCCTTGTGTATTTCACATGTAGAGCGTATTGCATGCGAAACGCATGAGAAAACAGTTGGAATTTTGCAATTCCTTGCTTCTTTGTGTGTTACGTATGTGAATCATAGAGTGATACCTGTAGAATGCACGGGCACCAAGAAACAACACTAATTTTAACAGGGCACAAGCATGGTTTGACCAAAACACAAGTTATTCCGGTACTCAAACTTCCCCGTAAAACATAAACATTCGCATTCTAACTAAAATCTTAACGATTTCCCTTAAGAAGGACGTTACCCCATCTATCATTGGGAACATGAAGCCTTTATGATAAGCATATAGGCATATTCATTCGCACAATAGTTCACTCCCTTCAACCAAAGCACTCACTGAACAATCATAATCAATTAAAACATCACATGTGTGTAGTGGTAACAACAATTTCAGCCCAATCAACATGATTCAACAAAAAACCATGTGAAGATGGCAATTTTCTTTTAAGAATGACATCACCCTATCTATCATAGGGCCAAACCATGCATCAACTCAAGTGGGTTACTCAGACTTCACCCAATACATGAATTTTAGGGCTAAAACCTAACACAAAACACATGCATTATCATAAAAACATGATCTAACAAGTTTATCACAAGCAAAATTGACAATATACCCTAAAATTGGATCTCAAAATATTTTGGATCTCACCTATAACAAACGTGGAAAATTAAACTAGCATGCTTCATAATAAGTGTTCCCAATCTACTTAAAAACACGGATTTAAAATTGGAGAACTTGCCACAAATAGAGAAGAGGGAGGAAAAAGCAAAAATTGAAGCTTTGGAGTGCCAACAATGGTGACAAAAACTTGTGACCAGAAAATTAAAGGCAACGACTAGTGGTGTAGTGGTGGTGACAAACTTTGGGTTGGAGAAGAGAACATTTTGGGGAAGTTTGAGGGATTTGGAGGATTTTAGGAGAGAGTTATGGAGGTTTATGGGAGTATAATAGAGAAAATAGGAGGAGGGTGATGGTTTATAGGAGAGAAAAGAAGAAGAGTTGCTGGTTGGGTCGGTCAATAGGTAGGTCAACAAAAATTTAAAAACATACCTGAGTCTGTCATGATGTGCAATTCGCACATGCCAATGTGCACCTCGCACATTACTTTTCCCCAGCTGATTTTCATCCCAAAATTTGCACAGTCTTCTAATTTGGGGTGCGACGGAGGTGCAACATACATAACTGAAGGTTCGATTTGCACCACCTTTGAACTTTTCTTTTTCTTCTAGTTCACTGGTAGGGAGTGTGGTGCCATGTGCGACCCACACAATGGGGTGTGCGAACCTCACGGCACATTGCACATGCCATCCGGTGCTTTTCTTCCACTTAGTCCTTTTTCCATCTCTTTATATATTCCTAAAAGAAGCCAAAAACAACAAAAGGTAACAAAAAAAAAAGTAAAAACACTTGGGATGCCTCCCATGAAGCGCTTGATTTTATGTCGCGGCTCGATGATAGTACCTCAATCTTCAATCATGTCCCGGAAGCATGCCAATTCGATTGGCGTGACTCCATCCAAATTCATGGAAGTGCTTCCTCAAAATCTTCATTATCTCATCTTGTTTCCAAGTTGACAATATCATAGATTCAGGAACCTCCTTCATCTCACACTCACCAAGGGCTTCAACCAACTCTCCCTTGGTATTAAACACAGACACAACTCTAAATTCGTCTGGTGGTTTGATAGGTTGGCATACATTGAATGTCTCCTCTTCGCTCCCCACACGAAACTTGAGCTATCCTAACTCCATATCAAAAAGAGCTCTCCCGATTGACAACAATGGTTGCCCTAATATGATTGGAACCTCCAGATCAGTGTCACAATCCAAGACCACAAAGTCGTTCGGTAAGATGAACTTGTCCACCTTGTGAAATTAGAGAGTTCAATTAATATTAGGATTAAAACTTTAAGAATTCAATAGATCCATACATTATAATCAATTCTAAGAACAAATAGTCAATACCCAATCAATACTAAAAACCCATCATTTGTGCACACTCCTAGAAGAGAAATCAGTTACTTATATCAAAGAAAAGAGAAATTATACCAAATGGGTATTCCTCAATTCCATTCATCATGAGAAAATAAGTTCAATTCCAAGCTTTCACTATCAACAATGCAGTTTTCAATATTCTAGAAGAAGGAGAACATATAGTGTACTTCTCTAGGTGTACTCTACTATAATATACAAATCAGAAAAATTCTCTCTAGAAATATCATATGCACAGATCCCAAAATGTCATTGGAAACCTCCCAAATATGCTTAAGAAATTCAGATGAAACCGCCCCTCGGGAAACTTGTGTCACACCTGCATTGCACTTGAGGCCGCGAGTCTTTACTTGTGGCATGCAGGTGCCTAGAATCCTTGCTAGTTGTTGTCTTTTCTCCTGCATGGCACCAGTGAGACATAGGTGTGGACTTGCTACACGCACGTCCCATGTATGTTCCAGTTAGGAAGCTTTGATTCTATTCTTCTCTCGACTTGGATTTATTTCTTAGCTTGTAGCTCATGCTTTTGGCCTCCTTCCATTGCATATTTGGGTTCCAATCCTCTTCCATTTAAATTCCTATGAATTCCTGCATATGAGCGAACAAAGGCGTATATCCTTCTTAATAGCACACGATTGAGGCAATAATTCATGCTTAAGAGCTAAATAAGTTGATAGATTACTAACTTATCGAACCCCCAAAATTGAATTATTGCTTGTCCTCAAGCAAGACATTCATTAAGCATAGGATTCACTCAAGCTTCAAAGACACAAGGATCGTACTAGGATTACTATGACTCGAATGAAATAAAACAAACAAAAAGACTAAATACAAAAAGACTCAATCAAAAGCATTAATCTCAATTGTACCACCACGAGCTCAAGGCAAAAACACAATCACTTCAAAAAAAATTTCAAGAGACTTCACTTCTTCATTCAAAAACCGGAAACTTTTTCATTTAAAACAAGATCAAATATCATCTGAAGTCATTGACACTAAACTTTCAAGCCTTGGCTCAAAAATTACTTCACAACTTATGCATTCATTCCCCTCAATTAGGGTCACGACTTCACCATTTACTCCAAGGTTATAGTGCCACTCACCACAAGAAAGAATCCCACTCACAATTATGCAATTCCAGTATAGGGATTATAAAATAACACAAAGATGCTCACTCTCTCAAAGAAGATCGAGTGCACACACATAGAACCATGAGCTTGTCCTTCATGTAATTTTGACTAATGTAGAGTTGCAAAGCTCAGAATCGCTAAGGATTTGCGGGAAACTATGTAAGATAGGGTCAAATGATGGATATCATTTAGGTTTAGTGACTAGAACTTCCCTAAAGGTATCATTAGGCATTCGAGTAAACTGCTCACATCATTGATTCAACTTCACCTTATTTCTCCCTCTCACAACCCAAGTTTTCCCAAAGCCATTCATCCCAACTTATTTGTTTTACTCATTTAGCGTTCACAATGCAAGATGTAGCACCACTCAATTCTTTTTCTTTCTTTCTTCCATCATTTGATAGTTTCAAGCAATATATAGATAACCATAAGGTGCTACCTCACTTTGAAGCTCAATTTCTCATTTATGAAATTTATATACACACACACACACACCAAAACTTAGGCTTTGGCCTACATCAAGGATCCCAACTTTTTATTCAAGCTCCCACCGAACTTATGCGTTTAGCCTACATCTTCAGTTGTTAAGCAATTAGGGAGGAAGGGTGCCAACATAGAGGATTCCAACAAGGTAAAAGTATGTAACATGGTTACAATAAAAGGTCAAAGGCTTAAAGGGGTTGACTATGATCAATGTTAAGAGAAGAAAGTTTTTTAGTAAGCGCCTAAGATCATCTTCCAAGCTAAGCAATATCTAGAATTTTTCCTTGAATCACATTCCAAGCAAGTTCTAAACAACATGCATAAACAAGAAAATATTAAACCTTATCACACAAGGCATCACAACACTAGGATTCAACAATTTTTCTCAAAACCAAATGAAATAAATGACTTTTAACAAACTATTACGAGCTTCACACAACTCATTTGTGAATAAAAATTCAACCAAAAAATTTAATCATGACCAGAGAATACTTTGAATTTATTTTCCCCTCTTTTCTCAATTTCAAAAATTCGTTTGCCAAGAAATTTTTTGGTGTTCCCGTTTGAGACATGTATGATACAAACTCCAAATAAATACTAAAACAGGCATTTTCTCTTAAGAAAGTTGCCTCTCAAACTATCATATAGACATGCCACCCGGTTTGACACAAAAATAAAGAAAATATTTTTTTTCTCCTTTAGAAAGAACAATGGTATAAAGAAAATCCTCTGAATTTATTAAAACTACTATCTACAAAGGCGAGTTTGAACTACGTGCTCATGAATCAATTGATAAATGAGGCCTAGTTAAGACACTAAGTGCAATTTGCAAGGCATGAGTAGTAGGACAATTGGTTTGTAAAACTAAATAGGTACAATGGCATATACTCACATCCAAAAATAAAAGATCAATCACAGCAAGGGCACAATATTAAGCATAGCAAACTGAAGGTCCAACAAGGGCAAGATAAAAAAATCATCTAAAATAATACATGCCCGACAAGGGCCAAATAGAATCTAAAAGTTACAACTTAAGCTCGACAAGGGCATCAAATCACCAACATCAAAAATAGTACACCCACCACCAACATAAACTATGCAGTGTCCCCGATTCACAATAATAAAAAAAGAGAAATGGGTGCAACGACTCCCTGGAATCACTAGGCATGGGAATGACCATTTTTTAAGGTAGTATCAGGAGCAATGAATCATGAGCAGGAGCAATCTGGAAACCAACTAAAGAGGGGATTAAGGAATTTCTCGGTAACTCAGGAGGGAAAAACTGTAAAACAAACTTCCACCTATCTGAGAGCTATATCTGCTTGTGAAAGGAGAGATTTTGAGGAAGCTCGACATCAGTTTGATCTACTTCTTGTATTTCATCCAACTATGAACAACCTTCCACACTTTATCCAACATACCATTTATATGGAGGACTTCTCTCCCTTTGATGTGACACAGAGGTAACATTTGGAAGGTTTTAGGTCTGGAACACAGTGTGAATCCCCTATTATCAATTGATCAACTTCCTCCCTTAATGAAATGACATACCCCTTAAGTGTATCAATTCGGACATAAAGTTTTCCCAAACTGTCAACATGGCTTCTAATCCACTTTTATGGCATTCTGAATCATAGTGTGAATGTCCTTAGCTAGCTTGCATAACTGATCATTATTATTCTGAGTTATTTCAGCAAGATTGAAGTGACCACATGCTGAAGAAAACTGTGAGAGAGGAGAAGTCCTAAGAGGTAGGGAGGCAGCTTGTGCATTTCTCAATATTATGGGAGTAGAAATATCGGCCTCTGGTTGTATGGGAGTGGTATGAAGAGAAATATATGCCTCTGTAGTACTCAAACTTTGAGCAAGCCTATTTTTTTTAACCATAGAAGCATCTTTATAACTTTTCATTTCTAGATCAATTACTCCCTCAACACAAACTATTTTTTCCAAAGGACGAAGGCGAGGGCATTTAGCATGAAGGCAAAGCAAACTAATGAGGACAGGAAAAGACAAAGATGTCACTTTGTGTCTAGCTTTCCTCTTGAATTGTTCATCTATAATTTCACCAATACTTATGTGAATTCTTATCATGATATATGAAATGAGAATAGTTGATTTAATGGAGACGTGGTTGGCATTCTTTGATGTAATAAGTATGGAGAAGATAAGGTCGAGCCATATCCTTGCTTTAACTTTAGATCTTTGCAAGAGATATCACCCTTAGTCATGGCCTAGAGAGGATGCTCCTCAGCAATAATACTAGACACCCAAGCAAATTGATCACCCAATACGACTTGGTTCTTCCCAGTAAACAGTGTTGATAGCAGCAAGGATAATGTCACCTTCTCTTCCCCTCACCAAGAAAGATGATAAACATGGCATATTATCCACACAACCCTTGTGATTTAAAACATCTTGTCGAGCCTGATAAGAGGCGTAGAATTCCCTCACCATTTTTTGAAAATAAGGGCCTGGTACCACTGTGAAAGGATCTTAAACCCGTATATCAAACTATTTTGTTATGTTCAGAAAGTGTTCCTTGAAGGATTCCAATTCAAACCAATCCTCCTTTGTAAACATACGCTTCTACGAGAAGTTGAGATAGTCGAATTTCATACCCTCAAGCCTAAATAAGATTTGGTCCACAACTTGCTCCTCAATCTGCACAGACTTGGGCAAAACCTCGGGTGCTTTATCTTTACTCCAAGCCTTGATTGTACTATTGCTATGAGATAGAGTTTTACGAGCACTCTAGGTGGTCTACTTGAAGACATGGCGTGCAAAAAGATATGAGTAACAAGAAAAGAGAAACAAAATATTTTTGCATGTTTCATGGTTAAGCAAAAGAAAACAACTGCAAGAAGCTAATTAATAAAAGGAAATAGAATGCAAACAGAAAGGAGTAGCAGCGGATAACTGCACACACCTGTGTGCCATATACATTTTGTAGGAGAGAACCCGCAGCACGCATGTGAGCTACAAGTGTTAAAGCAGAAACCTGGCAACATTGAATGAGCACCTACGCCACGCCTGCATTTCTCAGGTGAAGACTTGCGACACGCAGGTGTAGTGCAAGTGTCAAGCAGTGAAGAATGACCTCTAATCCTACACCTGTGTTGCACTTGCATTTTGCTAGGCAACACCTGCAATACACAACTATCTAATAGTGCACTACTACTATAAAATAAGCATTCTTTTAACACTTACGCATAAAGTTGACCAAATTTAAAGTCTAACGGGTACTCAGACTTCCCGAAAAAACTAACCGACATGATTTTAACCACATTTGACAACACAAATATTCACTCAATTATTTCCCTTAAGAAGGACATTAGCCCATCTATCATCAAAACCGTCAAGCTACAAGCTCAAACAACTTAAATCACTTCAATACAAATAATAATCACTCATACTCAACCAAAGTGCTCACAAAATATTTTATAATCTAACAATTCTACTCATGAACATAATGGTAATCATCACAACCCAACACATCACTATTTCAATAAAAAAACTCAATGCAATAATGATTTGCCCTTAATAATAACGTCACCCAATCTATCATAAGGACAAACCATGCATCACAATCAATTGGGTTACTCAAAATTCACCCCCAACTAAAATTTCACATCATGAAATAACACAAACAACAAGCATTACAATTTAGATTATAATCCCAAATTTTTACATAATCAACATAACAAAATACCAAAAATTAAACTACAAAAATTGAAAATTTAAGCACTTTGGGGAATGGGGATTTCAAATAGCATGCTTTCACAAAAATTACTCCTATTAAACAAAAATCACAAGATTAACTTAGAGGATCATACAACAAGAGAGTAAGAGTGAAGTGTGTGAGCAAAAAATGGAGCTTTAAGGCTCTTAGCAATGGTGATTTCAACTTTTCATCAGAAAACTATGGTGGTGGTGGCTACTTAGCAGCGGTGGTGCTAGTGGTGTAGAGGATGTGAAGGAAAAGAATATTTTTATAGTGGGGAGAGTTTATGTATGAAGAATGGAGGTTTTGAAGAGTGTTAATGGTGAAAAATAAAGAGAAAAATGGGAGAGAGAGGGTTTTAGAATAAGAAGAAGAGGTTCCAGTCAAAAGGCCAAGTCGAGTCGGTTAACGGGTTAGGTCATGATTTCAAAATACTTACCAGCGCCTGTGTTGCACCTATGGCGGCAATTGTCGACTTGCGAGTTGCATATGATGTGTGTTTTCAATTATAATGGACCTGCATTACACTCGCGTGTTGTGTACTCAACCTGCATTCACAGATGAGGCACATGTACCAACTTTTTCTTCATTTTTTCTAAGGTGTTTTGTCCATGACATGCACTCTACCTACGTTCTGCAAGTGAGCACCTACGGATCGCAAGTGTGGTTCAGGTTCCCTTAATAATTCTTTTGAACACCTTGCCATTTTCCAAATTGCATGCAATTCTAACATGATAAAAACAACATAAGAGTGAAGTAAAAAGAATCAAAAACACTTGGGTTGCCTCCCAAAAAGCACTTGATTTAATTTCGTGGCACGACGATATTACGTCAAATATCAAGGAGTGTCTGGAGTAGTTCAATGGAGATTGGCACCTTTTCATCCAAAGGTTTGGATGTGTCTCCCCATAAATGTCGCCAACTCTTCTCTTTGCCAAGTATGCAACTCAATGGAGATGGGGATTGGTACAGTGTCATTATGACCAAGGTAAAGATCCACAAAGCATGGTGTCTTAGGCATGCTAGTATTCTCGAGGTTCCACTTCTTTTGATCTTCATATATCAAAAGGCATTCACTTGACAATTATCCTCCAAGCTCTTCTTCATAAGGTACCTCAACTAGCTCATCTCGTGTATCAATTATGGACACCACCCTACACTAATCTGGTGGTTTCATCAATTGGCAAACATTGAATGTGACCTCTTCATTGCCCACTCAAAATTTCAATTCTTTACATTTGACATCCACAAGTGTATGTATGATGGATAAGAATGAGTCCCCTAAGATGATGGGCACCTCTAGGTCCACACTACAATCTAGCACAAAAAAAATTTCCGAGAAAATAAACTTATAGACCTTCACTAGAACATCAAATAGAATACTGATTGGGCATTTGATTGATTGATCAGCCATAAGCAACCCCATCAGAGTTGGATTGGGATATCTCATTCCCAATTTCTTAAATATTGCAAGAGACATCAAGTTGATGCTTGCTCCAAAGTCAAACAAGTCTTTGTTGAATAGATACACCCATATAGTGCAAGAAAAGGTAAAGGCCCCTGGATCATCTTTTTTTGGGGCCAAAGTTGCTATCCATGATCGCACTACAATGATGAAACACATCCACTGTGCCCACATCAACTACACTTTTCTTCTTCAACATTTCTTTCTTGAACTTGGCGTACCCCGATATTTGTATCAAGGCATAAACCAAAAGGATATTCATGGACAACTTACTAAACAAATCAACAAACTTTTTGAACTGATTTTCCTCTTTCATTTTTATCAACCTTTGGGGATAAGGATGAGGACACTTGGACATTGGTATTAGAGCCTACACAAATTTGTCCTTCTTGTCCTCTTTGATGTCAATCACAATTTGTAGAAGAGGATCTACCTTTTCTTCCTCCGAGCTCAGATTCTCTTCATCTATATTCACACTCTCATCATCATTCAATGAGGGATCAATTATCTTAACCACCACCTTCAGATTCTCATCACTTTTCTTTTCAATTTCAACCTTCTCAGTCACATCACCCAAACCATCAAGCATTTTCCCACTTCTAGTGACAATTGCCATACATTGGCCATCATTTATTGGATTGGGAAGTGTGTTACTTAAAAGTGTACCCTTTAACCTTGGGTTCATTTGAGTCAACATTTAATTCATCTAGGCCTCGAGGTGTTTAATACAAGCCGAATAGGAACTCACTATTTGAGTGTGGGTAGATACCTCAATTTTAAACTCTTTAACACTATTATCCATGGATTCCCCCCTCTTTAAGAATCGGGTCAACATGTCCTCAATTTTTGAGCTAGCAGGATTGCTAACACCCATTTTGATAGGGGTTGCGTATGCCTTTGGAGGAGGCACATACATATTTCAATTTTGGTGATTATACCTATTACCCTCACTATCATGGTCCCTATATATTCAATAGGCATCTCGGTCTCTTTCTTGATCACGATCTCTCTATGAGGCTTGTCTATCCTTACTCCAACCTTGATTCCCGTCCCTTGGTATCCAAGGACCTTGGATGGCACCTTTGTAACCCGGGAAAGAATCTGCCACTTAATTGAACACATAATGTTCTTCCTCATCAATCAAAGAGTATGCAAATCTTCTTTATAATATTTGGCTTCATGAGACCCAATAGCATTTACACTCTTTAATCCAATTCCCATCATGTTCTTAGCAAGAAACTCCACTTAGGTAATCATTTTGTCCAATGTTTCATCTATTTCTTCCTTCTTCTGCCTCATTTTATTTATCATAATCATGGAGGTAACACTCGATGTCACCTCGATTTCACTTGTATGCCAAGCCCGATTAGTTTTTGTCATCCTATCCATGAAGGACTTGGCAAGTCCATATGTTTGGTCCATAAATGAACCACTCACCAAATGTTTTTCCACAGACTTGTTGATGGAGTCTAATGAGTAATAGAAAATTTGAAGGAGCACTCCATTGGGTAACCCATGAATTGGACACAATAGTACCTTCTTTTTGAACCTTATCCAAACTTCGTGTAAGGTTTCACTCGACTTTTAATGAAAATTTGTGATCTCATGATGAAATAGAAGCATTCTTGAGGGTGGAAATAAGGGATTTTGAAGGCCTTGGTTAATTTATTCCACAAAGTGATAGAGCCTTCCAGAAGCTCCTCTAACAATGATGTTGCTTCTACTGTAACACCCCAAAAATTCTAAGCTAAGATCCAAACCATTTCCATGAGTGTAATGATCATTTTCCTAGTGTGGTGAGTGCTTTGGATGTGAATCATGTTCATAAGAAACTCCTAGAAGTAAGTTAAGTTGGAAATACCCCAACCAAAGAAGTTTTCATGAAAGACTAAACAAGTGTCATATTTACATGATCTCACCTCCTAGAATATGAAGAGTTAGGTGGCCTATTACCTGCCAAATTAAATGTTTTTGAGTCTTCTTTCCAATGCCACTGACCGCTCATCAATATAAGTCTGAAGTAAAAGGTTATGGGCATTTTACTGTAGCACTGTCAGTGATCACGGACGGGTTGGCGAACCGTGGTTCTGACCAACGATCCATACTGTGACTCGGGAAAATAGACCTGCAACTTAGAATTTTCACCTTCAAAATGACGAGTTGGTCCATGACCCATGGTTTGTGAATTTTCAGCCTTTCCTCTAGATTTCCATGGGTGACTTCACGGGTTGTCGTTTCAAATGATGGTCGATTTTGTAACTCATGGAATCACTTTCAGAGAACCCCAAAACTCAAGGACAGAACCACGACTTAGTTGACGGTCCATCATTCAGAAGCACGGCCCGTCAACCAATCTGTGGTTCAATATTCCAAGAATTTTAGCAGTTTTTAAATTAATTTCCCAGGGGTATTTCAGACCATTCCTTCTTATTTTATCTCTAACTATAAATAGTTGGAGGCTTATTTTATTAAATAAAATACCTCCAAACTATCAATTTTACTCATTCTTTTTCTCAAGTCTGTTTCAAAGAAGAAAAGAGCATTCTTCTCCAAAGTTCAAACCTAGGGCTTCTCCTCCAAGCTTCAATTTCAGATTTCACTTCACGGATTATCATCCACCAGGTATGTGGGTATTCAATGAGGATCATTACCCTCATGCCCAAAGTTCAGTTTTTAGTTATGATTTCTTCAAGTTATTATTCTAGGGTTCTTACCTAAACAAGTATTTTACTATGAATTCGATCTCTTGAGGATCCTACGTGACTACTATTCTTGTTAGAATGATTTCCACATGAATTCGTGCGATTATATTTCAAAACCCTAGATTTTAAAAGAAGTGAATTATAGCCTGATTTTACCCAACTATGCATACCTTTACAGAACTGAATTCCTCATGATACTATGTGTTCCACGTATATGTTTAAGTGATATTCGAAGAAGTTTTACGGATATTTTCCTAAATCCCTGGAATTTTGATGAAACAGACTTAGCCTGGATTTACAACATCTTCTGTATGAATTAGCTTTGTTTTCAAGAACATAGCATCAAATTATAGTATTTTCATATGAACTAACTTTTCTTCAGAATTCAGCCTAGTCTATACTCAGTTTTAAAGCATGAAATTAGTCAATTCTTAGCCTACAACTTTATAGAAAAACAGAATGCTTTCATATTTAGTATTTTCTTTCATTGTCAGAACTTCAGTATATTTGAGCTATCCAGTATTTCATTTGTATTCATGGCTTTATATTCAATTGGGAGTAGGCCTAACACCGATCGGACGAAGAGATAAAGGCTCAGCTGTCAGATTAGGCTGAGACCTTTAGTAGCAGTCCTTAAGTCTCAGAACTATGGAGCCACCGTAGGTATCAAAGGATTCAACTGTTAGATTAGGCTGGACACCTTTATCCCTTATGGATATCAGTTTAGTTGATCCACGTCATATTTGTTTGTACCCTTGGTAAGGTTTGAACACCCTTCTATCCAGGGTTACAGGTTGGCCCTACAGTTAGATCAACTTGGGGTATGTCAGTTAATAGTAGCTCCCACAGTTACACTCAATTAGTTCATGACCTTGTAGTCAGTTATTCAGTTCAGTATGATTCAGTTTCATGTTATCTACTTGGTAATTGCATCAGTTCACCTATTTCAGTATTTTTAGCATGCTTAGTAGAAGGGACTGCCCTAAAGATTTATTTTAAATATGAATTTTGGTATGACTCATGACTTTTACCTCATTTGCACTATTTCATGATTTATAGACAGGATTCATCTTTCCAGTCCATGGATTTCCCAAGTAACAGTTTTACTTATCTCAAAATATTATAATCTCATAGTTACAGTTCAGAAACATGACTTACACCCCCTTTACTAAAAGGGCTTATGTTTTACAGTTTTGACTTATGCACTTTAGATGTTAACTTAGTCCAGTTTTTGGCCATGCTTTCAGTATACATGTTTTCTGATGATTCAGAAGTTAGTGCATTATCTCACATGCTCAATACATTCAAAGTACTAATCGCATCCCTTTTTGTGCTACATCCTTTTGATGATGCATGCTTTAGTACTAGCTTCAAGGATCATGATCAGGCATATCTTAGCTTCCATCCAACAGGGAAAGAGTTCTCATTTTTCCAGGAACTCCAGTCAATTAGTAGTTATAGTGGTTATTTTAGTTGTTATAAATTGATTAAAGATTGTTGGGGGTCATGTCCCGGCTAACCATAGTCAGTGTTAGTAGAGGCTTCATAGATAGTCAGTCAGTAAGTGGTATCATTTTTCAAATTCCATTGTATCTTAGTTTGTGAAAGTTTATTTTGTTTTACTATTTCTTTAAAGAGATCAGCATATTTCAGCTTCTGTATTATCTTTCAGTCTGTAACTCAATAGTATTGTCATGCCCTGAGGTTACCCCATAGACGTAACATGGGACTTGGTACCACAAGTTCCCTAAGCTAACCCTTGGTCATAGCATCCTCAAGCATAACATATAGTAAGCGGAAGCACAATAGATAAAGTCAGAATAACATAAATGGAGAGTCAAGTCAAATAGGAATAAAATATCCATACGAATACTCAAATATTGTCTTTGTCTGAAAGCCTCTACTCATAATATAAAGAGTTGCTAGGACAAGACACTAGCTAACTCAAAGTATGGGAATAAAAGCTAATACACGCTAAGAACATAACTAGTCCTCGACCTAAGAGGACTCACCAACATCTGACAGATAGAGTGGCCTGGAAGCTCTAGCCACGTGCCTGGGAAGGGACTCCTGAATCTGCATCATCAAAGGATGCAGCTCAAGATATGCGTCAGTACTATAGGATGTACCGAGTATGCGACTGATGCATGAATCATGATAAAAAATAGTTTAAAACATGTTTAAGAATGAAATTGTTATGTAAAGAAAGAACATGAATAAATATCAAGGTATAAATCATGAAACATGAAATAAATCTTAAGTTTCATAGTATAGAATCATATAACTTCATAGCTTGAAAATAAACATGTGAGACTTTCTCTTAACCGACATTAAACCATTCTGAGCTACATGGAGTCCAGTGTCATGTACGCCCACTGAAAATAGTTGTCCTAACCGGCCAAAGTTAGAACCATGTCATACCAGGATCCTGTCATAATAAGCCACGGAGGGCAACCTATGGTGGCAATGTAGTTTTGGACTTGGGTTATCTGAACCCTCGTCTCTCAGAGCTAAATACTACTCCCAAAACATATAACATGAGCTCATATACATGTGACATATCTAATACCAAACTTGTTCATAACGTGTTCATACCCTGGATCGTCATACTACTCATGAATTAGGGTTTTGAAATTGATTCATGAGCATTGATGGAACATCAAGTGTCTTGTCTATCATAATACTTCATAACTTGTGAAATTTGCATACTTCATGAATTGTAAAAATTTGCATGGCTCTAGTTCAATTTTATAATACATATATTTTCATAGAACATAGGAACTAGGCATGCACATGCTTGAAAATCCATGAAAAACATACCATCAAATCCAATTTTTGCTTAAATCAATCTCATGCATGTAGGAATCACCATGATTAAACTTCAACTCATGAAATAGGTGTTCAATTGTAAAAGCCCATGTAAAATCATGCAATTTAATAGTAATTTCATAATCAAATCATGAGAAGATCATATTTAACAAAACCCATAGGAATTGGATAAGAACCTTAGTGTGGAGATCCATGAAATCAAAATTTGCATTAGGGGTTTTGGACAAAAGGGTGAAAGGAACCCATTGTTGATTACCCATATACCTTGATTGAAGATAACCTACTTGAATTTGAAAGACTTCGGAGGCTTGAACTTGGAGCTTGAGACTTGAAGCTTGGAGAATAATTTCCCTTTTTGGGAGATGAGTGAAGTAATGAGAAGGAACTTAGGATAATGAGGGTGAAAACCCTTCTTGAAATAGTCAAAACGACATCATTTAGGAGTTAAACGAGTGGGTAATGACTAAAATACTCCTGGGACTTAATTAGGGAAAAGCAGATTTAAATCTTGGTTTTAGGTTCCACAGGTGGAGTCTGCAACTCGTAGACTTAACCATGACTTGTGATTCCTTCTCGTGGAAACTGCTCAAGATTTTAGGCTACTAAAGGTTCCATATGACTCAACAGGATGACTTGTGGAATCTTCCACGAGTCGTAGGACCAAGTTATGGGAATCAAGGGACCTGACCACTCTCTATCTGAGTTCCACGGGTTGGTTCCATGACCCATGGAAACTTCCATGAATCGTGAATCTGACTCATGATTATCAGACTTGAGGATGGTCTGCAGGACTGGAATCACAAGTCAATTTCACAACTCGTGGAACCACCCACAGCTCGTGGACTTGACCCGTGATCCGTGGAAGTTTAAAATTTTCTGCAAGTTTTGAGTTTAAAAGCTGGATCGGTTTCTAGGGTGTCACAAGTATGCTAGTCCATGGGTTAGATTGGGGTCACTTGTGACTTTAAGCACCATGTTACATCCGGGGTATAGGCTCAGGTCGTGAAAAACTTGGTATCAGAGCACATAGTTCCAGTGTACTAGGGTGTATAAAGCCGTGTCTAGTAGAGTCTTACTTATGAGTGTGTTGTGCACCACACTTATAATCAGGAGGCTACAAAGCATTTAGGAAAGGTTTCCCTTCGTTCATACTCTAGATCGTGCAGTAAAGTTGTTCCTTCAGAAACTTATGCAGATTCATGCATTAATAAAATTCCTCCAATCATGCCTCATCTTTGAGGTGGTGGGAACAGTAAAGTTCATATTCCTATTAGGGAGATGCTCTCAGATAGAGGCATCAAAAAGTTAATAGACTGCACAAAGGCTTGAGAGGAGCCACTAATGTATTAAAGTCTGCCGATTCAACAACATGTATCCCTTTTCACTTGTGCAGTTGAGCATATAGTAGAACGTGCTCTCAGACCCCCTCCCAGACGCTTTACTATGAATGGTGCCTTAGCCCAAGGGTATGATTTTATGAGCATTTGGGTAGCAAAATCACTCAACAATTAGTGTGAATTGAGATATTATGGGCCACAAGTAGTACAATGACCCCAAAACTAGATGTACGAAATTAGAAGTATAGTAGATATAAGATGAGGATGATGATGCTAGTTTTATAGAATTGACCTAGGAGGCTTGACATAATATATGCAATGAATTAAGTTGATTAATTTTCTATGATTATGGTGGTGTAGGTAAGATGTATATATGACCCCTAGATGAATTGGTAATTTATGTCTAAGTCATGAGATAAAGAAGAGGGCCTTAAGCATTAAAAAATGTAGATGTGTACCCAGAGTAGTATGTTATTGCATGATGTTCAGGAGATTATAGATAGATAATGTTGAGTCCCTTAGCGTGGTTTTAATTCTGTTGATTTGAGTGGATGTGAGCTTAGAGATATGATGTTAGTAGGCAGATAAGTGAAGGTCAAATTGCTAAAGTGTTAGAAGAAGTGGTAAGGTCTGCCAGTAAAAGTATGAGTCGTCTAGTGATAGCCTTAAGGGTAAAGAGGAAGCTAAGAGATGCCTTAGAAGAAGACCTAGAAAGGGTTTAGCATCTTAAGTTATAGCCTATCAAGGAGAGTTTAGTGTCCAGGAATACAGTGATACACCAACCATACAAGAGTTAGTTTATTATAAACTAGTTTGGGAGAGAGATCCGCAGACTTAGAGGGGTGACATTTAAGCTAAGGGGGAGATGATAGAATGAAGAAACAAGTCAAGTCTTGTGACTCACCCAGTAAAAAAATTTAGAAAGGGCTATGATGGGATATCCATTCTTAGTCCAGTGAATTTCCTTGTACTGTAGTCAAGGTGACGCTATACTTAGACGTATTTGTGTCATACTCATGGATAAGTTCATGCACTCCATACAGATTCATGTCATACTCAACTCCTAGAACAAATAGAAATTTCTCCAGACAACAATTCAAGTCTTACTCTACGATTCTATGAATTCTAGCTTTATGCCATGAGACTCGTTAAACAAGTAAAATCATGTCTCACAGTATGCTTAGTTCTATGAACTCAGTTCAGTCCTCGAGATATGCCTTAATATCTAGTGAAATCATGTTATGTCATGTATATTCTCAGACCATATTTCTTGAACAGTTCATACTTATGATTTCCTTACTTTAACTATGCTTCATATGTCAATAATGTGAGAAACTCAGGCCTTTAAACTTGACTTCTAAAACCTCACCTTGAGTGGTTAGATCACGCTAAGTATAATTCAAGACCGATCAGTATTCCTTCATTCGTGATGCTCATGCTCCCATTCTATTCTTTCAGTGATCTTAGCTTATGTTGTCACAGTTATTAGTAGAGAAAGCTAAGTAGTAGCCTAGATGGAAGGTACTAGATTTTCCTCTTTTAGTGTCCCTTTGTAGAAGTTCTTACAGTTACAGTTTCTAGATATCCTAGGAAAGAGGAGATGATTCTCAGGTAGTGTCATCTACAAAGAATTGATAAGATGATCATAGTAATAGGCTTGAATCTTGTGATGAAATATATGTGGGCTTTTTCTTTGTGGGACTAGTGACCCATTGATTAGAGTTCAAGGTTAGTTGATTTTAATGATAAGAAAGAATATCATTCTTGGGAGATAACTCCAGATGCAAGGGATTTAGTCAAGATAGGCTTGAACATGGTGAATGAAGGTAGTTAGGCTCACACCTCAGCATCTATATGTGCACTGATGAGAATTTTAGCTGCAAATGGTAAGCGTAGTATTCAAAGAAGTTCGTGTAGTTATAAAGGGTGTTCCTAAGCTTAAAAGTTGTCAACTGTATTGTTAAGGTGGGAATATTCTTGTTCTTACTCCATTCCCAGGGTGCTCATACCTTATGTCCAGTAGATTCAGATAGCAAGATAGTAGGCTCCTCCCATTAGATCAATTCAGACCTTCCGATAATCATTCCTAAGGCCAAAAGGCCCTACGCTTAGTTCAGTCCATGCCAGTGAGTTTAGTTTAGAAGAGAATATTTTTTTCGTATAGTTACTCCTCTCAGTTTTATGTTCCTTCCAGTTAACTATAATTTATAATAATGTGTTCGTTCTCTATATGTTTCAACTGACTCCCTACTGTCAATCCAAACCAGTTATCATGTTGGATATTAAGTTTCATGTCCTATCAGTATTCTTATTCTCTTAGAATAAATATATGCCTTATGAACCCAGATTAGTTCATATTTTAGTGAAAAATCATTTACCATGTCAGTACTTCAGCTTTTAGAACTCAGTTGGTGGGATTGTAACTCTTTCCCCATAACCTCAGCCTAGTAAGTTTTCATTCGAGGACGAATGATCCCAACGAGGAGATATTGTAAGACTCCAAAAATTCTAAGTGAAGACTCGAACTATTTCCATGAGTGTAATGAGTGCTTTGGATGTGAATAATGTTCATAAGAAACTCCTAGAAGCAAGTTAAGTTGGAAGCACCCCAACAAAAGAAGTTTTCATGAAAGACTAAACAAGTGTCATCTTCAAATGATCACACCTCCTAGAATACAAAGTGTTAGGTGGCCTAGTAGTCTTCAAATTAAATGTTTTTGAGTCTTCTTTCCAATTCCACTGACCACGCATTAATCCGAGTCTGGCGTAAAAAGTTATGGCCATTTTACTGTAGCACTGTCAATGATCACGGACGGGATGATGAACCATGGTTCTGAACCATGGTCCGTACTTTGACTCGTGAAAATAGACCTGCAACTTAGAATTTTCACCTTCAAAACAACAAGTTGGTCCACAACCCGTAGGCCAAAACCACGATCCATAGTATGACCCATGGTTTGTCAATTTTCAACCTTTCTTCCAGATTTCCATGGGTGACTTCAAGGGTCGTAATTTCAAACGACAGTACATCCTGTAACTCAGGAATTACCTTCAGAAAATCCCAAAACTCAAGGACAGAACCACAACTCAGTTGATGGTCCATCATTCAGAACCACGGCCCGTCCACCAATCCATGGTTTGATATTCCGAGAATTTTAGAAGTTTTTAATTTAATTTCCCAGAGGTATTTCAGACCATTCCTCCTTCTTTTAGCTCTGACTATAAATAGTTGGAGGCTTATTTTATTAAGTAAAATACCTCCAAACTATTTGTTTTCCTTTTTCTTTTTCTCAAGTCTATTTCAAAGAAGAAAAGAGCGTTCTTCTCCAAAGTTCAGACCTAGGGCTTCTTCTCCAAGATCCAATTTCAGATTTCTCTCCAGGGATTATCATCCACCAGGTATGTGGGTATTCAATGGGATCTCCTTTCACCATCATTTCCAAAGTTCAATTTTAAGTTATGATTTCTACAAGTTATGATTCTAGGGTTCTTACCTAAACAAGTGTTTTACTATGAATTTGATTTCTTGAGGATCCTATATGACTACTATTCTTGTTAGAACGATTTCTACATGAATTCCTGTAATTAGATTTCAAGACCCTAGATTTTAGAAGAAGTGAATTATAGCCTGATTTTACCCAACTATGCATATCTTTACAGAACTGAATTCCTCATGATATTATGTATTCCCCGTATATGTTAAAGTGATATTGCAAGAAGTTTTACGGATATTTTCTTAAATCTCTTGAATTTTGAAGAAACAAACTTAGCCTGGATTTACAACATCTTCTGTATGAATTGGATTTCTTTTCAGGAACTTAGCATGAAATTGTAGTATTTTCACATGAACTAACTTTTCTTCAGAATTCAGCCTAGTCTACTAGTACTCAGTTTTATAACATGAAATTAGTTAGTTTTCAGCCTCCAGATTTTTAGAAAAACAAAATGCTTTCAGATTTAGTATTGTCTTTCATTCTCAGAACAATATTATATTTGAGCTTTCATGTATTTCAGTTGCATTCATGGATTTATATTCAGTTCGGAGTAGGCTTAGTACGAAGCAGACGAAGTGATGAAGGCTCAGCTGTCAGATTAGGCTGAGGCCTTTAGTAGCAGTCCCTAAGTCTCAGTACTACGGTGCCACTGTAGGTATCAAAGAGGTGAGCTGTCAGATTAGGTTGGACACCCTTGTCCCTTGTGGACATCAGATTAGTGGATCCACGTCAGATTTGTTTGTACCCTTGGCAAGGTATGAACACCCTTCCATCCATGGTTGCAGGATGGCCCCACAGTTAACTCAGCTTAGGGTATGTCGGTTAATAGTATCTCCCACAGTTCACACTAAGTTAGTGCATGATCTTATAGTCAGTTATTCAGTTCAGTATGATTTCGTTTTATGTTATTTACTTGGTCATTGCATCAGTTCACCTATTTCAGTATTTTTAGTATGCTCAGTAAAAGGGACTGCCCTAAAGATTTATTTTAAATATGAATTTTGGCATGACTATGACATTCATCTCAGTTGCACTATTTCATAATTTACAGACAGAATTCATCTTTCCAGTCCATGGATTTCCCAATTAATTGTTTTAGTTATCTTAAAATATTATGATATCATAATTACAGTTAAAAACATGACTTACACCCCCTTCAGTAAAAAGGGCTTATGTTTTACAATTTTAACTTATGCACTTCAGATGTTATACTTAGTCCAGTTTTAAGCCACGCTTTCAGTATACATGTTTTCTCATGATTCCAAAGTTAGTGCATTATCTCACATGCTCAGTACATTCAAAGTACTGATCGCATACCTTCTTGTGTTGCATCCTTTTGATGATGCAGGTTTTAGTGCTAGCTTCAAGGATCATGGTCAGATAGATCACAGCTTCCAGCCAGCAAGGAATGAGTTCTCCTTTTTCCAGGAACTCTAGCCAATTAGTAGTTATAATGGTTATTTCAGTTGTTATAAATTGATTAAAGATAGTTGGGGGGTCATGTCCCGGCTAACCATAGTCAGTGTTAGTAGAGGCTTCATAGACAATCAGTCAGTCAGTGGTATCATTTTTCAATTGCTATGGTATCTCAATTTATGCAAGTTTATTTTGTTTTAATATTTCTTTCAAGAGCTCAGCATATTTCATCTTTCGCATTAACTTTCAGTCTATATCTCAATAGCATGCCAGGCCATGGGTTAGCTTGGGGTCACTTATGACTCTAAGCACCGTGTTATGTCCAGGGTGTAGGCTCAGGGCATGACATCTACCTTGAGGGAAAATAGGAACAACCTTAGCCGAATGAACTCTTGGCTGATGTTGGTAATGTCAAATGGTTGACAAATTTCAGAAAAGTTACTTATATGGTGGTTAGCATCATCATGTGCAAAGACTCCGAACAAGCTTTTCATTTGGATTAGGTGTAGCATGTTGCTAGTGACATGGAAAATTGAATTCCCTACCATAGAAGATAGGCAGATAACACTCTCTACAATGTGTCTGATTTGTTCATTCTCAACATCCATGAACCCATCAACACTAGTGTGTTCTCTAAGACTCATTGATGTTTTATCTCATTTTCACCTTCTTTTTGAAAAGAAAAAACAATTTGTATTTTGGAATGATTTTTTACTTGAATTAAACTTGAAAACTTGTAAAAATAAAATTCTCAAATCTAACTAAAACAAAGTCGCCACTTAATTTTTTTGGAAGAGTCATGAAAACCTTTGAAAAAATATTTTAATGATTTATAATATATAAAAATCTTAAAATTTAAGAAATCCAAGTAAGAAGTTCATATTAATATCTTAGGAAGGTTTCTAAGGCATCTAAAATGTTCGCTAACATGTGGTTATCCGGTTATTCTCTAACTTATTTTATTTGATAAACTTTATGAAAATGTAGGAATTTATTGACAAGTAAAGAAAGAGTTCTTTTTCATGGAAGGTATTTGTTTATGGCAAAATGTTAAGCAATTCTGAACAAGATTTTACAAGAAAAACTTTGTGCAATTTCCTTAAGAATTAGCCAAGTTTCAAAGTTTTAACAATTAATTTAAGCAACTTAACTAAACTTGTAAATAAAACTCATGGTACTCCAAAGGGGATTTAACTAACTTTGAAAAAGGGAGTTCGTTTTTACAAGAGTCCAAATTATAAAAAATAAACTAACTAAAGAATGAAAGAAGTTGGGTTTAGGCACTTAGGTTCAAAACCCTACTAAACATCCATCTTGGACTACCAAATTTTGGGTTAAGGCCATTATCCACTCCGCTTCTTTTGGCATTCCATGTATTTTTTTCTTTCCTTTCTTTTATGTGTAGCACTTAGGCCACACATTATTTTTCCTTGATCAAATCTTAACTCCTTTGGGGCCTTGAAAGAGGCAGACTCAAAAGATTGGGCCTTCTTGGCCGAGTGAATGTGCGGGGATAAAGTCCATTTTTGAACATACAAAAATTCATGCATAAAAAAAAGGAATAAGGATTAGCATTTACACAGGATCTAATTTCAACCTTTAAGTAGGCTAAATAGAACTAACAGGGACATATATATGCACAAAATCATGGCTAGAAAGTCAAGATCATAAGAATATCGCCATATATCTGTAATGACCCTCCAGGTCATTTTCCATTTGCCGTGCTTTTTCTCTATTTTGAGATTTCCCTCGGTGGCTATAGGTCATTTATGACTTTCCCGAACTGATGGTTCAGTGCTAGGGCCATTTGGTAGGTCGTTATGACAATTTTCATGTTTTAGAGCTTGAACTTAGAAAATCATTTACTTCGGTCAACTTTCTTGGTTAACATGCTCAAAATTGAATTTTGACAGTTCCGTTGGCTCTAGAACGGGGATTTTGGTCTAGTGGTGCCATTGGTCTAGGTCTGAGTCCTTTCGATTGGATTTTGCGTTGCTTTATGTGTTTCAAGATGGTTTAGCTGGTAGGGTTAACTTTGGTCAACATTCGGAGAAGACGACCTCGAATGGAAAATCTATCAGCGATATTAGCTCCATAATGTTGAATTTGGGCTAGGGGACCTTTGGTTCTGGTCTCGGGGCTTCTGAACTTATTTTTGCATTTTGAGTTCAGAGTTGGTTTAGGGAGTGGGGCCCACTTTTCATTTAAACGATCTCCGTTGGGAGTTTTATCGATTCCATTGAGTTTGGAATGCCATTTTTTGTAGGTAGTATGGTTGGTTTGTGTTCACGGGGTTTCAGATCAATCCCGAGGGTCCATCAAAATTTTTTGGCCTTGGTGTTATTACTGGTTGTTGCATTAAGTTGCAGAGATGTTTGGTCTTCATGATTGCGAGGCTCCCACCGTGTTTGCGATGGTCTAGTTCTTTGAAAATTGCATTCGCGAAAGCTGCTCTCTGAGATTGCGATGAAGTCGGCTGGGACCCCACTCAGCTTTCCTCTATGCGAATGCGGGCTGGACCATCACGATCGCGATGGTCGGGCCAGCTCTTCTCCACAAATGAGGGCATCCTATCGTGATCACAATGAAGGAACCCTGACAGCTATTTAAATCTCCAACTTCATTTTCTCCTTAGCAATTTCAAAAAACTCCATAACTGAGCTCCCAAGCTCCATTTTCCAGCTCCTTTGCATTAGTGTTCTTCATCCGGTAACTCCCCTCCTCACCTCTCTTCTCATACCTTGTTTATTCTCGTAATTCTCCCGCTAAAACTCCATTGTTGTTAATTCTTAAAGTTGGGGCATCCCTTGTAGAAATCTGATTCTTGGGGCTGCAGGTTCTCGAGTTTGTGCAACTCACCTACGCGGCGTATTTCTCTTGGTTGGGGTAAGCTTCCGCCTTTAATTATGAGCTTTTTCCATTTTGATCCCATGAATTAGTAGAACATCGGGGCTGTTTTGGGCCCCGAAACGAGCTCCAACTTTGGCCATGGGTTCCTTAACCCACCATGAGCATTATTGTGAAATTTGTTTTTCTATTTTGTTGCTCAGGCCCTGAGGGTCATTTTTCCGGCCTGATTTTCTGTATAGTAATATGGGTCTCATTTTTCTTGTCTTGATGCCTAGACTGTGTTCTTGATAGCGTGGCAGCTTTCTGAGGCTGTTTGGAAGGGGAAGGCACACAAGTGACAGTTTGTGCTTGCAGTTCATCTCCGAGATAGGTTACAGTTTACTTTCTAGAATGAGTGTAGTTAGATTTTATATATTTATTTGATACTGGAACGTTAGGTTGGATTTCTGATAGATTTAGGCTTAAATCCTATTTACTGCTTATAATTGGCCATTTCAGATTGTAGTATAGAATTATCATGTTACCTTAGCCTAGGATCTTGTAAAACTGTTGTGGTTAGTGTAGAATCCCTTGGTTGCTTTTAGGAGATTTTAGAGGCAGAGTAGAGAATGTTGGTGAATTTCTATGTTATTTCCCTTTTTTTATTCGCCTATTCTTCTGTTGTGTGTAATTATGGGCCTGAGGCCATAGTTTGGGTTTGGACGGAGATCCAGGCCAGTTCTCTTGTTTTAGAGGGTATTTTTGCCCTGCTTTTGCCTAGTTGTGAGTGATTTCTTCCCTGATTGATTATCTCATGTTCATATTGCATCGTAAATCATTGATATAGAAGGAAAGCATTTTCAAAGGTTTTTGGACTTAAAAATAAGGTTTACTACGGCTAAGGTGTACTTGGGATTTGAATTTATTTGCATTGGACTTTACTATGGATTTTGGAAGGAAAAGAAAAAGGGGAAAATACTACTTTTTATGCATACGTTGATGAGTCTGAGGTTAAATTTTGGGCGCCCGATGTGTTATCTTGGGTTTTACTTTTATGCATATGTTGATGAGTCCGAGGTCATTTTTGGGTGCCGCGATGCTATATTTCGGGTCTTTTTCTTCCTGCACTCCTTTGAAAAGATCGATGTTCCATCCCGGGCACCTGTGTACTGGATACTGGGTTTGACTTGCATACATTCATACATTACATCATTACAGCATCGCATCGCATTGGCTTTGGGTGCGTTTGGACTGTTGGCTGATTTAGGTTGATTTTGTTATTACTTCACCTTTTATAGCTTTGGTTGTTTTGATTTTTGGCTTTATAACTAGATTTAGGTGGATCCCTATATTTACTGCTTTCCTGTATCTTACTATCTATATATTATCTTTTTGTGCTTGGTCGGCCTATGATGCCTACTGATACCCGTTGTCTTGGTACTCATACTACATTCTGCATCTTTTTCTGATGCAGCACCTACTACGAGCCACCCTTATTGACCCTCCTATCGTTCGAGGCCTACTGCAGTTCGGATCGCGGTGAGCTCCCGATGCTTTATGGAGACTCTACATGCTTTCCATCTTGTATATTCTGTCTATATGTTGTATTTTTGGATAGACAGAGTCTATTTTATAGTTACTCTCTGCTTAGTCGCTCTTGTACTAGTGACACCAGGTCTGGGTTAGTTCTCGAGTCTGTTTTGTCTTCTTGGCAACTTTAGGGCCATCTTTTGTATATTTTGTATACTGGTATGTATATATACGCTATTGGCTCTATCCTTTTCTTTATGTCTTTCACTTTTATAACTTAAACTGTATTTCTATTGTCTTCCGCATTGTTGGGTTGGCTTGCCTACTGGGGGGTTATGTAGGTTTCAATAATGGCCCAATTTTGAGTCGTGACAGAGAGGTATCGGAGCCCTAGGTTCATCAGTCTCGCTAGTACAAGAGCATAGTGTCTAGTAGAGTCCTGTGGATCAGTACGATGACTTCTGTATCCAATCTACGAGAGGCTATAGGACATTCCTAGGAAATATGTTGTCTTGTTTGATTCTTTGTCATGCGTTCTTGACTTGATCAACTCCTAAGTACCTTTGTTTCACTCTTTCTCATGTGGTTCAGACAAGATCTACAACGGGTGAGGACGAGGCCCCTGCGCCTACAGTTAGAGCCTCATCTAGGGGATGGGGTAGTGGTCGACCTAGAGGTCGGGGTAGGGTACAGGCTACGGTGCCAGCTCGGGCCTGGGGTAGGCTACCATCACCATAGCTTGAGGTTAGAGTGGATGAGGTTCAGTATGAGCTGGAGCATGTGGGGCCAGCCCAGCATCCGGCAGGTTTTGTGGCTACTCCAGTATTGCAGGACACCTTGGTTCAATTGTTGGAGTTCCTTGACGGTATGACTCCACCAGCAGCTTCGCCGAGCACTCCTATTAGTTCTAAGGTTTGAGGTGAGGGTCAGACTTCATCTCAGGTGGCATCATAGGGTTCAGGAGCGTAGCTTTCTGCTGTGGCCCCTAGATTGGAGGTATTACCGGTCCCTGCAGTTGATCCTCCTCTTCCAGCCATGCTAGTTATGTCTTCTAAGGAGCAGAAGATGCTTGGTAGGTTCTTGAGATTGTGTCCTTCGAGGTTTTCAGGTGCTTCTAAGGAGGATGCGCACGAGTTTCTGACTAGCTGCCAGGATAGGTTACATAATTTTGGGTTAGTTGAGTCACATGTAGAAGATTACACCACGTTTCAGCTGGATGACCTAGCAAAATAGTGGTGGAGGTCATATGTTGCTTGCAGACCAACCAGGTCACTTCCGCTTACTTGGGATCAGTTCTCCGCAGCCTTTCTGGAGAAGTATGTACCGTGTAGCATGAGAGTGTCTGATGGATCAGTGTGCTGGGTTGGAGCAGGGATCTATGACTGTTTTTGAGTACGAGGTTCAGTTTCATCAATTGTCCAGACACACCACTATGATTCTGCCCACCTAGAAGAGAGGGTACGCCGCTTTGTTTGAGGTTTGACCTTGCACCTTCACTTGGCCACAGAGGGTATTGTTGCATCGGGTTAGTCTTTTCTGGAGGTAGTTGATTATGCCTGTACTATTGAGGGTGTACTTCGGAAGGCCCATCATGACCCAATTTCTCAATCATTATGGCACCTACAACTCCCTAGTAAGTGAACCAATCCCCATAGCCTGGAATAGTTAGTAATGGGCTACTATCCAACTAGCAAGCGGGAGAAAACATATATATAAGCAGAAGCAAAGGATATAAGAATAAGAAAAGGAACAACAGGAATATATATAGAAGCTAAAACCAACCTAAAACCTGGTATCATAGTATAAGAGCCAAAACTAAGTATACAAAGTACAAAGATCCAAACAAATATATACATATGTTTGTGAATGATAAAGGAGTACATAATACAGAAGATGAATTAAAGCTAAGCCCCGGTCGGAGGAGCTCACCCTCAGTCTTGGATAGTCCAAAAACACCTCGCACGAGGCAGCACGGTCAGCAACGAGAACTTACATTCAGATCTGCACCCAAAGATGCAAAAGTGTAGTATGAGCACCAATTGCAAAGCAACGGGTACCCAGTAGGTATCATAGGCCGACTGGGCACATATATGATAAAAGTATAGTAATAGATAGAATAGATGCAAGTAGTCACATAATTCTATGAAAAAGTCACACAGGAACTAGCCCAGAGGGAAGACAACAGAACAACATACAAGGCTAGCAAGTAGAATATGCACACAACAGGCACATGCGAAAGTAAAACATGACGCACCTGGGGTCCTCGCAATAATTGTGTTTACATAATAAAATTCAGAAGTGGATAGTATACCGGTAACCTCAAGTACTAGGAAAGGAAGAGGAGAATAAAGACAGTCATGCTCAGAAACAGAAATCAGTAACCCAACTAATCATACCAATCTCAAATCTAGAAAGTAACAGCTTAGCAGTATACAATCTTATTGTCACAACCCGATTTCTCGGTCATGATGGCACCTACAACTCCCCAGTAGGCGAACCAATTCCCTTAGCCAAGGACAGTTAGTAATGGGCTACTATCTAAAAAATAAGTGGGAGAACAGATAACAGGAGTATATATATATATATATATATATATATATATATATATATGCGGAAACTAAATCAAACCCCAAGACCTGGTATCGTAGTATAGAGCCAAACTACATACATGGAGTGCAAATAATCCAAAACAATATATACAGATGTCTCTGAATGGTAATAGAGTACATGAAGCAAAAGATAAACTAAAGCTAAGCTCTGATCGCCAAGAGCTCACCCTCAGTCTAAAGTAGTCCCCAACAGATCTCCAAGCACGAATCACAGCGGTATAACGGTGAGGGCCCACTCTAAGATCTGCACCAAAAGATGCAGGGGGTAGGGTAAGCACCAAATGCGAAGCATAAGGTACCCAGTAGGTATCATAGGCCGACTGGGCACATATAAGATAAAAGCGTAGTAACAGACAGAATAGAAGCAAGTAGTCACAAAGATCAACAAAAGGTACACAGGAACTAGCCCAGAGGGAAATCAACAGAACCACATGTGAGGCCAGCAAGTAAAATATATACACCATAGGCACAGGTGAAAGTAAGAAACAACGCACCTGGGGTCCTTGCAATAACAGTGTATACATAATAAGTTTACGAAATAGACGGTATACCGGTAAACTCAAGTGTAAGAAGAAGAGAGAAAGAGTAATGATAGGCATTCTTAGAGACATGAATCAAGCCCAACTAATCATATCAATCTCAAATCTAGCAAGTAATAGTCTAGCAGTAACCAATTTCATAATTAACCGTAACAGGGAACAATTCTACAAGTAAATAGCAAGAGTCTACCTACAGTCCCCCGCTCGCCCATACAACCGAGGAACACAATCAACAAACAACAAACAAGGGTGGAGCCTCAAACAATGAATGATATGATGCATGAAGATCTCAAGTGAAATGGTATCTCTGTATGTACCTCCTCCGGTGCCGATCAGGCCCAACAGGTAGGTTTCATGGAAGGACACTGCCCGTATACCTCTACTCCACCGTATACCCTTCCTCCGGCACACGCAGCCCGCAGCCCCAGGCCCGGATGGCAAGGTCCATGGAGGTCCCTGACCCCATACTAAAACTCAGTGTCAAAACATGTCGTCCGGAAGCAAGTCCGGGTTCAAGATAGAGACCCAGTCTCTGATATGCATGCCCAGACCCTGTCCAGGACTAAAGTAGTAGGAAAATATCTCAAAACCCCTCCAAGGGTGCCCGGGCATAACCGGGTCTAAACAGTAGAAAGTCGTCTGAGGTGCTCGGTCCGACCGAGGCTAAAATTATCTCAAGTAGCAAGAAAACTCAACTAGCACCCCGGCCCTGCCGAGTCTAGCGTTAATCGTAAAACTGGTGTTTTAAAACATAATTTTACTTTCTTTTACCCAGGAATAATATTCACAAGTTAAATCAAACCATTTCCAAATCATTTCCATCAGAAAGGGGCCCCCGGGGCCATGCAAGGTTTAGAAAATAGTGCCAGTAGGCCCGAAGCCAAAACCATAGTAAAACATGGATAAAACTGCTTTATATGCATGGAAATGGTATGATCACACATAATAGCTGCCCAGCATCTCACAATCAACCTATTGACCCTGCACAGGCCCACAGCTACTCAGCAAGCATAACCAGCCTAGAAGGATAATTCTATGCCCGGGACTCGCGGACATTCCCAAAATCCCACCTTCTATGTTCCAGAGTCAACAAGGCCTCACAGGACCACAAGGGTAAATAAAATATATCGGCAAGTACTACAAGCAACGGAGGAACAAAAGTAGGCGGACATGAATAAAGCGATCGAGGACTGTGGTACCAACCTAATAAACCAACCCAAGGATGCCCATTAATACAATTTTATCCTATATATGCGGAGTCTAGGAAAAATAAACCGTAACCTACCTTTCGTCCGATGACAAGCTTGAACCTCTCCGAAAAAGCTCCAACACGAAATCAAACTCGAACTCGGGATTGAATAACTTGACGTAGATAATCGATTTCTTTTTCAAAGATCGAATATAATATCAAAATAATTTTCCTACTAAGTTTTTATTCCAACGTGCATGAGTAAGTCCATAGGTTACATATATTAGAAGAAGTGCATTTAGGTAAAGCATATGATTATGGGAATAAAAGGAAAGGATTAATGGCGTGCCTTGCCTATAGGTATAGATAGACCAACTTAACTTTTCTGCCAACTTAATTAATTTCAATTGCTACACATAGCATGCAATACTATGCTAAAAGGACAAGTGGCATCCCATAACAACTTATAAAGTTGATGACCATCTCCTTCACTTCCACATGGAAGTGAAGGTGGCAATAGCAGACTATCTTTATCTCATTACGTATATACTCGGGTATTGCGTAGGTTTGTGGTAAAATATATATGACTTTTTAAATATACCATAACTAATAGAAAATCATTTCCAATAAAACTTACTATATTATAATAATAATTTTCAAAATAACTAAATTTTCTATCTCCGTTAAAATAATACAATGTATAAAAACCTTATAAAATAAATACATACACAATTATGTCATAACAAAAGTATTTTTCATAAACCTTTAAAATATTTTGAAAAGGCAATAACAATATAACTTTCTACCAAATTCAACTTTTAAATTAAATAATTTCAAGTACGCACGATTTCGATACTCAAGAACTCTCTTGGAACCCTCCCTTATGTTTTCTCACTGTTTCAGAACTGAAATGGCATTTTAAAACGTGAAGTTGAGGCTTTAAATCGATTTTTACCCGACCCGGTTCGCGACCCGGTTCGCAACCCGGTTTCTGCCAGACCGTCCGCGGTAAAACAGTCATAACTCTTTACTCCGAGATCAGTTGGACGTGACGTTTTATGAGTTGGAAACTAGACTCGTAGACCTTCGATTTGGTATTTTGGGGGACTTCTAACTCTTTATATATTGAGAGAAAAGCTCTGAGAAATTTTCTCCAAAGTTAAGAAAATTTATTAAAGAACTTATGATAACTTTTGCCGACTTGCTTGACTTCAAAACTTATCGTATGACCAGACAAATGGACCCGACACCGAACTATCGGTCCCGACAAGCCTTAAATTACTTGGGGCCGCTACAAATAAGCTCTAACGGCATAAGGAAAACGTATACGTGGAAATGACCAGAAGGGTCATTACATCATCCACTACTAAAAAGGACTTTCGTCCTCGAAAGTCAAGGTAAAGGGGGTACCTGAAGGCTCAAATAGCTGCGGATACTGAGCCCGCATATCTCTCTCAATCTCCCAGGTAGCCTCCTCGACTGGACGGTGCCTCCACTGAACCTTAACAATCGGGATCTCTCGAGACCTCAATCTCCTGACATCTCTGGCAAAAATAGCTGCCGGCACCTCAACAAAGGCTAAACCCTCACCCAACTGAACTGAATCCCACTGTAACACATGAGACTTATCTGGGACATACCGACGCAACATCGAGACGTGAAATACAGTATGTATAGCTGAAAATATCGGAGGCAAGGCTAGCTGATAGGCAACGCTACCAACCCTCTGAAGAATCTCAAACGGCCCAATGTACCTGGGGCTAAGCTTGCCCCGCCTACCAAATCTCATCACGCCCTTCATGGGCGATACACGAAGAAACACCAAGTCACCGACACTAAACTCCAAGGCACGAAGCCTACGATCAGCATAACTCTTCTGCCTGCTCTGAGCTGTCCGAAGTTTGTCCTGAATCACTCAGACTCGGTCTAAGGAATCTCGAAGCAAATCTGTGCTCTGTGGCCTAGAACTAAAACCATCGAACCAACCTACCGGTGATTTGCAACGCCTGCCATACAAAGCCTTAAAAGGTTCCATGCCGATACTCGAATGGAAGCTGTTATTATAAGCAAACTCTGCCAAGGGAACAAACTGATCCCAAGAACCTCGAAAGTCAAGAACACAGGCCCGAAGCATGTCCTCCAGAATCTGAATGGTCCTCTCGGACTGGCCATCTGTCTAAGGGTGGAAAGCGGTACTAAGATGAACCTCTGTACCCAAATCTCGCTGAATAGCCCTCCAGAACTGAGATGTGAACTGAGTGTCGTGGTCTGAAATGATAGAAGCTGGGACCCCGTGCAACCGAACAATCTCACGAAGGTAGATCTGAGCTAACCTCTCTGCGCCATAAGAAGTCTGAACCGGCAAGAAATGTGCTGACTTAGTCAGCCTATCAACAATCACCCATATGGAATCAAACCCATGAGAAGTACGAGGCAAACCAACAATGAAGTCCATAGTAATCCCTTCCCAATTCCACTCAGGAATGGGAAGTCGCTGCATCAAACCACCAGGTCTCATGTGCTCGAACTTAACCTATTGACAGTTCAAGCACCGAGATATGAACTCCACTATATCCCGCTTCATACCACTCCACCAGTAAAGCTGTCTCAAGTCTCTATACATCTTTGCTGTGCCAGGGTGAATGGAGTATCTAGTACAATGTGCCTCATGAAGTATCAACTGAATCAAATCATTAATCCTCGGAACACAAAGGCGACTATCAAACCTCAGAACCCCATCTGAATCTAGAGTATCCTGGTTGGTCTCACCCTGAACAACCCGATCACGAAGGTCACACAACTACTGATCCTCAAACCGACGGCTCTGAATCTGATCAATCAAACTAGAACGAACCTCAATACTGGCGAGAACTCTGCTAGGATCCGACAAGTCAAGCCTAACTAAACGGTTAGCCAAGGACTGGATGTCCAAGGCCAATGGTCGCTCTGAAACTGAAAGAGAATCTAGGCTAACCATACTCACTGCCTTCCGGCTCAAGGCATCCACTACCACGTTTGCCTTGCCCGGATGATACAGAATAGTGAAGTCATAGTCCTTCAGTAACTCGACCCATCTCCTCTGTCTCGAGTTCAACTCTCGTTGACTCGTGATATACTAAAGACTACGGTGATCAGTGAAGATCTCACAGTGAACTCCATATAGGTAATGCCTCCAGATCTTGAGCGCGAAAACTACCGCTGCCAACTCTAAGTCATGAGTGGGGTAGTTGCGCTCGTGAACCTTCAGATGCCTCGACGCATATGCTATTACTCAACCCTGATGCATCAACACACAACCAAAACCAACCCCAGAAGCATCACAATACACGGAGAAGCTCTGACCCTCAACCGGCAAAGTCAAAACTGGAGCTGAAGTCAATAAGGCCTTAAGCCTCTGGAAGCTATCCTCACACTGATCCGACCACTGAAATGGGACATCCTTCCTAGTCAGCATAGTCAAGGGTGCTGCTATGGAGGAAAATCCCTTAATGAACCATCTGTAGTAACTTGCTAACCCAATAAAGCTGCGGACCTCAGTAGCAGTAGTAAGTCTAGGCCAATCACAAACCGCAGAAATCTTTCCCGGGTCAACCCTAATCCCATCCTTAGACACCACGTGCCCTAGGAATGTAACTGACTCAAGCCAAAACTCGCACTTTGAGAACTTGGCATAAAGGCGATGATCTCTCAAAGTCTGGAGTATAACCCTCAAGTGCTGCTCATGCTCATCTCTACTACGTGAGTATACCAAGATGTCGTCTATAAAAACTATCACAAATGAGTCCAAATACGGGCCAAGAACCCTGTGCATCAAGTTCATAAAGGCTGCGGGGGCATTAGTCAACCCAAAAGACATCACCAGGAACTCATAATGGCCATAACGTGTCCTGAATGCTGTCTTAGGGATGTCCTCCGCCCTAATCCTCAACTGATGGTAGCCGGACCTCAAATCAATCTTCGAAACCATGACTGAATCCTGAAGCTGGTCAAACAAGTCATCAATCCTCGGCATCGAATACCTATTCTTTACTGTCACCCTATTCAGTTGTCGATAATCATTACACATGCTTATCGACCCATCCTTCTTCTTCACGAAGAGAACAGGAGCACCCCAAGGTGACACACTAGGTCTAATAAACCCCTTAGCTAACAGATCCTGGAGCTGCTCCTTAAGCTCCCTCAACGAAGCAGGAGCCATACGGTAAGGAGAAATAGAAATGGGCCTGGTGCCCGGCTCTAGCTCAATAGCGAAATCAATATCTCTCTCAGGTAGAAGGCCTGACAGGTCGGTAGGAAACATATCGAGGAAGTCTCTAACCACCAGAATAGACTCAAGAGAAGTAGGATCATCACTAACATCTTGAACATATGCTAGATAAGCTAAACACCCACGGGAAATCAACTTCCTAGCTCGAAGACAAGAGATGATCCCAGATGGTGCATGGCTAACAGAACCCTGCCACAAAACCGGGGATACACCGGGCACAACTATGGTAATGGTCTTGGCATAACAATCCAAAACCACGCGGTGAGGGGATAACCAGTCCATGCCCAGTATCACATCAAAATCTAGCATATCAATCAAATCACCCCAAGTCTCTGAATCACCAATAGATAGCATACAAGATCTCACAATCCGATCCACTACTAAGGAATCTCCTACTGGGGTCGAAACAGAAACAGGAACAGATAATGGCTCACTAGCAAACCCCAAACAAGGCACAAAGTAGGCAGATACATATGAACAAGTGGATCCAGGATCAAATAAAGCCATAGCAGACTAATGGCACACAAAAATCGTACCTGTAATCACAGCATCTGAGGCCTCTGCCTCTGGTCTCCTAGGGACCGCGTAAAATTGACGATGACCTCCACCTGCCCGACCGCCATCCCTACCACCTGCTCTGCCGCGTGGAGCACCACCTCTCCCTTGATGACCACCCCCTCTAGCCGGAGGCTGAATTGCTCGTAAAGGCTCGGCTAGCTGAACTGTACCCTGCTGAGGGAAATCTCTAGCAAAATGACCAATCACACCATAAGTAAAACAAGCCCCTGATGTCCTACTCAGTCGAGATGAACCAGAAGATCCCGTATGACCACCATGACCTGATGCCCCAAAAACTGTACCCCTCGAAGATTGGCCGCTATAGCCCTGATGGCTGCTCTGACCCTGCTCGAACTGGGTACTACCAAAAGTCTGAAGGGAAGCCTGTACCGGTCGGCTTGACTGACCCTGGTGCTGTTGTGGCTGATAACTCCGGCTCCACTGGCCAGGACCTCTACCACCATAGATGGAACCACTATAAACACCCTGATGTCGAGGCCTTTTATCTCTGGACCCCTGATCATGTCGCTGTAAGTCCTCCACAGTACGGGCATAGTCTACGATAGCCTAAAATGACCGACCATCGGTAATCAATATTTTAGCTGGCTGCCTGATCTCTGGCCTCAAATCCTATACAAATCTGTGAATCCTATCTGCCTCGGTAGGAATGATCATAGCTCCAAAGGGTGCTAGCTGATGAAAACGGGTCTCATACTCCGAGATAGTCGTAGACCCCTGCACAAGGTGAGTAAACTGCTCCCTGCGACGCTCCCGATCACTCTGAGGTAGGAAATTGGCCATAAAGGCCTCATAAAACTTAGACCAGGTCAAAGGAGGTGATGACGGTGGTCTATAAGCAACCTGGGCCCTCCACTATAACTTCGTTGGGCCCTCCAACTGATAGGTAGTATAACCAACCTCGTGAGTCTCCAACAAACCCAAATGATGCAACATCTCCTCAGAGGTAGTAATAAAGTCATGTGGATCCTGTCCAGAAGTACCAGCAAACCTCGGAGGTGCTAACCTCAAAAACCTACCCAACGCCTTATGCTCTAACTCTGTCACAACTAGGCGAGGAGCAAGAGGCTGTGCAACAGATGAAACCGGAATGACCTCCGCATGGGGAGCCATAGTAGCCGGCTGCGCTCCTGAACTCTGCTCACCCAGGGCTGCCTCCTGAGCGGATGTCTGCGCTACCTCAGAAGTTCGCTCTCCAATCATACCTAAAAGCTGTAATAGTAATCCCCGAATATCTGGAGAATGAGCTGCGGCTGGAGCTGGCACAGAAGTGGGCAATGGAGCTGGTACTGGAGCAGGTACTAGAGCTGGTACTGGAGCTGGTGGTACCTGGGCTGCCCCCTTATCCACATGCTGCTCGGGCTCTATCTCCACCCTAGCAGCTCTAGCAGGTGCCACTGATCAAGGGCGTCCTCGACCCTTAGCTGGAGTGGGAGGCTCATCTCCGCGTGACACCGATGATCTCGTACGAACCATCTACGGAAGAATCAAGTAGAACAAATGAGATTTCCAGAAACTTCAAGGGTTCTACGCATGACACAGAAGCAATGAAAGAGTCAAATTTCCTAAAATGTCACTGTAGCCTCCCAAAGATTGAGTACGGACGTCTCTGCCCCGATCCGCAGGACTCTACTAGACATTGGCTCCTATACCGATGACACCGGTGAACCTAAAGCTCTGATACCAAGTTGTCACAACCCGATTTCTCGGTCATGATGGCACCTACAACTCCCCAGTAGGCGAACCAATTCCTGTAGCCCAGGACAGTTAGTAATGGGCTACTATCTAACAAATAAGTGGGAGAATAGATAACATGAGTATATATATATATACATATGCGGAAACTAAATCAAACCCCAAGACCTGGTATCGTAGTATAGAGCCAAACTACATACATGGAGTGCAAATAATCCAAAACAATATATACAGATGTCTCTGAATGGTAATAGAGTAAATGAAGCAAAAGATAAACTAAAGCTAAGCTCCGATCGCCAAGAGCTCACCCTCAGCCTGAAGTAGTCCCCAACAGATCTCCAAGCACGAATCACAACGATCTAACGGCGATGGCCCACGCTAGGATCTGCACCCAAAGATGCAGGGGGTAGGGTTGAGCACCAAATGCGAAGCATAAGGTACCCAGTAGGTATCATAGGCCGACTGGGCACATATAAGATAAAAGTGTAGTAATAGACAGAATAGAAGCAAGCAGTCACAGAAATCAATGAAAGGTACACAGGAACTAGCCCAGAGGGAAATCAACAGAACCACATGTGAGGCTAACAAGCAAAATATAAACACCATAGGAATAGGTGAAAGTAAGAAACAACGCACCTGGGGTCCTTGCAATAACAGTGTATACATAATAAGTTTACGAAATGGACGGTATATCGGTAACCTCAAGTGTAAGAAGAAGAGAGAAAGAGTAATGATAGGCATTCTTAGAGACATGAATCAAGCCCAACTAATCATACCAATCTCAAATCTAGCAACTAACAGTCTAGCAGTAACCAATTTCATAATTAACCGTAACAGGGAACAATTCTACAAGTAAATAGCAAGAGTCTACCTACAGTCCCCCGGCCGCCCATACAACCGACGAACACAATCAACAAACAACAAACAAGGGTGGAGCCTCAAACAATGAATGATATGATGCATGAAGATCTCAAGTGAAATGGTATCTCTATATGTACCTCCTCCGGTGCCGATAAGGCCCAGCAGGTAGGTTTCATGGAAGGACACTGCACGTATACCTCTACTCCACCGTATACCCTTCCTCTGGCACACGCAGCCCACAGCCCCAGGCCCGGATGGCAAGGTCCATAAAGGTCCCTGACCCCATACTAAAACTCAGTGTCAAAACATGTTGTCCGGAAGCAAGTCCGGGTTCAAGATAGAGACCCAGTCTCTAATATGCATGCCCAGACCCTGTCCAGGACTAAAGTAGTAGGAAAATATCTCAAAACCCCTCCAAGGGTGCCCGGGCATAACCGGGTCTAAACGGTAGAAAGTCGTCTCAGGTGCTCGGTCCGACCGACGCTAAAATTATCTCAAGTAGCAAGAAAACTCAACTAGCACCCCGGCCCTGCCGAGTTTAGCATTAATCGTAAAACTGGTGTTTTAAAACATAATTTTACTTTCTTTTACCCAGGAATATTCACAAGTTAAATCAAACCATTTCCAAATCATTTCCATCAGAAAGGGGCCCCCGGGGCCATGTAAGGTTTAGAAAATAGTGCCAGTAGGCCCGAAGCCAAAACCATAGTAAAACATGGATAAAACCGCTTTATATGCATGGAAATGGTATGATCACACACAATAGCTGCCCAGCAGCTCACAATCAACCTATCGACCCTGCACAGGCCCACAACTACTCAGCAAGCAGAACCAGCCTAAAAGGATAATTCTATGCCCGGGACTCGCGGACATTCCCAAAATCCCACCTTCTATGTTCCAGAGTCAACAAGGCCTCACAGGACTACAAGGGTAAATAAAATATATCGGCAAGTACTACAAGCAACGGAGGAACAAAAGTAGGCGGACATGAATAAACCGGTCGAGGTCTGTGGTACCAACCTAATAAACCAATCCAAGGATTCCCATTAATACAATTTTATCCTATATATGCGGAGTCTAGGGAAAATAAATTGTAACCTACCTGTCGTCCGATAACAAGTTTGAACCTCTCCAAAAAAGCTCCTACACGAAATCAAACTCAAACTCGGGATTGAATAACTTGATGTAGATAATCGATTTCTTTTTCAAAGATCGAATATAATATCAAAATAATTTTCCTACTAAGTTTTTATTCCAACGTGCATGAGTAAGTCCATAGGTTACATATATTAGAAGAAGTGCATTTAGGTAAAGCATATGATTATGGGAATAAAAGGAAAGGATTAATGGCGTGCCTTGCCTATAGGTATAGATAGACCAACTTAACTTTTCTGCCAACTTAATTAATTTCAATTGCTACACATAGCATGCAATACTATGCTAAAAGGACAAGTGGCATCCCATAACAACTTATAAAGTTGATGACCATCTCCTTCACTTCCACGTGGAAGTGTAGGTGGCAATAGCAGACTATCTTTATCTCATTACGTATATACTCGGGTATTGCGTAGGTTCGTAATAAAATATATATGACTTTTTAAATATACCATAACTAATAGAAAATCATTTCCAATAAAACTTACTATATTATAATAATAATTTTCAACATAACTAAATTTACTATCTCCGTTAAAATAATACAATGTATAAAAACCTTATAAAAGAAATACATACACAATTATGTCATAACAAAAGTATTTTTCATAAACCTTTAAAATATTTTGAAAAGGTAATAATAATATAACTTTCTAACAAATTCAACTTTTAAATTAAATATTTTCAAGTACGCACGATTTCGATACTCAAGAACTCTCTTGGAACCCTCCCTTATGTTTTCTCACTGTTTCAGAACTGATATGGCATTTTAAAATGTGAAGTTGAGGCTTTAAATCGATTTTGACCCGACCCGGTTCGCGACCTGGTTCGCAACCCGGTTTCTGCCAGACAGTCCGCGGTAAAACAGTCATAACTTTTTACTCCGAGATCAGTTGGACGTGAGTTTTGTGCGTTAGAACTAGACTCGTAGACCTTCGATTTGGTATTTCGGGGGACTTCTAACTCTTTACAAATTGAGAGAAAAG
The DNA here is from genome assembly GCA_003996215.1 of Jaltomata sinuosa. NCBI lineage: Eukaryota > Viridiplantae > Streptophyta > Magnoliopsida > Solanales > Solanaceae > Jaltomata > Jaltomata sinuosa. The sequence goes on from QJPP01001096.1 coordinate 88,577, forward strand.
CTCTGAGACATTTTCCCCAAAGTTTAGAAAATTTATTAAAGAACTTATGATAACTTTTGCCGACTTGCTTGACTTCAAAACTTATCGTACAACTAGACAAATGGACCCGGCACCGAACTATCGGTCCCGAAAAGCCTTAAATGACTTGGGGCCGCTACAAACAAGCTCTAACGGCACAAGGAAAACGTATACGTGGAAATGACCGGAAGGGTCATTACACTTATAAGTATAATCATAACAGGGAGTAACACCGCAATAGAGTAAAAAGAGTCTACCTACAGTCCCTCGGGGGCCCATACAATCGAGGAATACAATCAAGTGAACATAACCCCTCCGGTATCCCATACTATCGGAGCGTACAATCAACAAATAGCAACCAAGGGTGGTACCTTACACAGATGAATGATATGATGCCATGTTAAGTCAAAAGTGATAGTAGTACCGTATGCTACCCGCTCTTAGTGACCTATAAACCCCAGAAGATAGGACCCATGAAAGGTCACACCCGTATACTCCTACTATATCGTATACCCCCTCTCCGGCACCTGCAACTCGCAGCCTCTGGTCCAGAATGACAAGCACTATGGAGGCCCCCGACTAACATACTAGATGCCCTGCAATCTCAAAAATCCCCAAGTAAAGCTGTCTGGAGGGTATCCGAGTCTAATTCAGTAAAGCAAATAGTTCTAGTGCACGGCCCTACCGAACCTTGTATTATCACAGAAGTTGTAGTAAAACAAGTCTAGCCATGTACCCCTCCGAGTCTAGTATTATCATGAAAGCTTTAGTAAAACAAGTCTAGCCCTCGGCCCCGCACATGCTCTAATCATTCTACAGTTCAGCCAGCCACTCAGTCGGCTCAGCCTATCCATACAGTGTAATCCATCATATCCTTTACATAATTCTCTATACCAAATATACGCAATATCGATTATCTACATCAAGTTATTCAAGCCTAAATTTGATTTTGATTTCATTTCAAAGATTCTCGAACTGGTTTGATCTTGGACATCGTCATCCTAGTAGCTTGTCATCGGATGGCAGGTAGGTTATGGTCTAAGTCCTCTAGACTTCACATATATAGGATAAAATTATATTAATGGGAATCCTTGGGTTGGGTTTATTAGCTTGGTACCACAGACCTTGACCGCTTCTTCATGTCCGATTCGCTTCTTTCCTCTGATATTTATAGTATTTGTTATAGATGATATTATCACCCTTGTGGTCTTGTGTGGACTTGTATTGACTCTGTAATATAGATGGTGGGTTATTGGAAATGTTTGTGAGTCCCTTACATCATTATTACTATCAGCAATAAGAGGCCCCACCATTAGGGCAGTTTTAGCAGTTCACAGGCCAGTGGTAGAGGCTACTATGGTAGAGGTCAGCACCAACAGTGCTTCCACTTGAGCCAGCCAGTTTAGGTGGCCTTACAGACTACTGAGGGTCAGAGTAGACAGAGTATCATTTCTGCTCCACGAGGTGGTGATTCAGGTTCCACAGGTTGTGGTGGTCATTCTGATTCAGCCAGGTCTTCACAGCGGGGTACATATAGTCGGGGTTGTTATGAGTGTGGCGAGATAGGACACTTTGCTAGAGATTATTCATCAGTATCGCATCAGAGGTAACATGATCAGTTGGTTCAGGCCCCCAAGGCTCCAGCACCATCAGCTAGAGGCGGTTCACAGGGTAGTAGGGGTGGTCCCCAGGGTACTAGAGGTGGTCCTCAGGCCGGTAGGTCAGGTGGTTGTGGTGGCTAGGGCCACATGTATGCTGTTCCAAGCCGGACAGAGGCTGAGGCTTCAGATGCGGTTATCACAGGTACGATCTCTATTTGCCATCAGTCTGCTTCTGCTTTGTTTGATCCGGGGTCTACATTCTCATATATGTCTGCTTGTTATGCTACTTGTCTGGAGTCTGCTTGTGAGTCCTTACCTGTGCCCTTGCGTGTATCTACCCCAGTAGGTGATTCTTTAGTAGTGGATCAGGTGTATCAAGCTTGTGTGGTCACTGGCACCCCGCTATCATAGAGGTCCGCTGGTTCGTGCCCCAGTCTAATTTTTCTTGGTCCCGTGCTCCATGGCACGGGGTTAAAGCGGTAACACACTGATTTTGGGCTCCAAAGAATATTTTTCTCGCATTTCTTATTCCCAAAAATCCCCCGGTTCAATCTAACAACATACCCAATGGTTCTAAACTCCAATATACTCATTTTTTCTTAGTTCTACTAGCACCATAAGGAACATTGGAATTTATCAGATGTTACAGATGAACACCCTGTGTCGAAGGAGAAACTCCAAACTGTAGAATAACACCAAACTCGCTAAACTGTGCCAAGTCTGAACCAGTTGAAAGTGAGTGAACTAGAGCAATCTGTCCAAGAAGAGCCAAACAACATCCAAATCTCCACAAGGAGTGTGGCACGCCTACCATGATGTTTGTAGCCATAAACTAAGCTCCAAAATCTAGGAATACTGCTGCTTCTCCAAATTCTCAAAACACCATCCAAATTTATGGTTGCCTTACTAGCCTCGCCACTCAGAACGAAGTCCGTCATGCTATGAATACCAAGTGAATCCAACATATAGGCAAAGAAAAGGATGCCTGGAGTCCAAGGTCACCACTTAGCCATTTCAAAAGCTCATGATCTCTCAACTCACTATCCTCTGGCTCAAAACATCAACCCTACTGTTCCTGTATACAAACCACCAACTCCAAAAGTATCTCAACATACCAAAACTTTTGGCCCACCACTGGTAGAGCCTAATCGGTGCTAGAATCCCATGCAAATGGACAACCTCTTAGAGAATCACTGAATCAAACTCCCAACGTTAGGAACACCAAGGCGACCATAAAATCTCAAAGTACCATAAGAATCTAAAGTAGCCCTGCTGGCCTCACTTCGTACAACCTGATCACGAAAATCACACAACTGTTGATCCTCAAACTGACGTCGCTGGATCTGATCAACTAGAGAAGAACAAATATCAACCCTAGCAAGAATCCTGCTGGGATCTAACAAATGAAGCCTAACCAAACAGTTAGCCAAGGACTGGATGTCCACGACCAACAACCACTCCAAAACTAAGAGAGGAGCTAACATATCCATACTTACTTCCTACTAGTGATGAACGCTCAAATCGTGCTCTCCAATTAGGAGGCCACGACGATTGTGTAGAAAAATAAAATTTATAAACCCAATGAATGTTAGGGTCGTATCCAAGGGAACAATGTAGTCGCGATCGAGCTAACAAAGAATAAGAGAAACTTATTGGAGTTCAAATAGCGGAAATGGGGAAAAGATATCTAAAAGGGGGGTTTTAACTACAACTAAAGATAAAAGAAAATCAAATAAAAATAATTGATCAATGGCTTTCACCTTTCTTTCATCAAGCAAGGATAACAAGGGAGAATTGAGAATGGGAATTCAATTCACAAGATTTGCACCCGGTTGACACCTAGGTAGTCTTGGCTAAAGGTGTAATTTATCATCTTTTGACCAATCAACACACAACTCGCTTGTTCTCTTGAATCACCACGAGTGAACAATAACCAAATATTCACTTGGGTGAATTGGGTTATCTCTAACACCAACTCTTAGATAGGAGATTCTGGCAACCAAACTATCTCTAGCCTTGGTCTAGAATGGAAATCCCAAATCCCCACTATTGAATCTTCCCGAATTAGGGAAATCCACTCTCAAGCAAAAACCCAATTTAGAAAGCTAATTTAATGTTTTCAATAATTGACTATAAATTCAAGCATGGAGGATTCAATAGACCCAAATAATCAAACAAGAGCAAAATATATATATTAATTCAATACCCAAACAAGTATTATCTCTAATACAAACCCAAAATATCAAGTCAACAAACACACCAATAAAATAGCAATTAAGAACAAGAGTTAAAGATTGGAAACTAAAGATTTTACAATAAATTCCTCCAAATCTTCACTCCTATGATGTTGGATGAATAACTTTCTCCCAAGCTTGCTCAAAAGTTCCAAAGATTAGCCAAAGATATGTTTCAAGATGGCTTGGAAGTGTTTTATTGGAATTGGGGTTTCTATAAGTGGGAATTTCCAAATTTTCCCCTGCAGCTACTTTCCTTCTTCGCCTTCGCGTAGTGTCCACCGCGTTTGCGAAGGGTCTCTGTCTGGTTGATCTTTGCGTACGCGAGTGGTACAATGCGTTCTCGGAGCTTCAACTATGTTGGCCTTCGCGTTCGCAGCTGGGACCCCACGTTTGCAAAGGCATGTGCTGCTGCCAGCTACTTGCTTCTCCGAATGGCCTCCTTTTGACTTGTTTTCATCCGAATTCATCCCGAACACTTCTAAAACACAAAGACCTGCAAAATATAAGTAATCCATGTCAATTGCACTGTTTTTCCACTTTAAACTAGCAAAAGTATAAGCTTAAAGGCGAAATAAGTAGGTAAAATACCGACTTATCAAACTCCCAAACTTGAACTATTGCTTGTCCTCAAGCAACTTAAAGCTTCCAACTTAAGAGGCATACAACACAAATGCAAATGTCAATACCACAAGCTAAGGAAAACCCATTTTAAGCACCAAACATGACTTCGGTTGGTACTAACGATTAGTCAATCACATGATAACTTACTCTAAGTATTTCCTTCAATTCAAAACACAAACTCATGATGCAAATGCACAATAAGAACAAGCAAGTGAAAACAACCAATCCTCAAGATGTGATTCAAACCATTAGCTTACCAAAACATGCTCATTTGACTAATTTTTGGAGTTTATCAATATCACCAACTATCCTAATTCGCATGCCCTCACAAGAACAAAAGTCCCAAAAACACATCATGTACAAAGACAATCACAAGGGACAAATACAAACACTCACGCTCACAGAGAAGTTCAAGTGCACACATGTCGAACAATAGGCTTTCCCTCATGTAAGTCGCCACTAATGTAGGGTAGTCAAGCTCAGAATCACAAAGGACTTGCGGGTTACGATTATGGCTAGGGCTAAGGTGAGGATATCATTTGGTTCAAGTGACTACACCTCTATAATGCTCTTTTGTTCTCATTTTGAACACCGATCACGTTTTTTCCATTTCAACTTCACATTATTTCTCCCTAACACAACCTAAGATTCTCTTTTTTAACTCATGATCATTCAACTTCTTATATCACCTTCACTTGGTAGCACCTATTTTTGTTTTTCATTTTGCTCATAGGATAGAACTTTTGGAACAATTTTCAATTCTTACTTAAGGTGCTACCTTGCACATTGAAGCGCACTTCTTTTCTTCTCCTCATTTGAACTCATGCACCCCCAAACATGGGCATTTGCCTATGTGATATTTTGTTCCCTCCCCCCCTCCAAACTTAGGCTTTTAGCCTACATTTTATTTTCAAGCAATTAGGGAGGATGGGTACCAAGATAGAGGTTACAAAAAGGTCAAGGTGTTAACAAGATGCCAAAGAACAGTCATAAGCTCAAAGGGGTTAACTAAGATTTGATGTCATTCAAAAGTCATTTGGGTGAAGTGGCTGTCAAAAAGGGCCTAAGGTCATCTTCCAAGCTCGGTTACACCTAGAATTTCGCCTTGAATCACATTCGGGGTAAGTTTTAGATGACACACATGCACGAGAATTATTCGACTAAATCTCAAAACACATGACATGCAAATTATTCAAGAAGGATCAATTTTTAACTTCCTAAACAAGCACAAACATGAGCTATTTTACATTATCACCAATAATGAGTCAAGAGTCACAAAAAGATTAAAAGAGTTGTCACAAAATCACTCTTTGGCATGCATTTTTCACAAAACTTTTCGAAGGGTGTGCTTATTTCACTTAACATGCAAGACTACTTCATTGGTTCCAAACAAGTCAATTTGCAACCAAAACCTCAAAAGATGACGATTTGCCCTTAAGAATGTTGTCACCCAGTCTATCATTGTGCCAATTCATCTATCTAATTGGCATGGCTACACAAGGTGGATCAAAGAAAATATCACATTTTTTGGGCACATGTGATTCACATATAACAAAGTGTGTGTCACACGTGAAACGCACAGGCCAAACAGTGGGCCTGCGCAAAGCTCATATGGTTCGCACATAATCATTTGCGGTAAAAATATCCCCCAACAATTTCCATCTAGCCTAATGGGTACTCAGACTTCCCCTAGACCACAATAACAACATCTCAACTACAAAATAAAAAAAGAAGTTAAAAAGTAAAGAAAACTAAAACTAAACCATCAACTTCTTTCACACAACATCAAAACCCGACGAGGGTGCAAATCCACAAGGTACACCCGACTAGGGCACAAACCATATATAAACAAAAACACAAAACAAACCCGACAAGGGCACAATAATATCTAATAGAACAACAAAACAAGCCCGACGAGGGCACAATAATATCCATAAGTAAAGCAAGCTAAACTAGAAAAATAGAGCGTGGATCACATGCCACCTCCAACTAAGATAGGGCAGTGCCCTCACTGTATCAAAGTAAGTAAAAAGTTTGAGGGGCTCCCTAAGGTGCATCAATCTGAACTGGAGGAAGAGGGAAACGCAAGTCTCTCCTCATCCTCATCATCATCATCCTCATCAGCTCCTCCCGATCTACAAAAGGACTTCAATCTATACATCATCTTGTTTAGGAACTTGCTCTTCTTTTTCTCGTGCTCGCTCAACTTCTTTTGCCGCTTTTCCACTTTTTCTTGCCTGCGGCTCATGTGCTCCAAGCGTACATTCATTGCACTCAAATGCACATTAATCAATTTCTGCTTATTAGCCACTTTGACCAAGGATAGGGGGACTCAGTACCTGCTGGTGTGTCAGCTCCAACTGAACCAGAAGAGAATCTGGCTAACAACTGCTAAACATGTGCATCCACTCCCTGAATCTGGCTAGAGAGGTGGCGCATCAGATAGGGCCCGGACTGTAGAGCTCCCACAGACTGAGATGATCCAAATGCAACTGTGGAAGGACCAGCAGGCACAATCGAAGATTCTAGAAACTGTCCAAAAGATGGAGAAGACACATCAATCTTTCTCTTTTTCTGCTTTGCTTCTGGGGCCCTCTTCAACAATGGGTGGATCATAGTTGCTGGCTTCTTTGTAATATCAGTCGGATCTGGCAACACCCCAGCATCGTAGCATAATTAGGTCACTAATAAAGGTCGAAAAGGCTTTTAGACCTTCCACTAGCTACCTCCACCATATGAGCCACAATATGGAGCCAAACATTCACATTGATGCCATTAATGAGGGCTGCCACAATCAATTCTCAGTTAGGGGTCACATCGATGTCATGAGAGGATGGTATGATCCTCGCACAAATAATTGAAAGCCAAGTTTTGGCTTCTGCAGTGAACTCATATGAATCAATCCCTTTTTGTGAAGTCAACCAATTTGGAGTCACCCCATCATGCAGCTTATCTACCAACCACTGGTATCCTTCAACTTTGGATTTTGCAATGTAAACCTCGTTGTCAGCATCCGGAAGGTTGTATAGTTCATTGATGATCTCAGGTTTGAAGCTTACTTGGATTCCCCGAATGGTAGTGACTAGTGCGCCATTGAAATCAGTGATCAAAGCATTGGCGTAGAACTCAGTGACTACTATGTGGTTAGCCATGATAGGTGGAGCAGCAAAACATATCCAACCCCGCTCCACCAACCTCTTGTAGAATTTCAGCATTTTTTTCTCAACTTTGCCCATATTGATTCCTTTCTCCCTAACAAAGGGTTTGGACAATAGCTCATCATACCGGCGTTCACATGATGCCAATAGGAACCTATCATGATCACAGTTCTCCTCCATTTCCACATTCGGAGCATTTTTAACTTCATTATCACTACCGTTAGAGGCTATCTTTTTTATCAATGTACCTACAAAACACACCATTATGTTAAAAGGTCTTAGGGACACTTAAAATAATGTATTATGAAATACTTAGGCCAAACAAATAGCCGAAAAAAGTTCCTAGGTGGGCTGTGCATTGCAACTATTTTGACACTGCCAGGCGATCCTTCTTCGCGTTCGCGACCAGATGGCTGCGTTCGCAAAGAAGGGATTTATTTTTCAAAACATTTAGCCTTTGAGAACGTGGCCAGGTGCCTACAAACGTGAAGGATATTGCGTTGCCCAGATCAATGCCTCTTTGAGGTATTTTCTCAAACACATGGGAGACAAACAGTTTTTTCTTGATCTCCCAAGGTTTTAGAACAAAAAAAAACACATCATTTTTTGAGTCCCACCATTAAGGACATAGCCTCAACCAAATTCACCCAACAATTTAACAATTAAAGACCATTAGAAGTTGAATTAAAGCAAGAGGAGATCATCCAAAAAGGCTATTACCCATTTTCTGCCTATCATGTTGAGGAAGAAGGGAACCCATTTAAAAATGTAAGAAGGGCGGAGTTCATACCTGATGGATTGCACTTTGTAATGCAATGAGTGGAAGAACTTGATGGAATTTTTGTGTGCCAAAGGAGGGGAGAGTAACTTTGTTTTGAGAAGAAAACATTTTGGGGCTTCTGATTTTTAAATGTTTTAACTTTACTTGAACTGCCTGGAAGCTTCGCTTTCGCGGCCCAGTGCATTTGTGAAGTCTTGACGTTCAGCTGGCCTTCACGTTCATGGCCAGTCCACACATTCTTGAAGTCTTGACGTAAACTTGGTCTTTGCGTTCACAGCCAGTCCTCCGCGTTCGCGAATAAGGTGTTGTGGGATAACTTTTCAATTTTTCTTTAGCTTTTTGCCTGCGATGTGCGACGCCTGGTGTGATGGGCACTTTATGATGTGCAAAACACACCATGTTCGCACATGCCAGTGTTTTTGATCAGTTCACTGGTTTCTTGTGCGATGGCATGTGTGACGGGCACTTTTCCAGGTGAAAAAAGAACGTTTTTCAGAGGTATTTTTGGTGCTTCTCAACACTTGGTTCCCTTCTCATTCCTTTGGGCACCTAAGACACACCAAAAAGAAATAAAAAGTGAAGTAAAGCATAAGAACGATGGGTTGCCTACCATCAAGAACACAATTTAACATCGCGGCACAACGCAAACGACCTCACTATCGAGATCTCCACTTGGAAGATTTGAAGCTTCAACACAAACTTGAATCAAATTTTCGGTGAAGGTTTTAACATGAGAAGGCCATTCTATTGATTTTGCATGTCGCACTTTTTATCCTTCAAGTGAGGGAGGACACTTTGCCTTCTTTCCACGACGTACTCAAAATCGGATATACCTTCATCCACCCTCCTTCCAAGGTCTTCCAAAAGCTTGATTACATCGACTCTCATCCATTTAATCAAACTTAAGGTCGAACAAAGGTTGAAGTGGGATTTGGGTATCGCCACCTTCAAGCTTGCCTCATTCATAACATCCTCACTTAGAGATGCTACGACATCATGACCCACACTTAGGGTAGTTTTTGGAAACACCACCTTCAATTCATGATCCTCCCTTGTGTTTTCTTCTTCTTTCTCCCTTGCATCCACAAAGCATTGCTTTATGGATTGCACATTCTCCTCTTGGGTTTCTAGCGAGGCTAAGAGAGTTTGGATCTTGGCATGTATTCCCTCTTTGCTTGCGAAGTCATGGTCCCTGTTAAGGTCACAAGCACCACTAGCAACATTGTTAGCACAAGAAGGGGGAGGGGGATGATCATTATTGGGGCATTCGCTCAAATGTCCGTCATGACCACTACACAAATAGCGATTGCGCCCATCATAGGAGCGAGAAGAGAATACCTTCCTCTCCTATGGCAAATTCTACACCTTTGTCCAAAGTGGGGTCCTCCATAATAAACACAATAGTCGAGAATATAAATTGGGATGCAACTATTAACATTCCTAATATTCAAATAAGCCATGATGCCATTAATAAACTAAAACTAAATAAAAGAAAACCAATTATTCACAAATTTGAACCTAGAGAACCCCCTACCTCGAGACTGAGAACCATGAAAACTACCCTGATAGCGACACCTCTTACCAATGCCTCTATATACCTCATGACATAACCTCTCTATAGCCCAAGCATGATCAACCACCTTAAGAAAGGTAGTCACAACCGTCACTAAGTGCTCTGTTGCCAAATGAAGCGGTGAAATCACTCCTCCAGCAAAACCCTGTACTCTCTCAAACTTGGTAGGCACAGTCCTAGAAGTACACCTAGTCACCTCGTGAAACCTTACCTCATACTCATTAACTGACATAAAACCCTTCTAGAGACCTGTAACATCAAACCTAGCCAAAGAACCGCTCGAAGAACTGAGTACTGCCCCTACCTTTGACACACACTTCAGAAGAGTCAGAGTTCTAGCCACGGTGTCCTGAAGAATTGGGGTAGCCGTAAATTCCGCTGGAGGTTGGGCTGGCCCCAAACTACCTAGTTGATGTGGTATGCTCTAAATCTGAGACCTTGGCACTATAGTAATAGGCGCAAAAGTCTCATCGCTACCCGCTGTTGTACTCATCTTAGTCATCTGAGAAGGAATGGAACAATGAAGTTTAGAAGTTGATAGAGTCAAGAACGCATGATAAGGAGCCAAGAACAGGGAACTTTTTCTAATAATACCTTGTATCCTCTTACAAATAGGATACAAACATCATCGTACTTATCCGCAAGACTCTACTAGACACTTGCTCTTGTACCAACAAAACCAGTGAACCTAAGGCTCTGATACAAAACTATCAGAACCCGATTTCTCAGGTCATGATGGCACTTACAACCCTCTTGTAGGTGAACCAACCCCCGTAGCCTGGAATGGTTAGTAATGGGCTACTACCTAAGCAAGCATGCACAAGAGGTATAATAAGCAGAAGCAGTGCAAAAGGAAAGAAAGCTAAATATACATATAAAGAAACTACACCATCCCACGACCTAGTATCAAAAGTACAGGAGCTACCACTAGATACACAGCGTATTAAGGAGCACAAAAGGAGAATATACAACTGTCTCTAAATAAACAAAAGACTAAACAATGCCAAAAGAAGAGATATGGTCAATCCCCGATCTCTAGGATCTCACCCGATTTCGGATGTCTGAAAATTCTGCATGAGTATCCATGTAATCAACGATGATAGCTCACTAGGATTTGCACGAGGAAGATGCAGAAGTGTAGTATAAGCACCAATTACAAAGCAATAGGCACCCAATAGGCATTATAGGCCAACTGAGCATATATAAGATATAAAAGCAGTATATAGCAGATAGAAAAGAAGTAGTCATAAAAGCAAATAAAGGAAAGCACACGGAAACTCGCAATAGATAGAAGACAAAGAGAATACAGGTATACTATGCTAGCCACATAAGATATATATCATAGAACATAGGTGAAAGATTAGAGAACACACCTGTATCCTTGCAACAACAATATATACAGAGAGTTTAACAAACATGCCAGTATACCAGTAACCTCAAATAAAAGGGAAAGAAGGAAAATAAACTAACATAATCATGCTAACAATACAACTCATACGATAAGAATGATCGAAAAGGCAACTTCACAAGTACTACCATAGGAGAGAATAAGCTAATCCACCAATGATTAGAAAAGCAACTAATAAGTACTATAATAAGAGTGAGTAAGCTAATCTACCTACAATCCCAAAGGGTGCCCATACACCCAAGGAACATATACAAGTGAAAAGAAACCCTCTGGCATCCCACACTATCATAGCATACACTCAACAAATATCAAACAAGGGTGGAATCATACACAGAATAAATGATATGATGTGATATGATAAAACAAGGTATGCTAGTAGTACCGTATGTACCTCCTCCAATGCATGTAGGCCTATAAGTAATATCCATGGAAGGAGTATCCCATATACCTCCACTACACCATATACCCCTCCTCTGGCACTCACAACTCGTAGTCCCTAATCTTGATTGGCAAGGTCCATAGAGGTCTCTGCGACCACATACAAATCTCTGAATCCCAAAGTGAGTACCCGGAGTTTATTTGGGTCTAAAATTAGTAAATCTTGAAACCACTATATAGTGCTCGGCGTCTATTCGGGTCTAAAATTAGTAAATCTCAGAGTCTCAGTACTCGTTCTTGGAGTCTGTTCGAGTCTAAGATCAATAATAAAATATGTCTAGTGCTTGGCTTGGTAGAGTCTAGTATCGCCTCAAAATCAGCGTGAAAACGATCATATAATCTCTATTATCTAAAGAAAATCCATAAAACCAGTTAAAATCCATTTATAATAGAAAATAGACCCTCAAGGCCATGCAAGGTTTAGAAAACTGGTGATAGTTAGGCTTGAAGGCATAATAGTAGTAAATAAATGCAGAAAACTCTTTGCATGATAATGATATGCTCAAACACAATCAATAGCTCAATAGGTCATAATCAACCTAGCGGTCCTACATAGGCTTAATCTGCTTTACAACATAGATAACTAGCTCATAATCGTGAACCAATGTTCGAAACTCACAGACATTCCTGACTTATCCCACCATCTATAGTCCAAAGGCATCTACAAAGGCCACACATAACCGCAAGGGTAATACTATAAAACTAGTTCATATACTAAAGCCAACGTAGGAAATAAGATGCACAAAAGAAAATAAACAAGGTCTGGGGTGCCAACCTAGTAAACTCAATCCAAGGATTCTAAATAATACAATTATATTCTATATATGCAAGGAATAAGGTAGGTAAGTTGTAACCTACCTGACATCTGACGACAAGCTGTTAGAAAGACGTTGTCCAAGTTTGAGCTTCTCTAAGAAGTCCTAAATAGACAAGCAACTATCAAAACAATACTCTACTCATCAATATGAAGCTAATGATATCCATAATGCTAATAATTTGGTAGGGTCAAAATATGGGTCAAAAGTGGGCCCATAGAACCCGTTACTCAAAATCGCAAATGAAAATTGCCACGATATTTCCAACATCACCAGGAACACATGCTCAAAATTTGAGTGGAAATCAAGCAACACAATGGCCCAAAAAAACTGTTGTAACACCCCAAAAATCGAACCAACTTTTTAAGTTTAAAGCTCTAAAAGTTTTTTAATGTTTCCAGGAAATACGGGTCAAAACCATGGACCGTGGTTAGAACCATGAGTCATGGAATGGAACCATGGTTTGACTCCTACAGTTCAACTTCTGCTCAGAGAAACATGGGTTGATTCTACAGACTATAGTTTGGACAACGAACTGTACTGTCAACTCGTTGAACCTAAATTGGAGATCAGTACTTTCCTCATCTGCAGCTTGAATGCTGAGCCTAGAACTACGGCTTAGGTCTACGGGCTATATTCCAGTTGATGACTCATCCTGTTGACTCGTGGTTTTCCTTCTGCAGCCTGACTCTGTGGCCAGGAACCACGAATCGTGGTTTGGTCTAAGACTCATGGAATCCATCTGTGATTCCTGAAAGTTGGTTTTTTTAGCTTTTTCTTAATTAAGTCCCAGGGGTATTTTAGTCATTACCCACCTTTTTAACTCCTAAGTGAGGTCATTTTGGCCATTCTTAGCATGATTTCTAAACCTATTAGCCTAAGTCCCTTCTCATTACCTCATTCATCTACCAAATTCGTAAAAAAACTCCTTCAAGCTCCAAGTCTCAAACTCCAAGTTCAATACTCCTTTTCTTTTAAATCTCAGTTAGGTTAGCATCAATCAAGGTATATGGGTATTCAATAAGGGAATCCCTTCACCCTTATGCCTAAAACCCCAATCTTCTAATTTGGATTTCTAAATTAGGGTTCTTACCCAAATTGGGGAAAATTGATGGTCTTTGTTTTGAAGTATTGATTCATGACTTCTTATTCATTATCCATGTTTTAATTAAGGTTCCTTAAGTGTTTACAAAAGCACATATGTTGATGATGAATTCTAGGATGATTTCATTGAGTTGCATGTCTTCAAGTAAAAATTGGTATGTTTAGATAACATGACCTCTATTTTCATGAAATTGCATGCCCAATTCTTCAAACTATAATTTTAGAAAGGAAAGTATATTTTGAATTATGGTTATGCAAAGCTTTAAGACTCATGATTTGTGAATTGCATGGCATCAAATATGTCCTTATGCTTTTTCAATAGTTTTGGATATTAGATATATCCCTATGTCTTATGAAAGGTTTGGCATCCAGATATGTCTACCTAAGTTATGAGCAATTTTGATATCAGATATTTCACAAGTATTATAAGCAGTATGTATATGTTTTGGGAGTAGTATTTAGCACCGAGCGACGAGGGTTTGATTACCCAAGTCAAAAAACTATGTTGTCAGCGTAGGTTATGTATCGCCTAATGGGCTTATGAAAGTGGTTCCACTCTTTATTATCATGGTGCCCTTGCCTTAGTGGGGCGTAGGGCAGCTTTGTCAACTAGGGTGATATAGTTGGATTATAGTGTTTTTTACCTTGGCAGGGTTTGGAACAACTTTTCTAACTAGGGTTATATAGTTAGATTTCATGTAACTCACATGGTCTATTATCGCTTATAAGAAACTCCCGTACGAAAGCTTTTCAGTTTAAGTTATATGACATTCTACTTTTGAAAGTTGATCTTCTATTTTCATGTCTCATGTTTAACTATGATTTTACTCATGAATTCTCTTGTTATGCATGGTTTTAGTCTTTCAAGCATGATTCAAGCACACTTACATTTATTATTGTATAGACTCATATATTCAGTACATCCTATAGTACTGACGCATTTTGCACTGCATCCTTTTATGATGTAGATTCAGGCACCTACCCTCAGACTCGTGGCTAGACTACGCCAGACATTCAACTGATTATTGGTGAGTCCTCATTATTTGAGGACTAGAGTTAGAGCGTCCATCCTTATGCTTTCATTTTAGATTCTGAGTTAGCTGGGGGGCTTGTCCCAGAAACTCTCTATGACAGTTAGAGGCTTTTCAGACATGGACAGTATTCGAGCCTTCTTTTGGATTTGTATTCCTATTCGACTTAATTATCTATACATTTGATTTTGGATCGTCTTATTATGCTTCCGCTTATCTATTGATTTATCTGAGTTATACTATGACCAAGGGTTAGCTTGGGGAACTTGTAGTGCCAAGTCCCTTGTTACATCAAAGGGGTAGCCTCGGGGCATGACAATAACCCTTAGAATCCTAAGAACAAAAAAGGCATTAAAAGAAGAATTAATGGAATTTAAAGGTTAGAACTCACAAATTAAGGGCGAGAAATTGATCACAGACAAGACTTGATAACCCCAGCACTTTATAATGAGCTCCCATATAAAATAAAGCTTGAGCTCAAGAGATAAAATGCAGAAAATGAATAAGATGGCATATATAGGATGCCAAGCATTGGCCCAGGCGCACGCGGCCATGCGCATACGGCTAGGTGATAAGTTGGTAATCTACCAACTTATTGAGTCTTTATTTATGAATTATTGCCATGATTTGATAATATTTAGAGGTACTTATTGCCTTTATTAATGTAAATGCAGGTACTCTTGGTCAAAAGTACAAAACAAGGAATTGGACCTAAAAGAGCTCAAAAAGAGTTGAAGTATGAAGGTGATAAAAAGAGAAGTAGAATCTACCGAGAGGTGAGGCCATCGTGCAATGTGCACAATGGCTGCATGTCCCTTCACATAATACCCAATAACAACTGAACTCACTGGTTGGCAAGAGTGAAGTTGTGTGATGTGCACAACACGTGGTGCGATCGCACATCATTTTGCACGTCACGTCACACTATGCCCGACGAGCAATTTTGTCAACTTTTATGTGATGTTTTGGAAAACTTCTAAAACCCTTTTTGGGGTGTGTACCTAATTATTTTTGACATATTATTGAATTTTTTTCCATAGAGAGGTTCCCAAGGAAGATAGGGAGTGAACTTGATATTTCTCATCTTGTACCTTGAGAATCCACCAATTTTTGTACCAAATTGATCTTGGATTTGGATATTGGCACAACTATGAATGGAAATTTGAAATACCCAATTCGTATAATCTGTTATTTCCTTAGCAAGAGTGACTAATTTTCTTGTCTAGGGGTATGTGGATGATGGGTATTTCAATTTGGGTATGAGTCTTGCTTAATTGTGTTTATAATTGCTAAATTGATATAGGTCTATTGAATTCTCCATGTTTTAATTATAAAATTGATGGTTGGAAACATTGATTGAGTTTACTTGGTTGTGTTCTTGCTTGAAAGAGGAGTTCATGATTTTGGATAAGAATTCGATAGTGGGAACGTGGGATTTTCATCTAGATTGAGGTTAGAAATAGCTCATTCACCAGAAAATACCCATTTAAGAGTCTAAGCTAGAAATAGTATGACTTCCCCAAGCTTGAATTGGTTGGTTTAAGTTGAACCCATAGTGCTTGAATAAAAACTATTGGATAAATGTTTGGAAGATCGAAAGATTGATATTCATGACCAAACCAATGCAACCCATATTGTTTGTTAAAAATTTGCATAATTAAGAAAGTACCCTAACCCACGTTTGAATCCCATCGGAAACATACCCCTAGTCGTCCTCTCATTTGGTTACAAATCCCTTGCTTACTTTAATTTCTGGTTCGAATTGCAATTTTGTTAATTTCCCAATCCCTTACTCCCTCTAATTTTTATTTCTAGTTATTTGAACAATTACTCTCTTATTGATTGACTTATGACAGTTTCTTAGTGACTCATCATAACCATTCTCTATGGGATTGACTCCGACACTCATCGGGAATATTAATTTTATTTTGCTCTGACGATCACTACCACTTCCTTTTGGACAGTGCTTTTGAGTATTATCAAAAATGATGTCGTTGCCGGGGAATGGTTTTTGCGTAGCCATTATATTGTCATTTGATATCACTCTGTTGAATTTTGGTTCATTTTTACATTTTTTTGTTGTTTTTGACTGTTTGAACAGGTCATATACATAAATCCCTCAATTACCACTACCAAATACTTCTTACTCGGCCTGTATGCACTTGAAAAGGTGATTATAGTAGACCATACGTTAAATATGTGGGGAGCCAAGGTATCAATATGTGCGATCTCCGCTAAAATTATTGATGAATATAGGAGGAATGGTGCACGAAGGGATAGAGAGTTATCACTCGCTAAAACACTTCTTGAGTTCATGACCATAAGCATGGAAAACCACATGATTGAGACTTTTAAGACCATTGGTATTGTTGGGACTACAAAATTAGTAAAAGATGTGGGTTGTCCTAGTGAAATTAGTGAAGAAAAAGTGGCTGAGAATCATGAGATGGGTTCCCATGAAAGTCTCCAAAAAGCAAGCCCAATTTTGGGGAGACAAGACCATGGGAATCAAGGTTATATCATAGAGAATGATGGTTCTAGAGTTGAAAACATGCTTGTAAGAGTACTAGAGAAGGTGGAGTCTACCAACAAAGGCATCAGAGAGTTGAGATAGAATCTTGGGAGTCTGGCTCAAACTGTACACTCACACTCTGTTGCCATCAAAGGGCTCAAAGATAGAATGCTATGGCTCACCGCTCAATTTAAATCTAAGAAAATGAAGAAAGATGAGGGAGTTGATGAGATAAGAGACCAAACCGACCCTGTAGCGATTACAGATCCAAGTACGAATAAGCTTAAAAATAAGAGGACTTGGGGTAGAAATTCATCCAAAGATCTAACTCATTGGAACAAGGTGCCCAAGGTTTGCAAACCCTTTCCTAAGTTCCCACCTTCTTTCCTTCAATGATTATCGCAAGGAAAATAAAATGAGCAACTAGGAGAATTTAAATCCATGTTGAGAAAAATCATCGTCAACATTCCATCAAGTGATGCCTTCAACAAGATGCCTGAGTATGCCAAGATTGTGAAGAATATGTGCACTACAAATAACTTCAGAGATTGTGGGGTCGTTCATATGTCTCCCCAAAGTAGTGCAATATTATCGAGAAAATTTATTATTGATAAGGTAACACCTGGTGTTTTCATCTTTTGTGATGCGAATGGGGTGCATAGGTCAATAAGACTTGTGTGTGATGAAAATGTGAGAGTGAACTTGATGTCACTCACCACCTTTAGAAGGTTGGAACTTGGTTAGCCCACCCTTACAGAAATGAAATTACTCATGGTGGACCGGTCGATGAAATATCCTTGGGAATTGGGTATGACATTTTGGTGAAAGTGGGTCGGCTTGTCTACCCTACTGATTTTGTTATACTTGATTGCACTGGGGGCTTTGAAATACCAATTTTTTTAGGGAAGCCAAGTCTAAAAATTGGGCACACATTGAATGAAATAAAATTGGGGGAATTTAAATTCTTCCTAAATGAGGAAGAGATGACCTTCGACGTGTGTCGGTCTATAAAACAACCCAATGACTTCCAACTGGCATTTTCAATTAATAAAATTGAGGAGAGCATTGAATTACATATAAAAGAAGGGTTCGTAGATGAAGCATTGGAAGCCGTTCTATTGAACTATGATTGTGAGGGAATGGAAAAGTATGATGAGGTATGTTGTGCTTTAGTGGTAATGGGGTCTTACTCCTATCCTCCGAAGAAGCTTGACCTTGAATTGATGAACGGACAAACTCCTTCTTCCAAGCCTTCCATAGTCGAACCCCCAGTATTAGAGCTGAAGCCTTTGCCATCACATTTGAAGTATGCCTATTTGGGCGCAAATGAGACATTGCCGGTGATCATCTCTAGCAAATTAAGTGAAAAAAAGTTGAAAGCATTACTCAGGGTTTTGAAGAGGCATATTCGGGCCCTTGGTTGGACCATTGTCTACATAATTGGCATACCCCCAGGAATATGCATGCACAAAATCAATCTTCAAGAAGAATGCACACCATCAATTGAACATCAAAGAAGGCCGAATCTGCCTATGCAAGAGGTGGTTAAAAAATAGATCATCAAATGGTTAGATGTTGGGGTAGTCTTCCCAATATCTAATATTACCTGGGTAAGCCCAGTTTAATGTGTACCAAAAAAAGGTGGGATTACTATCATACCTAATAAAAAAGATGAGATGATAGCTTTAAGACCCATGACTGGCTGAAGGGTGTCCATGGACTACCGAATGTTGAATTCTTGAATCGAAAAGGATCATTTACCTCTCCTTTTCATGGATCATATGCTCGATAGATTGGCTGGCCGTGGTTTCTACTATTTCCTTGATTGATATTCTGGCTACATAAGATCTCAATTTCTACAAAAGACCAAGAGAAAACAACCTTCACATGTCCCTATGAGACTTTTTCATTTAAAAGAATGACATTTGGATTGTGCAATGCCCCAGCTACATTCCAACAATGCATGATGTCCATCTTTTAAGACATGGTTGAAGATACCATGCAGATATTTATGGATGACTTTTATATTATTGGGGATGAGTTTGATGATTGCTTAGAGAATTTAGAAGAGGTACTCAAACAGTGTGAGGAAACAAACTTGGTGCTAAACTGGGAGAAGTGTCATTTTATGGTAAAAGAGAGGATAGTGTTGGGACAAAACATATCTGAAAAAGACCTTGAAGTTGACCAAGGAAAAATTTAGGTCATCTCCAAGCTACCTCCTCCGAAGACTGTAAAAGGGATATGGAGTTTCTTGGGTCATGCCAGGTTCTATAGGTGCTTCATCAAGGATTTTTAAAAGGTGTCTTATCCCTTGTGTAAATTTCTTGTAAAGGAGGCCAAATTCAACTTTGATAGTAGTTGTATGACGGCTTTCCTCACATTGAAAGAGAGGTTAACCTCAGATCCCATCATTATTGCATCGGATTGGTCAAATTTGTTTGAGCTTATGTGTGATGCCAGTGGTGTGGCTGTCATCCCCTGAGGTTACCCCCTAGATGTAACACGGGACTCGAAACCACAAGGATCCCAAGTTAACCCTTGGTCATATCATTATTAAGCATACATAAGGAAAACATAGCGGAAGCATCATAAGGAAGTTCAAATAGGAATGTAATCATAGATAGATAGTCAATAGAAGGAAATGCAACTCAAAGATCATCCAATAACATCTATGTCTGAAAAGCCTCTAGGACTAGCATAAAGAGTTGATGAGACAATACCCCAACTAACTCGACAATCTGAAAGGAAAGAAACATAAAACTAGAGTAAAGTCTAGCCCTCAGACTATGAAGACTCACCCAAGCTAACTTAGAGTGGCTGGGAACTCTAGCCACGTATCTGTGAAGGGACACCTGAATCTGCATCGTCAAGGATGCAGCGCAATATGCATTAGTACTATGGAATGTACTAAGTATGTGAGCAATGCATAAGTATGATAAAACATGCTTTTAAAACGTTCTTAAACATAATGCATACATAATAGAGTATCAAGAGAAGAAATCGTAATGAAAAGCTAAGTCATGAGGCCAAAGCCAACTTCAAAATAGTAGTTCATAAGAGAGTTCATAAGGCTTAGAAAACATGAAAACATACATACGGGAGTTTCTTATAACCGACATGAGACCATGTGAGCTACATGGAATCTAACTATATAACCCTAGTTAGCAAAGATGACTTTGAACCTTGCCAAGGAACAAGTCACCTTACCCAACTATATAACCCTAGTTGGCAAAGCTATCATATGCCCCGCTAAGGCAAGGACACTATACATAAAGACGTGGATCCACTCTCATAAACCTTTAAAGCACATATCATATCATATCATAACCTACGCTGGCAATGTAATTTCTGGGACTTAGGGTACTCTCACCCCATCCACTCGGTGCTAAGTACTACTCCCAAAACATGCACATATAGCTCTTAATCTCATAAGGGCATACTCTCATGCTAAATCTTATTCATAATGCATGAAAACACATAGGGTATCATACAACTTTCATAACATAATTCGTAGTGCTTAGCAAAGCCATAATTAAAAATATTCTTTTCTTTCTAAATCATATTTTAAAAATTAGGTATGCAATTTCATAAATACATAAAGGCCATGATATCTAAACATGCCAACTTTCTCTTGAAAACATGCAATTTCATGGTTTCATGCTAGAAATCAACTTCCATGCTTGGGCTTTTAAAACCAATGAAGGAATCATAATCAAATCATGAATAACCATTAAGAAACCATGAATTTAAACATAGAAACTGATTTCATAAACTTTCCCCAAATTTTAGATCAAACCCTAATTTCATAAGTTCATAATTTAACATAAGAGTTGGGGATTTTTGGCACAAGGGTGAAAGAAACCCATTATTAAAGACCCACATACCTTAGAAGAAGATAACCCACTTCAATGGAGAAAACTTAGGAGACTTGAACTTGAAGCTTGGAGACTTGAAGCTTGAGGGGAACTTTTCCTTTTTGGGAGGTGAATGAACAATTTAGGAGGAACTTAGGCTAATAAGGGTGTAAACCCCACTTGAAATAGTCAAAACGACATCATTTAGGAGTTAAACGTGTGATTAATGACTAAAATACCCTTGGGAAATAATTAAGAAAATCTGTCTTTACGACCAGGCTCCAGGTCCCACGGATCGTAGAACTAATCACGACTCACGGAATGGAGTCGTGGTTCCTTAGCCAAAATCTTAAGCCTCTGAAGATGTTCTATGGCTCAACTCGATGACTCATGGAAAGTCCCACGAGTCATAGAACATTGTCGTGGTTCTGGAGGAACTTGCCTGATCTTAGGTTCAGTTCCACGAGTCAAGTCCACGACTCATAGGAACTTCCACGAGTCTTGGAAATGACCCGTGGTTCCTTGGGGAATGAACAACTCTCTGAATCAGTTCTATGGATTGGTTCCATGACCCGTAGAAAATACCACGACTTGTGAGACTGATCCATGGTTCTAACAACTGAGAACAAATTTTAGACAAGTCTGCAGGACTAAAATCATGAGTCACTTCCATGACTCGTGGAACCATCCATGGCTCGTGGACTTGACTCATGATCCATGGAATTTTCAGATTTTTTTGCAAGTCTGAGTTAAAAGGCTGATTCAACTTCCAGGGTGTTACAGTGGCTTTGGGGGCAGTACTTGGTCAACGAAAAAAAAAACTCTTCCACCCAATTTATTATGCAAGCAAAACACTGAATACAACCCAAACGAATTACACCATAATGGAACAAGAGTTGTTGGCTGTAGTTTTTACCTTTGAAAAATTTTGGGCATACCTTTTGCGGACCAAAGTCGTCGAGAATACAAATTATGCAGAGATCAGGTACTTGATGACCAAAAAAGATGCCAAGCCTCGGCTAATTCATTGGGTTTTATCACTCCAAGAATTTGATTTTGAAGTAAAAGGTCGAAGGGGATGTGAAAATCAAGTAGTTGATCATTTGTCGAGATTAGAAGAAGAGGGAAGGCCCGTAAGGGAATTTGAGATAAATAATTCGTTCTCCGACGAATACATTTTAGCTACCTCGCATAATCTTACACCCTAGTTTGCTAACTTTGCAAATTTCTTAGCAAGTGACTTATTATCGGATGGGTAGACATCACATGAGAAAAAGAAACTCATTCATGATGTTTTGAAGTTCTATTGGGATGAACCCTACCTCTTTTGGATTTGCAATGATGTCATGATCCAGAGGTGCATTAGAGCTGGGTAAGTCAAAATCTCTTCTATTAGAGCTGAAACTCAAGTTCTAGATTTTATTTGAGCACACGTGTTAACCAAGAGAATTAGATTGAAACCCTCTTCTCAATGGAGGTGAAAAACTTAGTGTCCAAGAAAACAGCTCTTCAGAATATTCAGGACTGAAGAAGTTATTTACAATTGTACCTAAATAGGCCTTTTGTAGTTTCCTAAAACATCACTAAAAATTAGGACAAAAATGCCCTTCGGGAGGTGTGCGGCGCAACGTGCGGTTCACACATTGTGATGTACGCATCGAACACTGCCTTCATTTGAACTAGTGATTTCAGCTATCTTTGGGAGCTCCATGCGAAGGTGGTATGGTTTGCACCTTACGATGTGCGCGTCAAAAAGCGACTGCATCCCTTAACAAACTCTTTAGGACTTTTGCAGCTTTGTGCGGAGGAGGTGCAGTTCACACCTCGGCTTGTGCGTGTCATACGGCCACTGCATATCTAGTCATAATCTTTAGTTTTTCCTAACACATCACACTTCACTCCTTTTGAGCTCTTTTTGGGTCCATTTCCTTATTTATCATCATCTATCAAAATTACCTGCATAGACATCAATAAAGGCCATAATAACCTCTAAATGTATTCAAAACATAGCAATAATTCATGGATATAGGCTCAATAAGTTGGTAGATTACCAACTTATCAAACCCCAAAACTTGAACTATTGCTTGTATTCAAGCAAGATACACACAAGGTAAGGAATGAATTATGCTCTAGGCTCAATGAAGGCACAAAATACTAATCCACACTAAAAATTAGGAAAACTAATAAACAAAAAACTCAAACAAATGACTCAACTACTATGCTCATCTCAATTTGGACCACCACAAATTCAAGGCAATTGATCAATTTAAAACCTTTTCCAAAAGGACATCATTTCTCATTCAAAATAAAGGGAATTTTCACCATTTCAAAATAAGGCATTTAAGCTTCCCAAGTCATTGGCATGGACCGTCAAGGTTTGCCTCGAGATTTGCCACACAACTCGTCTCATTCATTTCCCTCAATTGAAATAGAGACTCTATGTTTTAATTTGAGTGCATAATGCCACTCACCATAAGAGAGAATCCCACTCACAATCATTTAATTCACAAAAAATGGGATTATACGAGAACCAAGAAGACTCTCACTCTCTCAAGGAAGTTCAAGTGCATACGCGTCGAACCATAGGCTTGACCTTCATTTATATCACCACTAATGTAGGGTGGCCAAGCTCGGAATCACCAAGGACTTGCAGGTTACGATGTTGGCTAGGGTTAAGGTGAGGATATCATTTGGTTCAAGTTAGTACACCTCCCTCATGTTCTTTGTTCTCATTTCGAACACCGCTCACATTTTTGGATTTTGACTTCACCTTATTTCTCCTCTCACAACCCAAGATTTCTCCTTTTTTACTCATGATCATTCAAACTCCTAATACCGGCTTCACTTGGTAGAACATATTTTTTCTTTTCAATTTGCTCATTGGATTGATCTTTTGGAGCAATTTTCAATTCGAAATTAAGGTGCTACCTTGCACTTGAAGTGCACTTCTTTTCTTCTCCTCATTTGATTACATGCACCCCCAAACTTAGGCATTTGCCTATGTTATCTTTCGTCCCCCCCCCCAAACTTAGGCTTTTAGCCTATAATTCATTTTTAAGCAATTAAGAAGGATGGATGCCAAAATAGAGGTTCGAAAAAGGTCAAGGTGTTACAAGGTGCCAAAGAATGGTCATAAGCTCAAAAGGGGTTCACTAGGATTTGATGTCGTGGGAAGTCATTTGGGTGAAGTGGCTATCATAAAGAGCCTAAGGTCATCTTCCAAGCTCGGTAACAACTAGAATTTTGCCTTGAATCACATTCAGGGCAAGTTCTAGATGACACTTATGCACAAGAATCAAGGTAAAGCCTCACCACACAAGGTATCATGCCACAAGACCTCTTTCATTTGTCTCACAATTTATTGGGGCAAATGATTTTTGACAAGATATTCTGAGTTGATTACACACTCATTTGTGAGTCAATCAAGCCGAAGCGTGAGTGTGCAAGTCATGACAAGAGAATGCTTTTCCTCAAAAAATCATTTCCCTTCTTCCTTTTATTTTCAAAATAATTTGCCAAGAGATAATTTTCGGTGGGCCCATTTTGAGACAAACAACTACGGACTCAAATCTAAACTAAAACTTGGAATTATCCCTTAAGAAAGGCACCTCTCAATCTATCATAGGGAAACACCAAGCCGGTTTGACACACAAAAACAAAAGATAAGAAAAAGAAAATAATCAAAACTCTTTCTCCTTGGGAAAGAACCGTGGAATTAAGAAAACCCTCGGAGTTAATTTCTAAGCTACTATTAACAAGGCGACATCCAAGAACCCCAACCAAAATGGAGCATTTTCCCCAATGATATTAGTTAGAGAAGGTAGAACACTCCCTGAGGTAGTTATGCGAAATGCACTACGGGTGGTGTAGACGCATCTCAGTCGCACATTCCAAATGGCCAATTTAAATTTCAATCTACTTGTTGCTTGTGCGCAGGCAATGCAACATGCACTCCGAGGTATGCAAAATGCCTCAGTGATTTCATAGTGGTGTGATATTCTGGGAAAAACTGCCAGGCTTCTGCTAAGCAGTGTGAACCTGGTATGCAACACGCACAACTTCTCATGCGATCACACACCAGACACATATTGTGTGGTCCAACTTGTTAGCTTTTTGCTAAGTGCCTGTGACCTGATGTGAGATGTGTACCTTCTGTGGTGTGACCGCACAATGCATCACACTATCCGATCATTGCTCCCATATCTTTGGCTCGACTCCCAACTACAAGGCTAACAAAAACAACATACAAAATAAAACCAGAAAGCAATAAAAACAAAGAAGGAAAAAGTGCTTTGGTTGCCTACCAATAAGCTCTTGATTTAACGTCACGACTCGACGAAGGTACCTCCCTCTCAAGGCTCATCTATGTAAATGGATTTTACCATTGTAACTTCTTCCAGAATTCCTAAGTACTTCTTCACTCATTGCCTATTGACTTTGAATACCGAGCCATCCTCATTCTCCAAATTTATGGCTCCATTGGGGAAAACTTGATGCACTTTGAAAGGACCCGACCATTTGGACCTTAACTTTCCCAGAAATAGCCAAAGTCTAGAATTGAATAAGAGCACCCAATCTCTCGGGTGGAACTCACGCCTTAAGATTTGTTGATCATGATATCGCTTTATCCGAGCCTTGTAGATAGAGGCACTTTCATAAGCTCACATCCAGAATTCATCCATTTCATTGAGGTCTTCCACTCTCGCTCGAGAGGCTCTCTCCCAATCTAAGTTTAGCTTCTTCAAGGCCCACAAAGCTTTGTATTCCAATTTGACTGGCAGATGACAAGCCTTTCCAAAGACCAATTGATAGGGGGACATTCCAATTGGGGTTTTGTAGGCTGACCTATATGCCTATAGTACATCGTCTAACTTGCGTGACAAATGCATTTGGTGTACATTCACCGAATTTGAAAGAATGGACTTAATCTCCCGATTGGACACCTCAACTTGCCCACTCGTTTGTGGATGGTAGGGAGTGGCCACTTTGTGTTTGACACCGTATTTCTCAAGGAGTGTGCTAAACAACTTGTTGGAAAAGTGCAATCCTCTATCACTAATGATGGCACGAGGGGTGACAAACCTTGCAAAGATGTGCTTTTTGATAAAAGCAGTCACACTTCTCTCTTCATTATTTGGTAACACCACAGCTTCAACCCATTTGGACACGTAGTCCACAACCACTAGAATATAGGTATTCCCATGTGATCTTGTAAAGGGTCCCATGAAATCAGTACCCCATACATCAAACAATTCTACCTTGAGTGTACGTGTTAGTGGAAGATCGTGGCGCTGAGATATGCCCCCTCCGTATTGACAGTTATCACACTCCCTTACCAAATCATGGGCATCTTGGAACAAGGTAGGCCAATAGAACCCACTTTGTAACACTTTAGATGTTGCGTGCATTCCCCCGTGGTATCTACCAATGGGTGACGAATGGCATCGTATAAGAATGGGTAACATTTCAATTTCTGGTACACACCTCTATATCATCCCATCGGCGCAAATTCAGAAAAATTAGGGTTAATCCCAATAATATTTATGAACGTCGTGGAGGAATTTCTTTTTTTGATTTGAGTTCAATCCCTCCGGAAGTAGATCGCATGCCAAGTAATCAGCAGAATCTGCAAACAAAGGTGTCAAATCATACGAAGCAACCAAGATTTGCTCATCTGGGAATGAGTCATTGATTTCAAGCTCCCCCATAGGACTTCCTTCTTCTTTCAAATGTGATAAGTGGTCAGCATCTTGATTTTCACACCCCCTGTGGTCCTTCACTTCAAAATCAAACTCCTGAAGAAGTAACACCCATCAGATTAATCGAGGTTTAGCATCTTTTTTTGTCATCAAATATCTGAGATATGCATGGTCAGTGTGCACCACCACCTTAGTCCCTAAGAGATATGCCCAAAATTTCTCAAAAGCAAACACCACAACCAATAATTCTTGCTCCGTAATGGTGTAGTTAGTTTGGGCTATGTTCAAGGTCTTACTTGCATAATAGATCGGGTGAAAATGCTTTTCTATTTGTTGGCCAAGCACCACCCCTAAAGCTACTCCACTGGCATCGTACATAAGCTCAAATGGTTTCGACCAATCCGGAGTAATGATAATACGAGTAGAGGTTAACTTTTCCTTCAAGGTGAGGAATGCTTTCATGCATTGATTATCGAAGTCAAATTTGTCTTCTTTTTCTAGTAGCTTTCATAAAGTATAGGTTATCTTTGAGAAGTCTTTAATATAACACCTATAGAATTCGGCGTGGACAAGAAAACTCCAGATGCCCTTCACAATTTTCGGAGGGGGTAGTTTTGGTATAACCTCAATTTTGGCTTGATCAACTTCAAGCCCCTTTTCGGAGATTTTGTTCCCCTAGACTATCCCTTCCTTCACCATGAAATGACATTTTTCCCAATTCAACACCAAATTCATTTCCTCATATATTTTAAGTACCTCCTCTAGATGCTCCAGACAATCGATAAACTCATCTCCACTAATAGAAAAGTCATCCATGAAAATTTACATGGTGTCTTCCACCATGTCTGAGAATATTGACATCATACACCTTTGGAAAGTGATCGGGGCATCGCAAAGCCCAAAGGTCATCCTCTTGAAGGCAAAGGTTTCATATGGGCAAGTGAAAGTGGTTTTTTCTTGATCTTCCAGAGCGATCGAGATTTGATTGTATCCTGAGTAACCAACTAGAAAACAATAGAAGCTAAGGACTGATAACTGGTCTAGCATCTGATCCAGGAATGGGAAAGGGAAGCGGTCTTTTTTCATCCAAGAATTTAATTTCCAGTAGTCCATGCATACTCTCCAACCAGTCATCGATCACCGGTCTGAGTGCGATCCATGCATACTCTCCAACCGGTCACCGGTCACCGGTCACTGGTCTGAGTGCGATCAACTCGTCTTTGTCATTAGAAACCACGGTGATTCCTCTTTTCTTTGGCACACATTGCAATGGGCTAACCTAAGTGCTATCAGAAATGGGAAAGACCACTCTTGTGTCCAACTATTTAATAATTTCTTTCTTCACCACCTCTTGAATTGGTGGGTTAAGCCGTCGTTGGTGCTCAATGGAAGGAATGCTTTCCTCTTGGAGGTTTATTTTATGTGTGTATATTCCCAGAGGTATACCTTTGATATCCGCTATGGTCCACCCTAGAGCTTTGATATGCTTTTTTAACACTTTGAGCAAAGCTTCCACTTTCTTATCACTTAGTTTGTTGGAAATAATGACCGACAAGGTCTCGTTAGCACCCAAGTATGCATACTTCAAATGGGAAGGCAATGGTTTGAGCTCCAAAATAGGAGGTTCAATGATTGAGGGTTTAGATGGTGGAGTTTGCCTGCTCTTTAGTTCGAAATCAAGTTTCTTTGGGGGATAAGAGTAAGATCCCATGCCTACTAATACACAACAAACCTCGTTGAATTTCTCCATACCCTCACCATCATGATTTAATAGTACCGCTTCTAAGGCTTCATGAATGACTCCCTCTCTCATGTGCAAATCAACGCTTTCCTTAATTTTTCAATTGTGAATGCCGTTTGGATATCACTTGGTTGCCTCATAGATCTGTTCTTGTCAAAGGTGGCTTCCTCATCATTCAATTCAAACTTAACTCTCCCGAGTTCATTTTGCTCAAAGTGTGCCCTATTTTTAGTCTAGGATGCCCCAAGATGATGGGTATCTCAAAGATCCCTTTGCAATCAAGTTTCACGAAGTCCACTAGGTACACCATTCTCCCTACCTTGATCAAAATTTCACAACCGATCCCCACGGGGTGCCTTATTGGCCGGTCTATCATGACGAACTCCAAGATTGTGTTAGTGGGCTACCCCAACAACATTTGTTTGAAAGTGGCCAACGACATCAAGTTGACACTTGAGTTTTCATCACACCATCCTAGCAGACTTATGAACTCCCTTCGAATCACAAACCATGTGTACACCTGGTATCACCGCCTCATTGGTGAAATTCCCCGCAAGAATCGTACTACAAAATAGAGATAGCTGAACTACCCCAACTCTTCTAAGTTATAAGTGGTGCATAATTCTTTCACGAACTTGGCATACTCAGGCGTTTTATTAAAATTGGTACTTTCAAGCACATTGATGGTGATTCTCTTCAATGTAGACTCGAAATCATTCGGAGTCTCATCCAATCTTTCTTGCAAAAGTTTTTGAGGGAATGGAGGTGGAAAAGTGGGGAATGGTTTTAGTACTTTAGTATCCTTTCTCTCACGTCGAACAACTTATGTCACACCACTTCCCCAAATTTTCATTTTCTGAGGCTTGCTTATCATTGCCATTGTAACAGTGACATGGTCTAGGGAGCTCTCAACACCACTATCCCTCTCTTCATTCTCGGCTTTCCTAGATTTGAATTGTGAATTCATCCAAAGCATTCTATCTTCAAGATGTTCAATGGCTACGAAGTGCGATTGAACGGTTTGGGCAAGACTTCCAAGGTTATGGCTCAACTTCTCAATAACTCCATAGGTTTTCCCTACTTTTCTAACACCTGCACAAGCATACTTTCCATTATAGAGTCTTCATATTATCCATTCCGACCTTGATTCCCATGCTCATATCTACCCAAACTATGAGGGTTGACATGGGAACCTGTCTCGTGGACAGTTGTAAGCACCTCATCACTACCATCATTTAAACTCTTACCATCTTCTACCGACCTCATACCCCCAAGAACACCAATAGTGCTAATGATTTCAACTCGCTCGTTTGAGATACTCCTTACCATAAATTCAAAGAGTGTGGAAGTGATTGATAATTCTCTATTCCTCCATGCATGATTCTTTAACCACTCGTCAATCTCTCTAGTGGAGGTCGCACCCAATGCTCCCTCAGCTCCAAAAAATCCAACTTATGGTCCGACAAGGTAGTAAAATCAAGTGCAACTGGGCTGAGTGAGAAGTACAGACGTTGATGTTTGAGCGACGTGTTCCTGCAATCTACCACAAACAAAACACAAAAGTAAAAGAAGTAAGCACTCTTAAAGTGACTTCAAATCAACAATAAAAAAAAGCCATCAACTCAAGTCCCCGGCAACGGCATAATTTTTGATGAACGCTCAAATCATTCTCCCCAAAGTTGGGGGCCACGGTGATCGTGCAGCAAAATAAAATTTATAATCCCAACGAGTGTCGAGGTCATACCCAAGGGACTTGGAGTAGCCAAATAGAGATTGTATTGAGATGACTTCAAAGCGAGAGTAAATGCTCACAATAAAAAGTAAAAGGATGGTGGAATTGGGATGTTTTCACTACAATCACAATTTAATTAAAAAGCAATAAACCAAAAGTGAGTGTACCAAGTTGACTAGACGACTAGGGATGCATATCTGATGGGGCTTTAGTTATGGGATACGGTGATTATAAATTCATACTTATTCTCTCTTAATGACATAAGTAGCATTGGTCATGGGTAAGAATTGCTTATCTCTCGATCAACAATCTTATATTCGATGATCTTGGTTAGAGCATCATCGGTTTGATCAATAAACAACCAATCTAAGCTTAGGGAGGTCACACTATCTCTAGCTTAGACCCTTAAATAGGAAATTCCATCGATAAGAGCTATCTCTAGCCTCAAATCTGAGTGAAATCCCAAGTTCCCACTAGTAATTTCACATTTGAAACCATGAAATCCGTTCTCAAGCAATCACATAGTCAAGTAATGAATATCAATGTTTGCAACCACCAATTTTAGGATTAAAACTTGGTGAAATTACTAGACCCATGCCAATTAAGCAAGAGTAAATAACACCCACACCCATTTGTTAAGCACCCATGATCAATGCACCCCTAGACGAGAAATTAGCCACTCATAGCAAAAGAGAAAGAGATTGCAGCTGGGTAAGTCAAAATTTCTTCCATTAGAGCTGAATCTCAAGTTTTAGATTCAATTTGAGCATACAAGTGTTAACCAAGAGAATTAGATTGAAACCCTCTTCTCAATGGAGGTGAAAAACTTAGTCTCCAAGCAAAAAGCTCTTCAGAATATTCAGGACTGAAGAAGTTATTTACAATTGTGCCTAAATAGGCCTTTTATAGTTTCCCAAAATGTCACTAAAAATTAGGACAAAAATGCCCTTCGAGAGGTGTGCGGCACGACATGCGGTTCACACGTTATGATGTAAGCGTCGCACACTGCCTTCAGTTGAGCCAGTGACTTCAGCTATCTTTGGGAGCTCCGTGCCAAGGGGGTGCGATTCACACCTTAGAATATGTGCGTCGCACAGACTCTTCAGGACTATTGCAGCTTTTGTGCGGAGGATGTGTGGTTCACACCTCGGCTTGTGCGTATCGCACGGACATCGCATCTCCAGTCAGAATCTTGAGCTTTTGCTAACACTTCACACTTTACTCCTTTTGAGCTCTTTTTGGGTCCATTTCCTTATTTATTATCATCTATCAAAAGTACATATATAGACATCAATAAAGGCCATAAGAACCTTTAAATCTATTCAAAACATAGCAATAATTCATGGATATAGGCTCAATAAGTTGGTAGATTACCAACTTATCAGGCACCCCCCGTGCCATCATTAGTGATGGGGGATCCCATTTTTGCAACAATTTGTTTAGTGCTCTACTTGAAAAATGTTGAGCCAAGCATAAGGTTGCTACCCCCTACCACCCACAAAAAAGCAGGCAAGTTGAGGTGTCCAATAGGGAAATCAAATCTATTCTTATAAAGTCAGTAAATGTCAATAGAATGGATTGGGCCCGGAAGTTAGATGATGCACTGTGGTCCTATAGGACAACATACAAAACTCTGATTGGAATGTCTCCCTACCAAATGGTCTTCAGAAAAGCTTGTCATCTCCGGGTGGAAGTAGAACATAAAGCCATGTGGGCTTTAAAAAAACTAAACTTGGACTAGTAAAAAGATGCTCATGCAAGAGTTCAGGACCTCAATAAGATAGATGAGTTCTGGATGTGATCCTATGAAAATGCCTCACTCTACAAAGCCCGCATGAAATATTACCATGATCAACAAATTCTAAAGAGAGAATTATCTCCAGGAGATTGGGTGCTCTTGTTCAACTCAAGACTCTAACTTTTTCCGAGGAAATTAAAGTCAAAATAATCTGGCCCCTTCAAGGTGTTTCAAGTCTTGTCAAATGGAGCAATAGAGTTGAAGGGTGAAAATGGCTCAACGTTTAAAGTCAATGTGCAATGAGTCAAGAAGTATTTGGGCATACCAAAAGACATTGTACTAATAGAAGTGATCTACCTCGATAAACCATGAGAGAGATATTGATAACGATCTCAATCGAGTGACTAAAATCGATACCGGAAACACGGAATTCAACAACACAAAATAAAGATAGTGAAGAAATTAAGATGAGAATTAGAAGAAATTGAGATGAGAATAGAAGAAAGAAAGGTTAATTGAATCAATAATCAACCAAGGAAGAAGAGAATTCAATCAAATGCATGAGAAACTAAATTGAATCCACAAGATGATAACTCGATGATCAATTAAGCAAAGAAGATAACACAAGCAATTCAGGAATCCACCCTAATCACTCATTCTAAACTAATAATTGGAATTGAACCCAATCAATATCCTAACCTAAAATATCAAGTCTATTCAAGACAATTAAATCATCAAAAATCTAAGTATGAAAATGGCTAAGGCAACTATTTATAGTTATTGCCTTTACACAAATAGCCTATTACAAAAATAGCTCAAAAGTGACTATTTTGGAAATAACCCACAAGGGCCCTTCTTGATTGCTCAAATGGCATCTTGATCACCCATGGCCTTGTGTATTTGTTTCTCCATAGCTTCCTCCGGGCTACAAGCTACTATCCATATGTAGAAGCCCCTCCAATTATGCTCCAAGCTAACCAAGATCGTATCATCCTCCCCTTCTTCAAATGGATTCTTCCTCGAATCCGAACCTTGCAAAAACATAAGAAGGACAAACAACAAGCATATCCTCATAGCATGAGGGTTAGCACACGGGTTATCAACCATACCAACTTGCCAAGGAGGCACATATTTAAAATACAACCACCTATCCTTTGTGTCAAATAAGAGCAATGTATTATAGAACATACAAAGGATCCAGCTATGAGAAATATCATGGAACAAATAAACCTCAAAGGTCCTAAGACACAATTGCTTCCCTATTCCCCCATAAGACCATACCAAATGTGGTGTCTCCATTGGTTCAAACACCCATGAGTGTTTACCGGGGTCAAAGATATAAAAGGCCCACATAGTTTGGTCACAAAGACAAATGTACCAACCCAAGAAACCCCTACCTCTATATAAAACAAATACCATACAAACATGGACATCATCATATGCAAAGAGGTAGTAGAGAAAGGTGTTACTTAAATGAACTTCATCCAAGGTGTTCCCACATATAGAATCACCCTTTGATCCACAAGCATTAAGGCCTTGATCAAGAGTGGGGTCACACAAGAATGAAGGGGTCATTAGAGAACATACACCCCTTTCCTTTTGACCACTAACCCCTCCAATAGACGTACTATCATCTTTCAAGAAGAAAGTTTCGTCTTTGGAAAGTGTGTCATCATACCATAGTGGATTCTCAATCACTTGGTAGGCTTTAAGAGGGGCTACACTTCCATCATGCCAAAACACATCACTATGCATTTCATCTTCATTAGTCATGTGAAGCTCAAACAAGGGATTGTCCTTAAAAACATACTCCACCTAAAAATCCTCATGACAAGAATTAGAAATGGAATTAACACTCAAGGAATCATCACCTCTAAGTAAAGATCCTACATGACTAACTACATGACCAACTATATTATTACCATTACTAAATTGAGGTTCATTTATCACATCACACAACTCCTCAATTAGTAAGTCATCATTACAAGCAAGTTGGTCAACACCACAATGAATACTAGTTGGTAGCATATCAAGCTCAAAAGAATCACACACATGATTACCATTAGTATAGCCAACTAGCATTTGATTACCCCTAATACATGACAATACATTTTCACTCAAGTCACAAGTGCTAACACTAGATGGACTCAAATCGATCTTACTAGAAGAATCAATCAAGTCATCTATAGGATCAACTAGTGTTTGGGCACTCACAACAATGTCATCATCATCATGCAACAAGGTGTCATCAAGATCATCACAAGGTAAAGGCTCTTTAAGCTCACACATATACAAGCTATCACTTACACTCAATTGTCCACTAACCACACAATGATCTTCCAAGTTCAATAAAGTGCAAGAGTTAGCTTTGTTACCTTGTAGCTCATAAAAAGAATTGCCTTCACCTTGGTTAAAAACACTTGAGCACAATTGCTTCCTTTGAAATCTTTCAACCACCTCATGATGTTCCACATTTTGAGGTTCCAAAATAGGTTTGCTTCCAAGAATACCTGCACAAGAATTAAGACAACTAGAAAACGTAGAGAGGGTACAAAAGTTAGTATAAGGTTGTGACAACCCTCTCACATCACTCCACACAACCTCTCCTTTTTCCACTCTAGAGTTGTCACTTATCACACCCTTACTCCCGTCAATCTTTTGTCTCTCAATTTTATTGGAGTTTGGACAAGCGCCAAGTATCCCTTGTGAAAGGTTTAATGATCCCTTCACTTCAAGCTTCCACTTTGGTGCACAAGGTGTGGATGTTTTTACTTCCATGTTCAACTCCTTAGTGTGTTCATCTTCATGAGGAGTAGTTTTCTTCAACATCTTTTGTAACTCCTCGGGCTTAAGATTGGCAACCCATCGAATGACCTTGTCAATTCCTCTTTGTATGGCATCCCCTAATTCTTTAATTCTTAAAGATTCAAGATCCCTCACCGGAAGGGACTCATTTAATTTTACTCTACTTTCATGGCTTATTGATCCTTCAATTCTACCTCCAACATCATTACCCAAAGGAGAACAAGTCACATTATAAGGAGAATAAGAAGTATAAGTTTTTTCATTCCAAGAAGTAGAGGATGTTCTTCTCCTATGGTTCACACAACGTCTTCGAATTGGTTGCACCCACACATCTATACCCTCTCGACTAGGATAGGAAGTAGCACAAGACAAGGATGGTAATTCATCTTCACAATATCCCCTTCTATCACAATCTTCCTCAAATGATTCATAAGAAATATGGGAGAAAGCATCGTACCTCAAATCGTCTTCATCACCATGGTGTGTAATATGAAAATCCCCATACTCTTCATCTTCACTATCGGATTTACCATAAGATACTTCAACTCTTTCATGTTCATCATAAGAGCCATAAGCCCCATACATTTCACATTCATTTTCGAAGTAAAAGTTCTCACAATCATATAACTCATGATCACAATCATAGCCTTCATAAGATTTCCCTTCAAAAGATTCCGAGGATATGGATGACATCCTTCCTTATACCTCCTTTTGTACCTACAAAACTAGCAAAAAAGTTAGTAATAAAATCCTCACGCCACTCTTTATGTAAGCTCTCAACTCACCTACTATGGCTTCTTTCCCAAATTGATAGTGTTACTAGTTTTCCTCAATCAATTCAAGGTTAGCTAACCTTGTGGAGGAATGGATCCTTGTGACTCTTGAAAGAAGGATGACTCAAACA
This sequence comes from Jaltomata sinuosa, assembly GCA_003996215.1. NCBI lineage: Eukaryota > Viridiplantae > Streptophyta > Magnoliopsida > Solanales > Solanaceae > Jaltomata > Jaltomata sinuosa. The sequence goes on from QJPP01001096.1 coordinate 124,350, forward strand.
AAACTAAAAGGACTTGAATCAAGAAATTAACTAAGAAATAAAAGAGAAAAGCACACAAAGAAATGCACAAGAAAAAAAAAATGGACTCAAAGAACTTGATAATATTTAGTAGGGTAATCTACTAATTAAAATCAAGTTATGAACCTAAAATAAGGTAGATTTAATGAAAAAGAAATTAATTTACCAAGATTTGGACTAGAAAAATCATTAGGGAAGAAATTTGGTTGAAATCCATGGAGTAAAACTTGAAATTTGCTTGAAAAGCGTCCAGAGCCGATGCTGAAGGGGTTCAGAGCCGGCTGGACCATGCTGGAGCCAACGGAGGAGGCCTGGAGCTGCTGGCTGGGGCGGAAGCTGATGGAGTAGATCGGCTGGACACGGAAGCCACCGGCTGGGCGTGAAAGCCGGATCGTTGACAGCTTGCTAACGTTGAAGCCGCATTCTATCGCCTCAGATGCGGAAGCTGATCCTCTCACGGCTCAAGTTCGCTGGAGCTGACGTGGTTGGCTTGCACGGGTGGGACCTGAACAGCTGGCTGCGTCAGATTGGTCCACGAAATTTGCTGGAAATTCTTTTTTTTTTCTCCTCAATTTTCAGATATTTTTGTATTCCTTTGGCCCCACAAACACCTTTACTATTTCCCCTTCTTTTCTTTTTGGATTAAACACTATCTTTATGAAGATTCTTCCTCAACAACATATGAATTTCATGAAGAACACCATAAACATTGATGAACTTCTAAAATTCATAACTCCCTCAATTTAACTCCGATCTTCACCAAATTTTAAACATGAGCTCCTTTCGACACTACGAACAAACCCTAATAAGTTTTAGCCCTCAATTTCAAGCCAAAAATAAACCCATTTTCTCCATCTTCAAGCTACGAAGAACATCATGAACAAGTGAACTTCAAATCTTCATAACTTCTTTGTTTTAGCTTCAAATTTCATGAAATTCGATATTTAGGCTCCCCTTGCTATAGAGAACAAACTCCAATACTTTTCAAGCTTAAATTTAGCCTCAAAGAACAAACCTACTTCACCTTCTTCAAGCTTTTTCAAGCTCAACAATGGTGATATTTTGAAACACCTTCAAATCAACTCGAAATCGTCTCAAATTTTAGGAGAAAACTTCCTCTTAAGCTAGAGAACAAATTTCATTACTTTTTCTAGCTCAAATCTCTCCGAATCTTCAAAACCCATTTTCAAAGTTTTCAAACCGTCAAGCTCCTTTAATGGTAGAATCTTCCCTACAACTCAAAATCACTTGAAATATTGGATTTAGACTCAAAAAACACTAGAGAATACGAATCTAGTGTCAAAAACAATAAATCAAACACAAAAATTATCGTTTTTTTTGGATGATTTTTTTTATGAACCTAAGACCTAAGAATTGATGGAACAACTCTTTAAACCTAAGCTCTAATACCAAGATGATAACGATCTCAATTGAGTGACTAAAATCAATACCGGAAACACGGAATTCAACAACACAAAATAAACATAGTGGAGAAATTAAGATGAGAATTAGAAGAAATTGAGATGAGAATAGAAGAAAGAAAGGTTAATTGAATCAACAATCAACCAAGGAAGAAGAGAATTTAATCAAATGCATGAGAAACCAAATTGAATCCACAAGTTGATAACTCGATGATCAATTAAGCAAAGAAGATAACACAAGCAATTCAGGAATCCACCGTAATCACTCATTCTATACTAATAATTGGAATTGAACCCAATCAATATCCTAACCTAAAATATCAAGTCTATTCAAGACAATTCAATCATCAAAAATCTAAGTATGAAAATGGCTAAGGCAACTATGTAGAGTTATTGCCTTTACACAAATAGCCTATTACAAAAACAGCTCAAAAGTGACTATTTTTGAAATAACCCACAAGGGCCCTTCTTGATTGCTCAAATGGCATCTTGATCACCCATGGCCTTGTGTATTTTTTTCTCCATAGCTTCCTCCGGGCTCCAAGCTACTATCCATATGTAGAAGCCCCTCCAATTATGCTCCAAGCTAACCAAGATTGTATCAGATATACCATCATCGAGATATGATATTAAACCAAGTGCTTCTTGGGAGGCAACCCAATCATATACCTTTATTTTGTGTATTTTTCTTTTGGTGTTATTTTGTGTGTTGTTTTTGTTGTAATTTGTAGGTCGAAAATAAGCTAAGGGTGTTGCAATGTTTATTAGGCATTAAGCCACTTCAGGCACACAACATGCAAAATGCACCTCGAGAAGTGCGCTTTGCACGAGCCAATTCCCTTAACAACAGATGCACTACCCAATAGTCGAGACCACTTGCACTGGGCCATGCAATCGCATATCACATTGTGCATGTCACATCATAGTTCGCATGGCAAAGGTAGAAAATTGGCAATTATTAATAAGTTTTGGTAGCCTTACAAGCGATCGGCAGTCTACATAATCCATTTCACGCGTTGCAAGTCCTTTCGCACATCCAACCGGAATACTGGTAGCTCATCAAAAAATTCAACCTGACATACGACAGCTAAGGCATTTTGCATGCCCCCTTTTGCATATTGCATACCATTTCGCACTTTAATCAGTAGACCACTGGCAACAACTAGTCATCCACTTGTGCGAATGCTAGGGTAATTCATCCCAGCCCATGTACGCATCACACAACACCCAGGGAGTAATATTTATAAACTTATGTGTCATTGAGGACAATGCCCCATTTATGTTTGGGGGTGCTTATACTGGTTTAATTCATAGTCACCTTGTTAATAGTAGATTAGTAGTTTTCTTCATACCACAATTCTTTCTCAAGGAGCAAATGTTTCTTTTAATTTTGTTTTCTTTATTTATTTTGTTTATTTTTGTCTCTTTTGTTTATTTTTGTGTCGAACCGAGTTGGTGTTTTCCTATTATAGATTGAGAGGCAACTTTATTAAGGGAAAATGTCAAGTTTTACTTTAAATTTGAGTCCATGATTTGCTTGTCTTGAAATGGACCCACCGAAAACATTTCTTGGCAAGAGGTTGTTGAAAATTGAAGGAGAGAGGGAAACTGATTTTGTGTTAAGAATTCTCTTATCATGACTTGAACACTCCCTTTTTGACTTGATCAGTTCATAAATGAGTGTATAAAGAACTCAGAATAGCTTGTGAAAACTTATTTGCCCCAATTGAATTGGAGACTCGTTGTGATAATTCTTGTGTTGTGATGCCTTTAGTGATAAGGCTATACTTAATTCTTGTTTGTATATTTTGTCTAGAACATGCCTCGAATGTGATTCAAGGAAAAAACCTAGATGTCACTGAGCTTGGAAGATGACCTTAGGCCCTTTTTGAATAGCCACTTCACCTAAATTGGCCTCGCTTTACATTGATCCTAGTGAACCCCTTTGAGCTTGTGAATTTTCTTTGGCACCTTACACCTTGACCCATTTTGGAACCTTAATTCTTGCACCCGTCCTCCCTAATTGTTCAAAAGTGAAATGTAGGCTAAAATCCTATGTTTGGGGGGGAATTTAAATGATAACATAGGTAAAACCCTAAGTTTGGGGGTGAATACACCAATGTGGAGAAGAAAAGGATGTGTTCAATGCAAGGTAGCACCATATGATTTAGTTGAAAGTTTCTTCAAATGATCAAATGAAATGAACAAAATGGAAAGAAAAGAAGGAATTGGTGCTACTAAGTAAAGGTGATAAAGGAAGTTGAATGATCAAGTTGAAGGGGAACATTGGGATTGTATGACAGAGAAATAAGGTGAAGTTATTATTTGAAAATGTGACCGGTGTTTGAATGATCACAAGGAGCATTAGGAAGGCTTAGTCACTTGAGCCAAATGCAATCAACACCTTAACACTAGCCAACATCGTAACCTCCAAGTCTTTAGTGATTCCGAGCTTGGTAACTCTACATTAGTGGCAAATTACATAACAGGCAAGCCTATGGTTCAATGTGTGTGCACTCGAATTTCTTTGAGAGAGTGAGAGTCTTTTGGTTCTCTTATAATCCCTTTTTCATGTGAAATGCATGATTGTGACTAGGATTCTCTCTTGTGGTGAGTGGCATCGCACACTTGAAAGGAGCGATGAAGTCTCTATTTTGATTGAGAGGAATGAATGAGACAAGTTATGTGGTGAATCTCGAGGAAATCCTTGAGGGTCCATGCCAATGACTTGAGAAGCTTGAACATCTTGTTTTGAGTGACAAATTCCCTTGATTTGAATGGGAAATGAGGTCCTTTTAACAAATGTTTTGAAATGAGAAATTGCCTTGAGAATGTGGTGGTTCAAATTGAGATAAGCATTGTAGTTGAGTCTTTTTGTTTGAGTCTTTTTGTTTGTTATTTTTCTTAGTTTTAGAATTGAGTAATCATGTGTGCACTCCATCGAGTTTTAGAGTACAATTCATTCCTTACTTTGTAAGTATCTTGCTTGAGGACAAGCAATAGTTCAAGTTTGAGAGTTTGATAAGTTGGTAATCTACCAACTTATTGAGTCTTTATTCATGAATTATTGCCATGTTTTGATAATATTTAGGGGTACTTATTTCCTTTATAGATGCAAATGCAGATACTCTTGGTCAAAAGTAGAAAACAAGTAATTGGACACAAAAGAGCTCAAAGAGAGTTGAAGTATGAAGGTGATCAAAAGAGAAGAAGAATCTGCCAAGAGGTGCGGCTGTCGTGTGATGCATACAATGTCTGGTGTGGTACGCACCTACTTTTGCATGACACCCAACAACAACTAAAGTCACTGGTTGGCTGGAATGAAGTTGTGCAACATTCACAACACATGGTGCAATCACATATGGTGTCATACATTGCATCGCACCACACCCAAGGGAAAAGTTTGTCAACTTTCAAGTGACGTTTTGGGAAAATTCTAAAACCCTTTTTGGGGTGTGTACTTTATAGTTTTTGACATTATTGAATAGTTTTCCATAGAGAGGTTCCCAAAAAAATAGGGAGTGAACTTGATGTTTCTCATCTTCTACCTTGAGAATCCACCATTTTTGTACGAAATTGAGCTTGGATTTGGATATTGGCAGAATTATGAATGGAAATTTGAATTATCCAATTGGTATAATATCTTATTTCTTTAGCATGAGTGGCTAATTTACTTGTATAGGGGTATGTGTATGATGGGTATTTGAATTTGGGTATGAGTCTTGCTTAATTATGTTTATAATTGCTAAATTGATATGGGTCTATTGAATTTTCCATGTTTTAATTATCAAATTGATGGTTGTAAACATTGGTTAAGTTTACTTGGTTGTGTTCTTGCTTGAAAGAGGAGTTCATGATTTAGGATGAGAATTCGATAGTGAGAACATGGGATTTCCATCTAGATTGAGGCTAGAAATAGCTCATTCGCTAGAAAACACCCATTTAAGGGTCTAAACTAGAAATATTATGACTTCCCCAAGCTTGAATTGGTTGGTTTAAGTTGAACCCATGGTGGTTGAATAAATACCATTGGATAAATATTTGGAAGATCAAAATATTTACATTCATGACCAAAACCAATGCTACTATATCATTTATTAAGAATATACATAATTGAGCAAGTACCCTAGCCCACGTTTGAATCCCATCGGAAACATACCCCTAGTCATCCTCTCATTTGACTAAGAATATACATAATTGAGCAAGTACCCTAGCCTACATTTGAATCTCATCGGAAACATACCCCTACTCATCCTCTCATTTTATTTCAACCCCCTTGCTTACTTTTATTTCTTGTTCGAATCGTGATTTCATTAATTTCGCATTTCCTTACTCCCTCTAATTTTTATTTCTAGTTATTTGAACAATTACTCTCTTATTGATTGACATACAACAATTTCTTAATGACTCATCATAACCATTCTCTATGGGATCGACTCTGATACTCGTTGGGAATATAAACTTTGTTTTGTTTTGACAATCACTACCACCTCCTATTGGAGAGTGCTTTTGCGCATTATAAAAAATTACTATTAACAAAGTGATCAAAGACTTTAAGCGCTCATGAATCATTTGAAATTGAGCCTCGTTGTAGGCACTTAGCGCATTTACAAGGCATGGATAGTAAAATAATGAATCGTATAAGACAAACTCGGCATTCACCATACAACATCAGAATGCTAAATCAAGCCCAACAAGGGCATATTTAAGTATATAACAGCCATAAATGAATAATAAGATAATAAGACATGCCTCAAATTGGCTTAAACACTATTTACACCCCCCAAAATTAAACATAGCATAGCCCCCGATGCATATAATTATACAAAAAGATGAATGTCAAGGACTCCTTGGTGAATCTAACGCTGATGATGACATTTTTGTGCATAAATATGGTAGTGGGTCCTTTAAGGCCGAGGTGGTGGTGGTGATGAAATGTAGGCATGTTCCAAATCTATCTGGAATCCTTCCACCGAGGGGATCGATGGGTCCTCTCAAACCTAAAGGAGGTCATATGACTCTACAACTACCCACTTATCTTGATAAATTATCAAGTTATGGTATGAAGGAGGAGGAGTGACCCAGCTTGGCCTAGGTTGATGCCTCTAATCTGGCACATGAGATTTATTGGGATCCGTGTAGTGCTGAGTAGGTAGAACTATGGTGTTGGAGGCTGGCAAGATTGGCTCAATCACCTCTTGGATCTCAGATGTGCCTTTTTCATCATTCGGGTCCCAACCCATGCACTAATCATCAGGAGGACTATCATTCCTCAGAGGAGACATTGAATTTAGGGACGGTTAATTGAGATCCCACTTAGAGTTCTTTGGCTTAGCCCGTGGTACCACTTGCCTGAATTCATGAACATCCACATCCACGGTATCTATTTGAGCACAAAGTTTTCTTACACTAGCTGCTACCGGCTTCAAAGTTGATTTGATAGCAGATTGAATCATGCTTAGAATGTCATTAGCTATCTTGTGCAAGCACTCCTCCTTTTGGAGAACAAGTTGAGAAAACTTGAGTAACCCACCCAAAGCATTACTAATCGTAGGGACCATATGGGTGGTATCTGGTACTTCATGAGGAGGAGATGAAATATCCACATGATCATGAGCTACATTCTCGGGCTGTGCAGTTCCTGCCATGGCATTCAGGTGGTGAGCAAGGTATCTTTACTTGACATCCGAAGAATCCTTGTCCTGCCTTGTATCCAAGTAAATCATGCTAGTAGCTTGGCAAGTTTTGTCTAACATCCAAAACAGAGGGACATTTTTCTGTAGGCACAAAATGCAGATGAGAACTGGGAAGGCCATGGATGTTGAGTCGTGTCTAGTTCTCCTCTTGAGTTGTTCTCAGGAGGCTAGACATGATATAAGCAATGAGAATGGGTCACTTTGGTGGTGTGACTAGTCGGGATGAGCCGTGTGCACAAAAAATCTAACCACATCCGAGCCTTGAATTTGAGATTTGATCGGTAGATAGGACCTTTTAAGATAGCCCAAAAAGGAGTTCCTTCGACAATTATTCTAGAAACCCACTCATATTGACCGGCCTTTGTAGCGACACATTCTAAATATTGTGAAACTAGAATTGGTTCATCAGCCCATATGACATAATGGATGGTTGTTGGGGTAATGTGTACCTCCTTTCCCCTTACAAACATTGAAGCTAGGCATGGTGTCTTATTTGACGGGCCCTTATGCTTTAGGATGTCTAGCCTAGCCCGGTATGAAGCATAGAACTCTGGTACCAAATCAGGGAAATATGGCCAGGGAGCTTTAGCGAAGTGGTCCCAGATTCTAATGCAAAAATGCTTAGGTATGTTCGGGAAGTCAGTTTCAAAGGCCTCCACATACAACCCTGTCTCCTCCAAGAAGGGTCGCTTGTCACAAAAATGGTTATAATAGGCTTCCATCCATTCAAGGACAAATCTAATTACCAACTTAGATGGACGCACACTTTGCACAGAAGGCCCCTGATTTTTAGAGGTTGAGGCTTGATTAGGGGCATGTCTTTTTGAGTGGCTCCTACGAGAAGTCATGTTCCTGCAACTAGATATTAGAACAAGAAACCATGCAAGAACTGATTTATTTGCAAGAAAAAGAACTAGTGAACCTAAGGAGATGGAATGCAACGGAGATGAAAATCACAACAGGTGATTGATGGCCTATACGACTCATGTGCAGACAGCACCATGAAAAGTGTGCATTGCATGTAGTTTCGCACAGGCTAACAGAAACCTGTGTAGAATCTGCTTTGGGGTGCCATGGCAGGTGCGAATCACACCAGCCAATGTGTGAATCGCACAGTGTTTTGCACCTTAAAATAGTGAACTGGCCATTTATAATCAAGGTGTGGTGCCTTGTGCCTTTTGCACATAGAGATTTGCGTGTCGCATGCAAAAAGCACATGGGAACAAATGGAATTTTGAAATTCCTTGTTTTCATATGTGTTCCGTATGTGATTCACAAAGCAATATATGTGAAATGTAATTGGCACCATGACAACAAACCAACATTATCAACAGGCCCTAAGCATAATATGACCAAAAACCAAGTTATCCGAGTACACAGACTTCCCCGAAAAAGTCAAACACAATCAAAATAAAAAATTTAGCTTAACAATTTCCCTTAAGAAAGACGTTACCCCGCCTATCATTGGGAACATCAATCTTTCAATTAAAAATCAGGAGGCACATTCAATCAACAACAATTTCATGCCCCTCAACCATAACATTAACTCGACAAGCATATTCAATTAAAACAGATCATGGGCACAATGCTAGTAACAATTTCAGCCCCAAACATCATAATTCAATAAAAACCTTGCAAAGATGACGATTTGCCCTTGACAATGGCGTCACCCGATCTATCATAGGGCCAAATCATGCACCAACTCAAGTGGGTTACTCATACTTCACCTAAACATGAAATTTTAAGGATAAAAACTAACACCAACAACATGCATTATCATAGAAACAAGATCTACCAAGTCAATCTTAAGAAACGTCAACAATATGCACCAAAATTGGGGAACCAAAAATTTTGGACCTCACCCAAAAAATCATCATGGAAGATTTAATAAGCATGCTTCACAATATGAGTTCCCAAACTCTATAAAAATACGTATTTAACATCGGAAAACTTACCATAAGTGAAGATTAGAGGAAGAGAAGCAAAAATTGAAGCTTTTGGAGTGCCACAAATGGAGACCTAAAATTTGACAGGAGAAACAAGCAGTGACCAGGCCATTTGGCGATGGTGAAGAGAGTGGGTGAGAGAGGAGAAGATTTTTGGTGGAAGTTTGAGGGATTTTGGAGGATTTGAGAGGAAGTTACGAAGGTTTTTGTGAAAATATGGGAGAGAATGGTGAGGGTGGTGGTTTTAAAAGAAGAAGAAATGTAGTCGGGTTGGTCTCCGGGTTTGGTCAGTCAATGAGTAGGTCAACAAAATTTTTAAAACTTACCTTGGTGCGCTGTGATATATGAATCGCATAAGCTAATGTGCGACTCGCATACCACTTCGCACCAGCCAATTTTTCTATTTAATTTTGTGCAGCTTTCTAACTCGTGGTGCGACATGCACAACAAGAGGTGCGAAACACATAGCCCATTGCACGTCACCTCTAATTTCAATTTTTCTTTCCAGCTTTCAGGTTTTGGGTGCGGTACTCCATGCGATGTGCACAACTTCTTGTGCGGACCACACATCTCTTTTTGTCTTGTTTTATTCCACGATCTCTACTTAGGATGAACTGACAGAGCAATTCTTTGAATAATTCTTCCCACCATCTCAGAAGTTGAAATTGAGAGATGTGATCAACAACTTCAGACAATTACTAAGAGAAGCACTACATGAAGCTTGGATGAAATTCAAGAAGTCATTTTTCTTCTCCATGCATTCCTAAAACACACTAAAAACAATAAAAGATAATAAAAAAAAGTAAAAACACTTGGGTTGCCTCCCAAAAATTTCTTGATTTTACATCGCGGCTCGACGATAGTACCTCAATCCTCAACCATTATCCGGAAGCATGTCAATCCAATTAGTGTGTCCCCATCCCAAGAAAGAGAATTGCTCCTTTAACATCCTCATAGCATCATCTTGTTGCCAAGGTGGCAACATCATAGGCTCGGGTACCTCTTTCTTCAAAAACTCACTATGGTCATCCACTAACTTGCCCTCAACATTTATAAAGAACACAACTCGAAACTTGTCCAGAGATCTCATGGGTTGGCATACATTAAAAGTGACTTTCTCATTTCTAACCCGAAACTTGAGCTCCTCGAGCTCCACATCAACCAAATCTCCCTCCATTTCCAATAATGGTCACCCTAATATGATGGGCACCTCAAGATCCCCTTCACAATCCAAGACTACAAAATTAGCGAGTAGGATGAACTTGGCGAGTAGGATGAACTTGTCGACTTTGATCAATACATCAAATAGGATCCCTACCGGATGTTTGATGGACCTATCATCCATGAGCAATCTCAGTGGTGTAGGCTTGGGAGTAACCAAGCCTAACTTCTTGAATATAACTAGAGGCATTAAGTTGATACTTGCCACTAAGTCACACAAAGCCTTCTGAAACACATACGCTCTGATAGTGCTTGGGATGGTGAATGCACTCAGGTCTTCCCATTTCGTAGCAATATTTCTTGTCATCACAGCACTACAGTTGTTTGATATTTCCATGGTACCCACATCAACTACACACTTCTTCCTGACAAGCTCATTTAGGAACTTTGTGTACCCGGGCATTTACATTAACACATCGACCAAAGGGATGTTTATGGATAGTTTACTAAACATGTCCACAAATTTTTTGAATTAGTTCTCCTTCTTCTTCTTGGTCAATCTTTGAGGATAAAGAGGGGCTCCTTTAGGCATAGTTTGTGGCATATTTTGTATACTAGGAGCCTCCTCCTCGATATCAATAGCAACTAGAGAAGAAGAATTAGCCTCATCCTTCTCTTCACATATATCATCATCATTAGAGCGCACGTTGGGTGCACTAGGCTTCGCCCCAACAATAGAAATTTCATTCACTTTATTATCAAGAACAATCTCCTCTTTAATTTTATCATTTGGCTCCACAAAAACCTCATTAGATGGCTTCTTCACCCCACTACTCATTCGTCCACTCCTAGTGACAATTTTCATAACATGGTCATCATTCTTTGGGTTTGCCGTAGTGTCACTTAGAAGTATCCCCTTTATCCACAGATTTATTTATGAGGATAGGTAATTCATTTATGCCTCAAGATGTTTGATAGAAGCTGAGTGTGAGCTAACCATTTGGTGAAGAGTTGACACCTTGCTCTTTAGATCCTTCACCCTACTATCGATTTACTAAACCTTTTCAAGACTAGAGATAACATATCTTTGATTTTTGAATATCTGGGGTTTCTCATGGTGCATTGATATGCAACATCGGCCTTAGGAGGAGGCACATAAAGATTCAAACTCTTGTGATTATATCGATCACATTCCCTCTCACAATCTCTCCAATGGTTTTCACGGTCTTAATCTTTGTTCCAACCTTGGTTCTCATCCCTCGAGCGCCAATACCCGAGTCGGGAACCTGGTGATAGATAAAAAAAATTCCCATCCACAATAGTAAATACATCCTCATTATTAGCTTTAAGCTTAGGAGCACTCACAACATTCACACTCTTAGTATTTCTAGCCCCCATCATGTGTTTAGTTAAAAGATCAATTTGTGTCAACATCTTAGCCATAGTTTCATGTCTCTCCTCATCTTTATGGCGCATTTCATTCATCAAAATGGCTAAAGTTATCCCTATGGTAAATCTACCTCTCTAGTGTGCCAAGCATGATACGTCTTGGTCATCCATTCTAAAAGAGCTGAGGAAACACCATATGGTTGGTCCATAAATATTACACCCACAAGGTTGTTTGCAACAGATTTGTTCATTGAATTCATGGCCCTATAAAAACTTTGGAGGAGGAAATTATCAGGAAATCCATGATTGGGACATAGCAAGATCTTCTTTATAAACCTTAGCCATGCTTCATGCAATGGATCATCCACTAATTGGAGGAAATTTATAATGTCATCCCTCAATTGCATCATTCTAGAGGGAGGGAAGAATCACACCATGCACACTTTAACCAATCCATTTCATGAGGTAATTGAGCCCTCTAGAAGATCTTCCAACCAAGACATCACTTCCCCCATAAGGGAGAAGGGAAATAAATAGAGTTGGATGGACTCTTCAGGGATGTTATTAAAAATAAAGGGCTCACATATCTCGATAAAGTTCCGGATATGTCTATTTGCATCCTCATGTGCATCCCCTTCGAATAATCCTTTTATTTGTATAAGGTGGAGCATAGTGCTTGTAACATAAAACATAACATTGCCAACTGTGGGAGGTAGGCAGTTGCACCTACCCCAACTTGGACTATGGGCTAAGGAGCTGCATCCATTAATTCGTGTATGCTTTCATTGTCGCCCACTTCGCTCATGGGCGCCCTATTAAACAATCATTGTCCTTGATGTTAAATACTTGCTTTTATATAGATTAAGAACTCATATTGTGAACCATGCTCATTAAATCATCCATGTTGATTTTGGGTGAGATCCAAAAATTTTGGGTCCCCAATTTTGGTGCATAATATTGATTTTGCATAAGATTAACTTGATAGAACTTGATGTTATGATGATGCATGTTGCTTGTGTTGGTTTATGGCCTTGAAATTTTGTATTTTGGGTGAAGTCTAAGTAACTCACTTGAGTTGGTACATGATTTGGCTCTATGATAGATTGGGTGATGTAATTCTTAAGGGAAAATCATCATCTTCATGAGGTTTGTGTTGAATCATGATATTTGGGGATGCAATTGTTGTTACCACCGAGCCCTTGTGTTATTTGATTGAATATGCTTATTGGGCTAATGTTGTGGTTGAGAGGTATGAATTTTTTTATTGATTAAATATGCCTCTTGATTTTTAATTGAAGGTTTGATGTTCTTAATGATAGACATGGTAACTTCTTTCTGAAGGAAAGTCGTTGAGCCTATCTTTGATTTGGAATTATGTTGAAAGATCCCGGGGAAGTCTGAGTACCCAGATGATTTTGTTTTGGTCATATTATGCTTAGCCTTATTGATATTATTAGTGTTATTGCTTGTTGCCAGTGCATTCTATAGGTATTTCTTTACGAATCACATATGTAACACACAAGAAAAGAAGTAATTGAAAAATTCCATCTGTTTCTTTATGCATTTCGCATGCAAAGTGCAGATCCTTATGTGAGAAATGCACAAGGCTCGGCACATCTTTGATAAATGTTTATAGTTCAATGAATTGAGGGGAAAACTCAGTACAACGCGTACATCTGCTAGTGCGAATTGCACCAGCCTTCGCACCCCAAAGCATAAATAAGCACAAGTTTCTGGTAGTCGGTGTGATGACATGTGCGATGCGTACTCCTTCTAGTGTGGTCTGCACATGATTCGCATAGGGCATCAGTCACCTTTTGTTATTTTTCTCTTCCTTTGGATTCCATATCTTTTTAGTTAGATAAAAAAATTCAACTTTTCTTCTTTTAAATATTTCAAAAATACAAAAAGATTTTTGCTTTTACTTTGAGCACTCACAATCTCCATGTGCAAACTATGTCTTCTAGCGGGAGAAATATAGAGCGAAGCTCAAGGAGGAACCCAACTCATCCCACCTCATCCTCTACCTCCAAGGGCAAGAAGAGAGCCCCAGCTACTACTTCAACACCTCCCCATTTACAAGTCTCGGAGGAGGAGAGGATTCATTTTTAGGGTTGAGGGTATGAAGGTCGTGTATGATCGTGATAAGAAAAGAACCTTCAACACAGAGCAAAGCTTTAACTTAGCAGCAGTTGGGGATGATCTACCCAACATACCCCAATAGATCACCAACTGTGAGTGGTTGCCATTCCAAAAGTTACCCAGAGATTACTATGAGAAGGTGGTTCGGGAATTCTTTGCCTTCTATCAAGCCAAGCAGGATACCAAGGGGCTTAAGGGAAATGTGGAGTAATTCCCTAATCTAGATTCAGTCATTGTTCAGGGAAATAAAATGTAAATCACCCCACTGCTATAAATGCCATCTATTAGGGCAACCCAATTGAGCCTGCACCTGCACTCTTGGCTAAGCTGATTGCTGACCCGAAGCCACTTGATTGGGATGCTCCTATTATTGCTATTGGGACTCCCATCTGGGTCACTATGGAAGGAAAGATTCCATAAAGGACTCTATTCTTTGAGGCACGCTTGTGGAATGATTTCATTCACTCCCAATTTCTGCCTTGTCAGAATGACCAAAAGCTTACCCAGAATGAAGCCATTTTAGTAGCCTCCATTATGGTGGGGGATGATGTCAATTTTGGGAAGATTGAGGCTATGGTGATAAGGAGGAAAGCACGTAGGGTTGGTGAATCATTCTCCCACCATGTGCTCATCAGTAAGATTTCTGCAAGGGTTGGCATTGCCTTCTTCATGTTGTGACAAGCCTACCCATACTTCTGGTGTGCTTGACCTCAACAAGAAAACAGACTTGGATTCTCCTAGGTTTAAGAGTTGCAGACTGCAGCCCCTTGAAGATATTGAGGATAGAGATTCAGATGTTAAGCCTACTACTTTCTCTCCTTCTAGATCAGGTTCAAAAGCACCTACTCCGATGGTGTCAGGAAATCCTACAGCTGCCATACCTCAGGGACCCCCACCTTCTTCATCAACCTTGACAAGGGAGGGCCTCCAAATGATGGTTGACCTAACCTATTCTCATGATAGGCAGTTAACCGACTTAGCTAACAAGCTACTTGTTCTGATTTATAAGGATGTCAAGAAAGCCATGAAGGAGGTGGTGAATAGCATGAGAAACCTTTGCATTAGGGTGGATACCATTTAGGGGGCTGGGGAGGATATTCGGAGGGATTTTGATTATGTAAAAGGGAAGGCCCCAGTTGATGATGCATATTTGAGTGCCTTGAATGCGGCCCTACCTTATCCCCATCATACTCTTGGTCCCATGGATAACTTGTTCGCAGCCTATGAGGATGATGATGTAGAGTTGGCTCATGATGAGGACCCAACACTCTAGCACGTGCTTAGAGAGTCGACGCTATCTTTCCACTCTCGAAAGGGTGGTGCAGGTTCCAGTGTAGAGGCAATAGAGTAGGAAGATGATGGACTACTAAGGAGTTATTGCACCCCTTCCTTACTTACTTGAACTTAAAACATTGAGGGCAATGCTTCTTTTCATAGGGGAGGTGGTATTTATTTGATTGTGTTGTTGGTTTCCCATGTTGGGCTTTGAGATATTTCATTTTATTGCACTTGTTGGTCCATGCCATTTTTCATTTTCCTTCTAGACATTTAATTTGGCCCTTGTTAGGCACGTGTTTGATGATTGTGATATTTACCTTGTCGGGCCTTTTCTTTAGTTATTTTGTTGATTAGCACTTTAACTGCGCCCTCGCCTGGCTTGATGCCTTAATTCTTGTTAGTGTTGCTGGGTTGGTCCTACACGATTCCATTGTTTCACTACCTGTACTTTGCAAACACACTTAGTGCCTTCGCCAAGGCTTTTTTTTCAAATGGTTCATGAGAACTTAAAGTCTTTGATTGCCTTGTTAATAGTAGATTAGTGAATAAACTCCAAAAGTTTTCTTCATACCACGTTTCTTTCCCACGGAGAAAATTGTTTTTTTTGTTTATTTTTGTGTTGAACCAGGTTGGTGTTTCCCTATGATAGATTTAGAGGAGACTTTCTTAAGGAAAAATTCCAAGTTTTAGTTCAAATTTGAGTCCGTGCTTTGCTTGTCTAAAAATGGGCCCACCAAAATTTTCTTGGCAAGAGGTTTTTGAAAACTTGAAGGAAAGAGGGAAAATGATTTTTAGTTAAACATTCTCTTTTCATGACTTGCACACTTCCTATTTGGCTCGATCGATTCATAAATAAGTGTGTAAAAGAACTTAGAATAGCTTGTCAAAAGTCATTTGTCCGGATTGATTTTGGGACTCATTGTGCAATTCTTATGTTGTGATTCCTTGTGTGGTAAGGCTGTACTTAATTCTTGTGTGCATGTGTTATCTAGAACTTGCCCCGAATGTGATTCAAGGCAAAATTCTAGATGTCACTGAGCTTGGAAGATGACCTTAGGCCCTGTTTGAATAGTCACTTCACTCAAATTGACATCCCTTTAAATTGATCCTAGTGAACCCCTTCGAGCTTGTGACTTTTCTTTGGCACCTTACACCTTGACCCTTTTTGGAACCTTAATTCTTGCACCCGTCCTCTCTAATGGCTCAAAAGTGAAACGTAATCTATACGCCTAAGTTTGAGGGGGTAATTGAAATGATAACATAGGTAAAAGCCTAAGTTTGGGGGTGCATGCACCAATGTATAGAATAAAAAGATGTGTTCAATGCAAGGTAACACCATATGCTTGAGTTGAAAGTTTCTTCAAATGATCAAATGAAATGAAAAAAATGGAAAGAAAAGAAGGAATTGATGGTACCAATTAAAGGTGATAAAGGAAGTTGAATGATCAAGTTGAAGGGGAACATTGGGATTGTATGAGGGAGAAATAAGGTGAAGTTATTATTTGAAAATGTGAGCGGTTTTTGAATGATCACAAGGAGTGTTAGGGACGCTTAGTCACTTGAGCCAAATGCAATCCACACCTTAACCCTAGCCAACATCATAACCCACAAGTCCTTAGTGATTCTGAGCTTGGTAACTCTACATTTGTGGCAAATTACATAACAGGCAAGCCTATGGTTCAATGCATGTGCACTCAAATTTCTTTGAGAGAGTGAGAGTCTTTTGGTTATCTTATAATCTTTTTGTCTTATGAAATGCATGATTGTGAGTTGTATTCTCTCTTGTGGTAAGAGTCATCGCACACTTGAAAGGAGCAATGAAGTCTCTATTTCAATTGAGAGGAATGAATGAGACAAGTTGTGTGGCAAATCTCGAGGCAAGCCTTGAGGGTCTATGCCAATGACTTGAGAAGCTTGAACATCTTGTTTTGAGTTACAATTTCCCTTGATTTGAATGAGAAATTAAATCCTTTTCACAAATGTTTTAAAATGACCAATTTCCTTGAGAATGTGGTGGTTCAAATTGAGATGAGCATTGTAGTTGAGTCGTTGTGTTTGAGTCTTTTTGTTTGTTATTTTTCTTAGTTTTTAGAATAGAATAATCATGTGTGCACCCAATTGAGTTTTAGAGCATAATTCATTCCTTACTTTGTGAGTATCTTGCTTGAGGACAAGCAATAGTTCAATTTTGGGGGTTTGATAAGATGGTAATCTACCAACTTATTGAGTCTTTATTCATGAATTATTGCCATATTTTGATAATATTTAGAGGTACTTATTGTCTTTATTGATGTAAATGCAGGTACTCTTGGTAAAAAGTGTAAAACAAGAAATTAGACCCAAAAAAGCTCAAAAAGAGTTGAAGTGTGAAAGTGATCGTAAGAGAAAAATAATTTGTCGAGAGGTGCGGCCGCCGTGCGATGTGCACAATGGCTGGTGCAGTCCGCACTCCCTTCGCATGACACCCGACAATAGCTGAAGTCACTAATTTATTGGAGTGAAGCTGTGCGACATGCACAACACATGGTGAAACCGCACATCGTGTCACACATCGCATTGCACCACGCATGAGGGGTAATTTTGTCAACTTTCAAATGACATTTTGTAAACTTCTAAAACCCTTTTTGGGGTGTGTTCCTGATAGTTTTTGACATATTATTGAATAGTTTTCCATAAAGAGGTTCCCAAGGAAGATAGGGAGTGAACTTGATATTTCTCATCTTCTACCTTGAGAATCCACCATTTTTGTACCAATTTGAGCTTGGATTTGGATATTCTCACAATAATGAATGGAAATTTGAATTACCCAATTGGTATAATCACTTATTTACTTAGCATGAGTGGCTAATTTGCTTGTCTAGGGGTATATATGATGGGTATTTGAATTTGGGTATGAGTCTTGCTTGATTGTGTTTATAATTGCTAAATTGATATGGGACTATTGAATTCTCCATGTTCTAATTATAAAATTGATGGTTGCAAACATTGGTTGAGTTTACTTGGTTGTGTTCTTTCTTAAAAGAGGACTTCATGATTTCGGATGAGAATTTGATAGTGTAAACTTTGGATTTCCATCTAGATTGAGGCTAGAAATAGCTCATTCGCCGAAAAACACCCATTTAAGAGTCAGCTAGAAATAGTATGACTTTCCCAAGCTTGAATTGGTTGGTTTAAGTTGAACCCATAGTGGTTGAATAAATACCATTGGATAAATGTTTGGAAGATCGAAAGACTGACATTCATGACTAAAACCAATGCTACCCATATCGTTTGTGAAGAATTTGCATAATTGAGCAAGTACCCTAGCCCATGTTTGAATCCCATCAGAAACATACCCTAGTCGTCCTTTCATTTGATTACAAATCCCTTGCTTACTTTAATTTCTTGTTCAAATTGCAACAACAACAACATACCAAGTATATTCCCATAAAGTGGGGTCTGGGGAGGGTAGAGTGTACGCAGATCGTACCTTTACCCTAGAGAAGAAGTAAAGAGACTGTTTTTGATAGACCCTTAGCTCAAACCAGTCCAAGATATATAGCCAATAAATAAAAAAACAGATAATCACAAAAATATACTACAACAAAATAATTTAATAATCTAACTACACGAAGAACTAGAAAGTACCCGATGCCGATGAAACAAAAGCTACAAGAGTAGCCTTACAACTACTACTAAAAAGGCAACAAAACACTGTACTCCTCCCTACTAAGGACCCAACCAACCTACTAACCTACTACCCTACTCCGTGCCCTCTACACCTTCCTCCCCTTAATTTTTATTTCTAGTTATTTGAACAATTACTCTTTTATTGATTGACATACGACAGTTTCTTAGTGACTCATCATAACCATTCTCTGTGGGATCAACTCCAACACTCGTCGGGAATATAAATTTTGTTTTTCTCTGATATCGCTACCACCTCTTATTGTAGAGTGGTTTTGAGCATTATCACTAGGAGCACGCGCACACCAAGGGCATGCAGAGGCCAGGCTAGGCAACATGCCTACGTGCACGTGGCATGGCCACCATGCGTACGGGCATGCGCACACTTCCTGCCGGCCACACAGGAGATGGGAAAAGAGGGGAGGGCCGGCTGGATTTTTGCATACATGCAGCCTCCCATGCATAGGTGGTGACCTGGCTGGTGCCATTCAAGCAACCAACAACCAGCAACAAGACTTGGCAAAAATGCCAATGGATAGACCCTCGGGAAAGCATCCAAGGTCCCGCGAACACAAAAGAATTATGCTACTCAACTAAAAATGGCATTCTAGACTCAACAGAATTGACAAAATTCTTGATAGAGGTCAATATAATGAAAAGTAGGCCCCACTCTCAAAACCAACTTTTAGCCAACTCTTCCGAAATGGAACCTCATGGCCCAAAATGAGTCCAAAAGCCTCGAGACCTGAACCAAAGGTCTCTCTAGCCCAAAGTTGACATTACGGAGCTAACAACACAGATGGAATTCCCATCCGAGTCTGTCTTCTATGAATGTTGACCAAAGTTAACCCACCAACTCCAACTGGCCAGAAATCTCAGAAAGTAAGACAAAACCAATCTGAAAGCTCCTAGGCCCCGATGAAGGGTCCATGCTCTAGAGCTAACATAACTGTCAAAATTTGATTTCGAGCATGCTTGCTAAGAATATTGACTGAAGTCAATTATTTCCTAAGTTAAAGCTCTAAAATGGGAAAATGGTCATAACGACCTAACAAATGGCTCGGACACTGAACTACCGGTCCTAACAAGTTGTAAATGAGTTGGGGCTGCTACAGGCAAGCTATAATAGTACAAAGATGGCAAAAATTCAAACATGACCAAAAGGGTCATTATATCTTACATAGAGACTAGTTTAAAAGAAAGATATGATCACCTAAAAATGGTCATTTCCAGATATAATTCTTCCATGTTTTTGTCATGACCCAAAAACTCAGGTCATGATGGCACCTACTATAATCCACCGGTAGGTAAATCAAACACTTAGCCTAGAACAAAAAGTACTGGGCTAATAAGAGAGAGACAAAAACAAAAATTAATACTAAATAGCATAAAATAAACAAAACATGCATAACTACGAAGGGAGGGAAAAGAACAAAATATACAAAAGGCTTCCCCAAGATCTGGTATTACTCAGTACAAGAGATACTATAATATAGGGAGTACTAAGTAAGAACAATATATACAGAAAAGTCTCATAAGTACAACAAAGGAGCAGTCCAAAAGTAGAGGGAGATGGAATAACTCTGATCACCAAGAGCTCATCATGTATCTCAAAGAAGCAACTCCATACGAGGACAACATCAATGGCGATAACTTGTACTAAGATCTGCATCAGGAAAAAAGATGAAGAAGTGTAGTATAAGTACCATAAAATATGCAGTACCCAGTAGGCATCATAGGCTGATGAAGCTCAAATAAGATACATGTATAATAAAATGCGAGTATATAGTAAGGGTAAGTAAGAGAAATGATGAAAAGGCAAAATATAGTATAGGAGGCATAAAAAAAACTAACCGATGGTAGCAACCTAAAGGTCTAGTCATATAAAGGGTAACTACAATTATAGGTAACTGTAACTTAAACTAACCTAGTAATCTCATGAACCATCAAGATAAGGGTGAATATAATAATAATAATATGTCACACCCCAGGCCTACACTATGGATGTGCTATGGTGCTTAGAGTCACAATTGGCACCAAGCTAACCCATGACCTGGCATACTACTGAGATACAAACTGAGAGATAATACAAAAGCTAAAAGTGTGCTGAGCTCTTGCAAAATACTATAATAAAATGAACTTTCGTAAACTAAAATACAAAGTCATTTGAAAATTGATACAACTAACTGACTGACTGACTGTCTATGAAGCCTTTATTAATACAGACTACAATTAGCCGGGACATGACCCCCAACTATCTCTTATCAATATATAAGAACTGAAATAAACTACTATGACTACTAACTGACTGGAGTTCCTGAATAAGGAGAACTCATCCCCTGCTGATTGGAAGTTGTGATCAATCTGGCGATGATCCTGGGAGCTAGCACTGAAACCTACATCATAAAATGATGCAACACAAAGAAGTTATGCGATCAACACTTTGAATGTACTGAGTATGTGAGATAACACACTAATTTTAGATCATGAGAAAATATGTATATACTGAATGCATGGCTGCAAACTGGACTAAGTATGACATCTGAGAGTGCCTAAGTTAAAACTGTAAACCATAAGCTCTTTTACTGAAGAAGGAATGAAACATGTTTCTCAACTGTAGCTACAACATAGTGATATTCAAACATAAGTAAAATTGTTACTTGGGGATCCATAGATTGAAAAGATGAATTATGTCTGTAAGTCATAAAATATCTCAACTGAATTGAAAACCATGAGTCATGCCAAATGTCATATTTAAAATAAATTCATAGGGGATTTTATTCTACTAAGCATGCTGAAAATATTGATATATTGGACAGAATGCAAATTGAATACAAAGTCATGCAATATTGGAGTTTAAACTGTGGAAGCTACCATTAACCAACTTACCCCAAGTTGAGTAACTAGGGGCCAACCTGTAACCCTGGCTGGGAGGGTGTTCATACCTTGCCAAGGGTACGAGCACAAGCTAGCGTGGATCCACTAATCTGATGTCCAAAAGGACTAAGGTGTCAAGCCTGATCTGATGGGTGACCCTTTAGAACCTACAGTGGCACCGTAATTGTAACACCCTGAGCTTCGATTCAGCTTTTTAAGTTAGATTTCTGGAAAGTTCAGAAACTACCAAGAATCACGAGTCAAGTCTACAATTCGTGAAAGGGATCACGACTCATGGAAGTTAGCTCCGCAGCTCCCACCTCTGTTTTGAGAACCACGAGTGGAGTCTATGGGTCATGATTAGTTTCACGGATCATGTAAATCACCCATGGAAATCAGACTAAGGGTAGTCTATTTTCCAGGAACCACGAGTTGGTCCTACAACTCGTGAAAGTTTCCACGAGTCATCCTGTTAAACCGTAGGACCTGATCCGCAGCCTGAAACTTTGGATTAAGAACCATGACTCAAGTCCATGAGTTGTGGTTAGTTCTATGATCTGTGGAAAGGACTCGTGGAACTTGAAGCCGAGTGTTAAAACAACTTTTTCTTAATTAAGTCCTAGGGGTATTTTAGTTATTACCCACCCTTTTAACACCTAAATGATGTCGTTTTGACTATTTCTAGAAGAGTTTTCACCCTCATTAGCCTAAGTCCCTTCTCATTACCTCATTTATCTCCCAAAAAGGAAAAAATCTCTCTCAAGCTCAAGGTCTCAATCTCCAAGTCCAAGTCTCCTAATCTTTTCAGTTTCAAGTGGGTTAACTCCAATCAAGGTATGTGGGTATTCAACTGGGTTCCTTTGACCCTGTTCCCATAAACCCAAATTTCAAATTGTGATTTCATAAACTTTCAAATTAGGGTTCTTACCCAATTCTTATGGGTTTTGCTATAAATTACCTTCTTATAATTTTATTATGAAATTTCATTGAATTGCATGGGTTTTTACATATGATTTCCTATTTCATGAATTGAAGGTTAATTATGGTAAATCCTACATACATGAAGTGATTTAAGAAAATTAGGCAAATTGATAGCATGATTTTATGAATTTCAAGCAAATGCATGCCTAGTTCCTATATTTTATGAAAGTATATATTATTATAAAATTGAACTAAGGCCATGCAAGTTTTCAAGTTATGAATTATTATGCAAAGAAAGACACCCGATGTGCCATCAATGCTCATGAATCATTTTCTAAACCAAGATTCATGAGTAGTATGAAGATCCAGGGTATGAACATGTTTATGAACAGGCTTTGACATCTAGATATGTCACATGTATGTGAGCCTCATGTTATATTTTGGAAGTAGTATTTAGCACCAAGCGATGAGGGTTCTAGATAACCCAAGTCCAAAACTATGTTGCCACCATAGGATGCCCTCCGTGGCTTATGACAGGATCCTTATGAACCTGGTTCTAACTTTGGTCGGTTAGGATAACCTTTTTCAGTGTGGGTGCATGACACTGGACTCCATGTTGCTCAGCATGGTTTATGTCGGTTAAGAGAAACTCCCACATGATTATTTTCAAGTTATAAAGTTACATGATATCATACTTTGAATTTTAATCGTACTTCATGTTTTATGTCTTATATCATGATAATCCTCTTATGTTATTTCCTTATGAAAAGGTTCACCTTAAGCATATTTTAAGTATGTTTTTATCATGATCATGCATATCTCACATACTCAATACATCCTATTTTACTGACACATATTTTGCGTTGCATCCTCTTAATGATGCAGATTCAAGTGTTTCCCATCAGGCTCATAGCTAGACGAAGCCATATATCCAGTCAGTGTTGGTGAGTCCTCATTGTTCGAGGTCTAGTTATAACTCTAGTTTGTTTTGATTACTTATTTTTGTACTTTGAGTTAGCTAAGGTCTTGTCCTAGCAACTCCTCATGTCATGTATAGAGTCTTTTCAGACATAGACGGTATTCAGGTCTCCTTTGAATCATGTTCTTTTGATTTTATCTTATGGATTGAGTTACCTAATTTGTATTATGCTTCCGATATGCTTAATTGATATGCATGAGTTATGCTATGACAAGGGGTTAGCTTGGGAAACTTGTGGTCCTGGGTCTCATTTTACGCCCAGGGGGTAGCCTCGGGGCATGACAATAATTTTGGGACTTACGGACTACTACTAAAGGTCTCAGCCTAATTGACGAGTAAGCCTTCATCCCTGCGTCCTCTTGGTGCTAAGTATTATTCCCAACTGAATATAAGCTGACATACGGGATAGCTCAAAAATACTGATATTCTGAGAATAAAAGCAAATGCTACTGAAAGCATTCTAAATCATGCATAGTTCTTTTATACCAAGATAACTGGATCAAAAATCATGCATACTTGTTTGCGAACAAAATCCATTTTCCAAAATCATCATGAGGAAACTTAAACTTGTTTACACTGAATGCTGCCAAGCTAAACTGAATCCTAAAGAAAAAGCTAAATTCTGATAAAATATTGTAAAATCATGCTAAAACTTGCTTCTCCTAAAAATCTTCGGTTTTGAAATCTATTTGGAGGAATTCATGTAAAAATCATTCTAACAAAGATAGTAGTCATGTAGAATCATCAATAAATCAAATTCATAGAAAAATACATGTTTGGGTAAGAACCCTAAAATCATAACTTGTAAAAATCATACTGAAATCTGAAACTTTGGGCATGAGGGTGAAAAGAAACACTCATTGAAATATCACATACCTGATCACTGAAGAATTTCAAGGGCTGGCACTGGAGGATGAAGATTGAAGAATAAATCTAGGCTTTTTCTTTCTTATGAGAACCTTTCTGTTTTTTTTGAAGTTTCATCGTAAGAATAAGAGGAGAATGGTCAATCTAATGCTGAGAAAATAACATGTATTGGTGTTTAAAGACGTGGGGTAGGGGTTCTAGGGCAAGGAAAACTCTAAAATACCCTTGGGAGACTTAAATAAAAGACTCCGAAAAAAGAAATTTGATGCAGGGTTCCACAGGCACGAACCACGGCCCGTGGAATGAACCATGGTTTATGAAATGGGGGTCGTGGTTCCTGGGCACTTTTCAGGCCTATGGACTGATTGCCATAGTGGGTTTCATGACCCGTGGATCATTCCACAACCCGTGGAACCCCCTTATAGGGTTTGCAGGCAAAAAATTAATTTCCAAGACTAATTTTTACGAAGGTAAACCTTGGGCCATGGTTTGATCCATGAGCTGTGGATGCCCCTCGTGGTTACTGTCTATCATTTTGACAGACAAACACATTTTAGTAAAATGTTTATAACTTTTTTACTTAGAACTCAGATTAAGGCGCGGTCAGTGGCGTTGGTAAGAAAACTCAAAGACCTTTAATTTGGTGGGTACTAGGCCACCTAACTCTTTATATTCTAGGAGTAATGGAGATCTGGAGTTGACCCTAGTTGAGTCTTACATGAAAACTTCTTTGGTTGGGGTGCTTTCAACTTTACTTGAATACGAGTTTCTTATGAACATGATTCACACCCAAAACACTTCCCATACTAGGGAATTGATCATGACACTTACAGAAAGCAGTTCGAGTCTTAGCTTAGAATTTTTGAGATGTTACGTAATAATAATAATTATTATTATAATATTAATAATACGCTAGAACTATGATTACAAGGGGAAAAGAAGGTAGGAGGTCAAGTTAAACAATTGAGGTAAGTATAAATAATAACCTAGAAAGCATAAAGTTATAACCTAACTGGATCCCCATAAACCTAGAAGGTACAAAAATAATAATTAAACCTAACTGGACTCCCATAAGCCTAGAAGGTACAAATAGAAATCAATAAATCCAATCGTACCCCCATGAGATCGGAGGATACAAATAACATGCAATACTAACTAGCAACCAAAGCAGAACGGTACCATGATATGCAATATGAGATGAGTGAAGTGCCCAATAGTACCATATACTCCTCCTCTAGCTATATTTTTCAAAGGTAGGACCCATGGGGGACTCTCACAATTCATATACCAAATCAGAACCATATTTCAATGAGCATGCCAACTAAAAATACAAGTAAAACTACCCCGAACACGTGTCTCCTCGGGCATTCAAGTCTAAAATCAGTGAGAACTTCCCACAATATGGGTCCCTCGGGCATGTAAGTTTAAAAACCAGTAAATCTTTCTCAAATAGTTTATTTCTCCTTTAAGGCAGTCAAATGCATTTAAAATATTCCAAAAATCCCATTTACATCAACAACACAAGAAAAGAGGTGAATAACCACATCAAATATCACTACCAAGCCCAATAAACCCGTACTAAAGAAAACCAAAGTCCGCGAATTAAAGAAAGGATACTATCCTAGGATAAGTTATCACGACCTAATTTTTCAGTCATGATGGCACCTACAACCCCTCAGTAGGCGAACCAATCCCCATAGCCAAGAATGATTAGTAACGGGCTACTATCTAACCAATAAGCAGAAGGAAACATACAATAAGCACAGGTAAGGGATCTAAGAATAAAAAAAGAAACAATGAGAATATATATACAGAAGCTAAAACCAACCCCAAACCTGGTATCATAGTATAAAAGCCAAAACAAAGTATACAGAGTACAAAAGATGCAAAAGAATATATACATATATCTTTGAATGATAAGGGAGTACATAATACAGAAGACGAACTAAAGCTAAGCCCCGGTCGAAAGAGCTCACCCTTAGTCTCAGATAGTCCAAAAATACCTCTGATGTGCCGGCATTCTATGGCACATTTGACTCTGTTAACTAAGAATAACCATGAGTTTTCAAGCAACCATTGTTGTTTTGATGGTATTTGTGTTGTACTTGCAGGAAAAGTGAACGAAAATGGAAAAAGGAGAAAAAGATGCTGAAATGGATTAATTGGTTCCTTGTGAAGACTCACATGAGGAGTTGTACATAAAACTCATTTACCAAATACGATTTACACTAAAATTGTCAACTTACAAGAAGACAACAAAATTTTGTGAGTTATAACGGTCAAGGAAACGGTCCGTTGTTGACAAAAACGGACAATTCCTTGGACCATTTTCCAGAACCAAAAGGTGTTAAAGTTGGGAAGTTACAACGCTCAAAAGAACGGACCGTTTTGCCTCAAAATGGACCATTTTGCCTTAAAACGGACCGTTTTGGAGTCCATTTTTTGGACGCGATTTTTCTTTCCTGGATAAATTTAGATTTAATTTCTAACTGCCTATAAGTAGGACTCTTAGGGTATTTTTCCTGTACTTCTTTTCAGCGTGTTTTGAACATTAGTAGCGCTAAAACAACAACATATGGTTGCTATCATTTATTCGTACTTCTTGGGAATTTTTGCTCAAGTTCCATTGAAGAATTGAAGTGTGTTTTCATATCTTGTAAGGATTTTTCTTCTATTTTGAATATCATTGCTTTTTATTCTTCTTTATTCATGAGTAGCTAGAACTCCCACAACTAGGGTTGTGGGAGCCATGGCATAGTAACGATCTAGGGTTCTTGTGATACTGGGTTCAATACATATGGCATAGTACATTGTTAATCTTATATTTTTAACGGTTTCTAATGGTTGCAAACATAAGAATAAGTTTAGGTTTGATTTGCTTTAACAAAGGAATTAAAACACAAAAAATTGAATTAACAACAAGGATTCGGGACTACTAACTCCCATCTAATGATTGACGCTCGAGCGAGGTTAATCTACTTGGGGTATAAATTGAGTTTTGTAATTGTAATCCTTTCAAGTTCGAGAGAATTGAAAATATAATGTGTGTATTGGGTTGAGAAACGTTTAGACGTAAGAATGATTTCAATTACTTCGTATTAGGCATATGAAAATAACACGGTTGAACTCTAACTCAATGTTGTTTGCGAAGCCATGGTGAACACATCCCTAGTTCACCTCTCATATTGATTTTTACTCATAAAAATTTGTTGTTTACTATTTGAAATATTCAAGTAGTAATTAAATATTAATCACTGGAACCCCCCCCCCCCATTACCAGAAACTATTGATTATTAGTTATCTAATTCACTAAGGACTTAATTTGCACCTTATTCCCTGTGGGATCGACCCCAACCTTTGTTGGGATCTATATTTGATGACGACCACTTATGCTTCTTAATTGAGGTGTAATTTGGGCTTTATCAAATTTTGGCGCCGTTGTCGGGGAATTAAGTTATTTATTAAGTCCGATGTGTTTATTTGACTCTTAGTCATATTTCCTGCTTGTACTTTTATTTATTGTTTTTGATTGTTACAGGGTATAGAGTTGTCCATGCCAAGTACCCGATGCTCGGTTGAACCAATATTACACTACGACCCCGAGCATGCAAGAAATTTAAGGCGAAACATGAATGCACAATAACAAGAGGCAGTAAGACTCGCTGCAGCTCAGCAGGCCCAGAAGCACTTGAATGCTGATGATATTGAGGATAATGAGGCTACAGTGGGTGATGGTAGAGAGGCAGATAATGTTGGTAATCTTTCTCCTGCCGAGCAAAGGCCACATAAGAGAGGTAGAGGTCGACAACAACCAAGGCAAGTTTCTTTGGATGATGATAATGACCTTGAATTAGATAGAGTTGGTGCTACGGGCGCCATTGTTCTTCCTCCATTGGCGCCGAGTGCTAAGTTTAATGTCATCAGCATAATGATCCAGTTATTAAATTTGAAGGGGATGTTTAGATGTGTAGCTGGTGATGACCCCAACATACATCTGATGAATTTTGTGGGGATCTTCAAATCATTTGAGCTGCCGGGTGTGAGCCAAAGAACTATCAGGCTTAGGTTGTGTAACACCCCGTACCTTTCAAAACCTATGTGAGTAAGTAAGTATCGACGAAGGTATTTGAGCTCGAGATTGTGAATGGGTACTTTGGCGTAGAATTTGAAATGGTCAAATGTATATAAGTGTTAAGTTAAATTATAAGGATGAGTGTTTTGAAAATGAGATAAAACAAGTGAGGTACTTGCTCTACTTATCTAAGCTCTTAGGTGACAAGTAGGTGCATCACCTACCTACGCTAACGAACTAAGTTCCGAGGGCCGATTACGGGCAGCAACACCATGGATTATTAGACCTAATGGTAGCCCAAATGAAGCTTAAAGTTGGCCCATCAAAGCACAACCAAATCTGGCCCAAACAACTACAAAAGGTAGCAATCAATATTGACCACATTTTGACCCAAGAGAAGCCCAAAATCAGCCACAAAACTTAACCTTTTTGAGGCCCAAGCAAAGGGTAATTTTTGCCCAAGTTTCTTGACCCATTTTGTCCCAAATATACTCAAAAAAAGTCGGCCAAAAAGGTCCCTTTATACAGGCCTTTTGCTGATCTATGTTGATCACAAAAAGCTGGAAAAATTCTCTCTTATCTCCTTTCCTTTTTGGCAGCCCTTCTCTCCCTTTAGGGTTATAAGAAGATCAAGATTAATTCAAGCTTAAGGTGAGTTAAACCACTTGTTATCTTGGTATTAATCTACTACATATAGCTAGGATATCCTATGGTAAGAAAGACATGAACTATGGCAGCCCCTTTCTTAAGATTTAACACATAGAAATTGTGTAACAATTAAGAGATTTCTTCTTCTCTTGTTGGTGTATGTGTAGGGGGTACTTAAGCTTTTCAAGGCATCAATAAAAAGAGGATAAAACACCCCTTCAAGTGTGGTAAGTACTCTGCCCATAATCATATTTTTGGATTGAAGTTCGGATGGACAATTGTTGTTGAATTGTTGTTAAGAACTCACGGGACGACGATCGGAAGCCGTGGGTTCAATGTGTTGCTATTGTATTTCGGCATGGTGAGTTGTGTAGGGGCTGTTTGATGTGTTTTGTATTATTGGAGGCAGTAGGTTGGTGTGTGTGTTATGTGTATTGGATAGGGGAGAAAGGTGTGACGATACACCTTTAATTAATGCAAAATACGTAAATCTGCCCGGGAAATGTTTAGCTACTATTTTGGGAAAGTTGCATCAGCTTTAAGAGATAATATTAGCTTCATTATACCCTTGTGTTGTAGATTAACTTAATAAAGGAAAGTCCAAGTTGTGGTAAGTGCAATCTTCTGAAGGAACGAGGTATGTTAAGGCTTCTTTATTCCTTATCGGCATGAATCTAGAAATAGAATTCTAAATCTCCGAAAGAAGGAATTTGAGTATTCTGTTGTAAGAGAGCTTATTTGGTAACTCAAAAAGTCTTAAGCAACTAAGTTATACATTATGGTGATTCAAGTCGCCTTCTTATAAAAAATCTGATTCTTTTTGCATGAAACGTAAGTTATCCTTTTGTCAAGTTTCTTCTTTGTAGTGTGATCCCTAATCAAGCTTTAGAAAGTATACAAGGAAAGTTAGCAAGTCAAATCCCCATTTATATGTGTTTGGTATGTTGAGTCCAACACCTAGTAAGCCAATGCTAAAGAAGTTATCTAAACGAAC
Source organism: Jaltomata sinuosa (assembly GCA_003996215.1). Classification (NCBI taxonomy): domain Eukaryota; kingdom Viridiplantae; phylum Streptophyta; class Magnoliopsida; order Solanales; family Solanaceae; genus Jaltomata; species Jaltomata sinuosa. The sequence continues at coordinate 154,425 of QJPP01001096.1, forward strand.
CTTCATAAATAACAAGAATAGCTTTGAAGGTCAATCTAGTAATACACTTATTATGTGTGGTTTGCGTGTTAGTGTGCACCGAGGTGCTACTGCCATATTGAGGCTATTATATACATAGTGTGCACCGAGGTGCTACTTCCATATTGAGGCCATTCTATACATAGTGTGCACCGAGGTGCTACTGCCATATTGAGGCCATTATATACATAGTGTGCGCCGAGGCGCTACTGCCATATTGAGGCTATTATATATAGGGTGCACCGAGGTGCTATTGTCATTCAGTGTGGGTTATAAAGAGTGAGTTGCGGTATGGGTTAATGCATGTGTTGTATTCTAAAAAGAATAAAGGAGAAAGAGCTTAACGAGTTTTACCAATTACAGTTTACAAGTTTCATATTATATCTTGTTCAGATTTACTACTTGCGACTTGCTTTTATGTTTCTACCTTACATGCCAGTACATTATTGTCATACTGATGTCCTCATTGCCTTGGGGTGCTGCATTCATGCCTGCAGGTCCAGACAGAAACGCAGATTGACCTCTTCAGTAGGAGTTGCAGAGTTCAGCCATTTTGGTAAGCTCCTTTCTTCCTGGAGCTGACGAGTCAGAGGTCTAGCTTATATTTTGACCAGGTTATGTATATGTACAGCTTATGGGTAGTCCAGGGCCCTGTCCTGGATATGAAATATTTTACTTACTCCTAGAGGCTTGTAGACGTGTATATGTACATCAGTGTTGGGTATGGCCTTGTCGGCCTTTTTATTAGCTATCTACTATGATAATAGCCTTGTCGGCCTTGAGTAGCTTACCTACTATTGAGCTTTCAGTGTTTCAAATTGTTATTCTTAGAGACCTTATCGGTCTCAGACCCCCAGCAGGTTCAATAGAGATACACTCTATTTTGGCACCCTCGACCTTTTGGGGCTCCAGGTGTCGGTCATGCCTCCCATGGTTTGGGGCATGACAAACTTGGTATCAGAGCACGTCGAATCGCAGGGAGTCTACAAGCCGTGTCTAGTAGAGGCTTGCTTATGGGTATGTTGTGCACCATACCAATAATCATGAGGCTATGGGACATTTAGGAATTGTTATCCTTCTTTCATTTGCTAGATCGTGCAATAGAACGAGGTCATGAGATGTTTGAAGTCTAATTAATGTTTTTCTATTCTTTGTTTACAGAAATGCCTGTGACCAGACAAATGAGTAGCCGATGGGTTGGCACGGATATGGGGGAAGGTACTAGTCGTTCCCCGCCTATCCGATTGGATAGATTTGAGGCTCAAAGTGAATCACCGACACCAGAGATCCCAGTTCATCAAGTACCTGATGAGACTAGAGAGGATCCAGTACCCCTGACCCCACCTACTTCAGTGGCATCTGAGATAGCTAGAGATAAACCAGCACCTGTAGCTCCTCCACCTGAAGTAGAGTACCAGGACATCAGGAGTGCTGTTCGATTATTGACCCAGATTGTAGCCACACAACAACAACAAATTGGGGCATCAGCGAGTGTTAGGTCAGGTGGCTCAGAAAGTTCTAGGGCTCGAGAGTTTATTAGCCTAAGTCCGCCTATATTTACAGGCTCTGACCCACGTGAGGATCCTCAGGAGTTTATTGATCAGACTTATCGAGTACTTTGAGTCATGCATGCAACAATAGTGGAGGCAGTGGAGTTTGCATCTTTCAGGTTACGAGATGTGGCCATTTTATGGTTCGAGGCTTTGGATCGGTTTAGGGGATCAAATGCACCCTCAGCTGAATGGGAGGAATTTTCAGAGGCCTTCCTAGCTCACTTTCTTCCACATGAGGTTCGAGAGGCCAGACTTGATCAATTTCTAGCCCTTTGGCAGGGCAATATGAATATTCGACAGTATAACCTCAGGTTTAATTCATTAGCCAGGTACGCCCCCGATATTATGAGTACGATGCGAGCTAGAGTTCATCGATATGTGCGTGGCCTTAAGGATGAATTGATTAAGGGATTAACAATAGCAGCCACACAAGAGGATATGAATATTTCTAAGATACAGGCTATTGCTCAGACTGCAGAGGATCTTGAAGTACAAATTGGAGATAACCAAAGCCGAGAAAGGGATCAGAATAAGAGGGCTAGATCTATTGGGTCCTATGTAGAGCCACGAGGTAATGTTAGGACACATTTTAATAGGCGATCACCCCACCCTACTAGTGGTGCCCCATATCAGTTGCAAAGGCAGAGGTATGATCTTTTTTCTCAGACTGGACCAGGCCACAGTTCTGGTGCATCCAGTTCCTATCGCCAGGGGAATTCAGGTCAGATGAGGCCACCTTTGCCACCTTGTGTTTAGTGCGGTAGGAAGCATTCTGGGATATGTCGCCTGGGTTCAAATACTTGTTATTCATGTGGGCATCCTGGTCACTTTATGCAAGACTGTCCGAGTAGAGGTAGGGGTGAGATGTCCCAGCCTACAGGGTCGATGGCAGCTTCTTCATCTACTATTCGTCCCCCTAGGACAGGCCAACAGGCAACACCAGGTCATGGTAGAGGTAGAGGAGGAGGAGGAGTATCCAATTCAGGCAGTGGTCAGAATCACACTTATTCTCTAGTCGGTCGCCAGGACTTGGAATCGTCACCTGATATTGTTACAAGTACATTAACTATTTTTACTCATGTTGTTTATGCACTTATAGATCCTGGCTCTACTCTTTCATATGTTACCCCGCTTGTTGCTGGTAAGTTGGGGGCAGGCCCTGAGTTGTTGCCTAGACCCTTTGTTGTATCTACGCCCGTTGGTGAATCTATTATGGCTAGACGAGTTTATCGAGATTGTGCAGTGTGGATTTATGACCGCCTCACTTTAGCTGATCTAATCGAATTAGATATGACTGACTTCGATGTAATTATGGGCATGGACTGGTTAGCTGCATGTTATGCTAATATCGATTGTATAAATAAGGTGGTTAAATTCCATTTTCCGGAAGAGACAATCCTAGAGTGGAAAGGTAATGCTGCCACGCTAAGGGGTAGGTTTATTTCCTACCTTAAGGCCCAGAAAATTATTTCTAAAGGCTATATTTATCATTTAGTCCGAGTAAGAAGCACAGAGGATGGACCAGCGACTCTTCAATCGGTTCCCGTGGTGAGTCAATTTCTAGATGTATTCCCGGATGAGCTTCCAGGAATTCCTTCGGAAAGGGAAATTGAGTTTGCCATTGACCTACTCCCGGATACTCAGCCAATATCAATTCCCCCTTACAGGATGGCTCCTGCAGAATTAAGAGAGTTAAAGGAACAGTTAAAGGATCTACTCAAAAAAGGTTTCATTAGGCCTAGTACATCGCCATGGGGCGCACCTGTTTTGTTTGTTGGTTAGAATGATGGGTCCTTGAGAATGTGTATCGATTACCGACAACTGAACAAAGTTACAATCAAGAATAAGTATCCGCTTCCAAGGATTGATGACCTTTTTGATCAGTTGCAAGGCGCCAAATGTTTTTCAAAGATTGACTTGCGGTCGGGGTATCACCAGTTACGTGTTAAAGGGGTAGATGTTCCAAAAATAGCCTTTAGGACAAGGTATGGCCACTTTGAATTTCTATTAATGTGTTTTGGGCTTACTAATGCCCCAACAGCTTTTATGGACCTAATGAATCGAGTCTTCAAGCCATTCCTAGATGTATTCGTGATTGTATTTATTGACAATATCCTGATTTACTCGCAGTCCAAAGCCGAACATGCTGATCATTTACGTGCAGTATTGCAAACACTTCAGAATCATAAATTATATGCGAAGTTCTCCAAATGTGAGTTTTGGTTGACTTCAGTGGCTTTTCTTGGCCATATAATTACAGACGAAGGTATTAGAGTTGACGACCAAAAGATTGAAGCAGTAAAGAATTGGCCGAGGCCCTTGAATGCTACAGAGATCCGTAGTTTTTTGGTCTTAGCAGGTTATTACCGGAGGTTTGTGGAAGGATTTTCTTCTATATCTGCACCATTGACAAAGTTGACTCATAAAGCTGCCAAGTTCCAGTGGTCTGATGCATGTGAGCAGAGTTTTCAGGAGTTGAAGGACAGGCTTACTTCAGCACCTATCTTAACTCTGCCAGAGGGCACGGAAGGTTATGTTGTTTATTGTGATACTTCAAGGATTGGGTTGGGCTGCGTTTTAATGCAACATGGTAAAGTTATTACCTATGCCTCGAGACAACTAAGAAAGCACGAACAAAATTACCCTACTCACGATCTTGAATTGGCAGCAGTTATATTTGCCTTGAAAATTTGGCGCCATTACTTATTTGGAGTCCATGTAGACGTGTTTACGGACCACAAAAGTCTACAGTATTTATTCAAACATAAGGATTTAAACCTAAAGCAAAGAAGGTGGCTAGAGTTACTAAAGGATTATGACGTAGATATTTTGTACCATCCAGGGAAGGCCAATGTAGTGACCGATGCACTTAGCCGCAAATCCATGGGAAGCTTGAGCCACGTGGAAAATAGAAAGATTGATATGACAAAAGAACTACATCAATTAGCTAATTTGCAGGTTCGACTACTAGACCAAGGTAATGGGGGAGTTGTTATTCAAAGCACCGCGGAATCCTCACTTATGATAGAGGTAAAGGAAAGACAATATGATGATCCAGAATTACTAAGATTTAGGGAGGAAATTCCACAACTGAAGCAACCACTAATAGAGCTTAAGAAAGATGGGGTTCTGAGATATCAAGGTCGTCTATGTGTACCTAATGTCGGGGATCTTCGGGAGAAAAGTTTGTCAGAAGTTCACTATTCCCGCTATTCAATCCATCCCGGAGCGACGAAGATGTATCATGATCTTTGACAGATATATTGGTGGAATAATATGAAGAGAAATATTGAAGAGTTTGTAGCCCAATGCCCGAATTGTCAACAGGTAAAAATTGAACACCAGAGACCCGGAGGTCTAACTCAAAGTATAGTGATACCTACCTGGAAATGGGAGGTGATCAACATGGACTTTATTATAGGCTTACCCCGTACTTATCGAAAGTACGATTCCATATGGGTGATTGTAGATAGACTTACAAAATCATCTCACTTTTTGCCAGTCAGGACAACTTATACTGCTGAAGATTATGCCAAGTTGTATATTAGTGAAATAGTTCGACTTCATGGTGTCCCAATTTCCATTATTTCAGATAGGGGTGCTCAGTTTACATAAAATTTCTGGAGGTCTTTCCAGAGAGGCTTAGGTACTCAAATAAGTCTCAGTACAACTTTTCATCCACAGACAGATGGACAAGCTGAACGCACTATTCAGACACTCGAGATATGCTAAGAGCTTGTGTACTAGATTTTAAAGGGAGTTGGGATGACCATTTGCCACTAATTGAGTTTGCCTATAATAATAGCTTCCATGCAAGCATTCAAATGGCTCCTTATGAGGCTTTATACGGACGAAAGTGTAGATCACCGATTGGATGGTTTGAAATTGGAGAAGCAAGATTATTAGGGCCAGACCTAGTTAATCAGGCAATGGAAAAGGTGAAGCTAATCCAACAAAGATTACTAACAGCCCAGAGTAGGAAGAAATCATATACAGATGTGCGACGTCGGGATTTGGAATTTAATATTAGTGATTGGGTTTTCCTAAAGGTTTCGCCCATGGAAGGCGTTATGCGATTTGGTAAAAAGGGAAAGCTTAGTCCAAGATATATTGGACCATACAGGATCATTCGGAAGGTAGGAAAAGTGGCATATGAGCTAGATTTACCCACAGAATTGGAGACAGTCCATCCTGTATTTCATGTATTGATGCTACGAAGGTGCATAGGAGATCCTTCACGTATTATGCCTATCAAAGATGTTAAACTTTCTGAAGACTTATCCTATAAGGAAGTACCAATTTCTATCCTAGATCGTCAAGTTAGAAAGCTCAGAACCAAAGAAGTAGCGTCAGTAAAGGTGTTATGGAGAAATAATAATATCGAGGAAATGACGTGGGAAGCCGAGGAAGAAATGAGGAAAAAGCATCCCCAGTTATTTATGACTTGAAGATAGTACAGAGGTAAGTCATATTCTTATGTTCTTGATACTCTTCCTACTATGCAAATATGATCAGGTTTGAACATGTGATACTGATTACATTTAATTGTATATAGTGGTATCGCCCTGTGAGGCATCATGCTGGACTTTTGCTGAGTTTCAGGTTTTTGGATAGTCCCAATTATAAAGGAAACTCTGCCGAAATTTCAAAAAATACTAAGGGACTAGAGCTCTATATGCATTACCCTCATTCGAGGACGAATGATTCTAGGGGGGAAGGATGTAACACCCCGTACCTTTCAAAACCTATGTGAGTAAGTAAGTATCGACGAAGGTATTTGAGCTCGAGATTGTGAAGGGGTACGTTGGCCTAGAATTTGAAATGGTCAAATGTATATAAGTGTTAAGTTAAATTATAAGGATGAGGGTTTTGAAAATAAGATAAAAAAAGTGAGGTACTTGCTCGACTTATCTAAGCTCTTAGGTGACAAGTAGGTGCATCACCTACCTACGCTAACGAACTAAGTTCCGAGGGCCGATTACGGGCAGCAACACCATGGATTATTAGACCTAATGGTAGCCCAAATGAAGCTTAAAGTTGGCCCATCAAAGCACAACCAAATCTGGCCCAAACAACTACAAAAGGTAGCCATCAATATTGACCACATTTTGACCCAAGAGAAGCCCAAAATCAGCCACAAAACTTAACCTTTTTGAGGCCCAAGAAAAGGGTAATTTTTGTGCAAGTTTCTTGACCCATTTTGTCCCAAATATATTCAAAAAAAGTCGGCTAAAAAGGTCCCTTTAGACAGGCCTTTTGCTGATCTATGTTGATCACAAAAAGCTGGAAAAATTCTCTCTTATCTCCTTTCCTTTTTGGCAGCCCTTCTCTCCCTTTAGGGTTCTAAGAAGATCAAGATTAACCTCTTCAGTAGGAGTTGCAGAGTTCAGCCATTTTGGTAAGCTCCATTCTTCCTGGAGTTGACGAGTCAGAGGTCTAGCTTATATTTTGACCAGGTTATGTATATGTACAGCTTATGGGTAGTCCAGGGCCCTGTCCTGGATATGAAATAATTTACTTACTCCTAGAGGCTTGTAGATGTGTATATGTACATCAGTGTTGGGTATGGCCTTGTCGGCCTTGTTATTAGCTATCTAATATGATAATAGCCTTGTCGGCCTTGAGTTGCTTACCTACTATTGAGCTTTCAGTGTTTCAAATTGTTATTCTTAGAGACCTTGTCGGTCTCAGACCCCCAGCAGGTTCAATAGAGATACACTCTATTTTGGCACCCTCGGCCCATGTTTCCATTGTCTCTGTTTGATGAGGAAACACTATGGTTGATAGATCTAACTCCGGATTCTATAAAAACCTGGGGTGAGTTGAAAGGAGCTTTCCTAGAAAGGTTCTTTCCTTCCTCCAGAATGTTGCAGTTGAGGGACGAGATTAGTAATTTCCGATAGCAACTGCACGAGGCCTTACATGAAATCTGGCTGAGGTTTAAAAAGAAGTTGATCCAGTGCCCGGACCATCAGTTGACAAGTGGTTTTTTGATGCAAACATTCTATAGGTACTTGAACTCAGCTAACAGGCCAACGCTTGATAACGTGATAGGAGGAGCATTCATGGGGCTCACCTTTATTGATGGCACCAATATTTTGTACCGACTCACCAAAACAAACAAACCCTGGCAAACCCTAGATTCAGAGATAGCTTCGAGTACTTATACTACGGGTATGTCAGCTGAGCAGCGTATAAAAGATGACGAGCGAGACCAAGACATGGCCCATTTGAATACACAAATGGACCTGCTGACTAAACACTTGTTGTCATGTGGAATTGAGAAGGTGAAAGCTGTAGGTGCACAAGGTAGAGCAACAGAGGCAGAATCTGATGAAGAAGCTAATTACTTGGGGGGTTTCCAGGCTTATGGCCAAGGAAACCAAGGTCGGAATAATTACTATGAAAAGGTGGGTTATAAGAGTCGAGAGCAAGGTGATTGGAGGAGAAAAGATGACAGAGGTGGATTATACATACCACCTGGGAATCGTGACAAAGCTAGAAATGAGTCAGGGACGTCCAAACTGGAGAATATGATGGCTAAAATGTTGTTGAAGGTAGAAACTGACTCCAGGGTAAAGTAGATAAGGACTGAATTATCAGCAATGAGTCAGTTGATGGATTCACATTCCACCTTAATCAAGCAGTTAGAGCAACAAATGAGTCAAATCTTGGCGTTCCTAAATCAAAGAAAGACTGGTACCTTACTGAGTGACACCATTCAAAACTCGAGGAATGATGGGAGTTGTATGGAGATCACTAAGAGAAGCGGTAAAACATTATCAGAATCACATACGGTAATTCAGACTCAGGAAGGTGATGTTGCTGATGAAGATGAGTTAGTAGATGACAAAAATATGGTCGATGAAGGTGTGAGTGTACCTATTGAAAAACTCGTTGTGGTAGAGGGTGCTACTCAAGTGCTCACTGACAAAGGCAAGGAAGTTGAAAAACTTCCAACTATAATGCCTAGGCCACCTCCTCCTTTCCCACAACGGTTGAAGAAAAAAATGGAAGATAGCAAGTTTCACAAGTTCATGACCATGATCAAGCAGATATCAGTGAATATCCCTCTGGTGGATGCTCTTGAGCAAATGCCCGGATACACCAAGTTTATGAAGGACTTTATTTCTAAGAAGAGGTCAGTGAGCTTTGAACCAAAAGATAACCTCCACTACTGCGGTGCTATTTATTCAAGATCGTTAGTGCAAAAGAATGAAGATCCAGGTACTTTTACTGCTCCTTGTACAATTGGGAAATTCATTTCGAAAAAGCCTATGTGATCTTAGAGCTAGCATCAACTTGATGCCGCTAGCGGTCTATAAGCAGTTGGGCTTAGGAGCCCCCAAACTAACCACCATAAAGGTGTTAATGGCCGACCATTCAGTAAAATGACCAGTGGGAATATTGTATGACGTATTAGTAAAGATTGGCAAGTTTATATTCCCAGCTGACTTTGTGATCTTGGATTGCGAAGTAGACTTTAAAGTTCCCATAATTTTTGGATGGCCATTGTTATCCACTGCAAGAGTGTTGGTCAACATGGAAACGAATGAACTGACATTTAGACTGAACAGTGAATTGGTCAAGTTTGATGTGTGTAAATTGATAAAGCCACCAAGAGACATGAGGATGGTATCGGTTATCAATATTATTGATGAAGCCCCTATGGATGTGCATATTGAGGAAAAGGGTGTTGTCGAGACCCTAGTTATTATGAGGATTATATTGGAATCGAATGAAGAGAAACCTGTAGAAGAAGGCAGTGAGAACAAATTAAGGAAAAGAAAACAATGCAAGAGAACCAACAAAGAAAAGGAGTTAGAAAGAATAAAGAAGTTGTCTCGAATAGTTGAGGAGCCAATAAAAGAGAAAGTTGGAGCTCAATGGGCTGATGTCGCTTGCACCTATTCCAGAGATTGCTCCTGCTTTGGAGACCCTGGCGGTCTCCAATATCGTCCCAGGCTCTGAGGCCTAAGGGCGTCACATGTATTCCTTTCTCTCACAGTTTTAGCTTTCACATGTATGAATTGGGGACAATGCATGAGTCTGAGTTGAGGGTGTTAGGATACCTGTGAGTCTATCACCACTGAGGGTTTTTGTTGCCATGTTTCTTTTCCCTCGGTATGCTATCTAGTAAAACCGGCATGTTTAGGTTGTCATTTTAATTTTGTTTGTGTTGTGTTGTGGTGTCTATAGTAAGCATGGCTTTTTGGCAAGTTGAACTAAAAGGAGCCCCCTCCGGAAAAAAAATTGATTTTGTATTGATGTGTGAAATGATTAACAGCTTTGGATCCCTGAATGTCATAGTATGGTTGTGATTGCAATAATTGTCTTAAGCCGAGCTATTGTTTTTATAGTTGGTAGTAGTATGGTTTCTTGGTGCCAAGAGTGTGTGAGATTATTGTTATCAAATCTTACTTTGTGCATGCATGTAGAACTTGCCCGGCTTATTTTGTTGAGTTCGAAGTTAGTTTCTTAGGAAAGGATCACATGCCCTTTTTTGTGTGCAGTCCACTAAGACTAAAAGACCATCCAAATGTAAATAACCCCTTTGATCCCTGTTTGAGCCAAAGTTGACTTTGTTCTTCCGATAACCTCTTACCTTTCCCTTTTAACTTTAACTATATATTTTGGCCCTGGTCCCTCCTTGGACATAGTGCACCTCAACTCAGGCAATTAGCCTAAGTTGAGGGTGGCTACTATAGTGGTACATGATAAGAAAAATGGGGTTGTACTTAATTGGTTGTTGTTGGGATAGAAAGTGCAGGTGTGTGCCAAATGAAAAGACAGAAAAACTAGTGAAAAAGAAGTGAAAAAGAAAGAAAAAGAGTTATCAAGTTAAAAAGGCCACACCTGTAGCAAGAAATAAGGAAATCAAAGGTGATTAAGAGTGGATGGGAAAAGGTTGAATAGAAATAATAGGTCAATGATTACAAGGAGGGTTTAGTCACTATTCCCCAAATGTATCCTACCTGCATCCGAAGCCTCATTACAAGCCATAATAATAAGTCCTGTAGTGATCCTGAGCGACTTTCTGAAAAACTAAAATAGAATAGAAAGGGCAAGCCTATTGTATCACATGTGAACTATTTGAAATCGTTTGTGAGCGTGAACTTCTTAGTTAGTCCCAAATTTTGTGTGTGGGACTTCTTTGTGGTGAGGGCATTGAGATTTCTGTTTTATCTACTGAATGTTGGGATAGCCGTTGTGTGTGGATGTAGAATATTCTATCATACATAAATGAAATGTTTGGATCCTTACAAGTTAGCTTTTCATACATTTGTGTGTTACCGGGGGGCTAGATTTAAATTGAATAAACTATTGAATGGCCATGATGTGCTAGAGACATGTGTTTGTATTCTTAGTTGAGTCGTCTCTTTTGTTTTTGTTGTCGTGTTTCTTGAGGACAAAACGAACATTTTAAGTTGAGGGTGCTGATGTACCGGCATTCTACAGCACATTTAACTCCCTTAACTAAGAATAATCGTGAGTTTTCAAGCAGCCATTGTTGTTTTGATGGTATTTATGTTGTACTTGTAGGAAAAGTGAACAAAAATGGAAAAAGGAGAAACAGATGCTGAAAATGGCTCAATTGGTTCCTTGTGACGACTAACATGACGAGTTGTACATAAAACTCATTTGCCAAATGCGATATACACTAAAATCATCAACTTACCAGAAGACAACAAAATTTTGTGAGTTACAACAGTCAAGGAAACGGTCCGTTGTTGACCAAAATGGACCGTTCCTTGCACTGTATTCCAGAACCAGAAGCTGTTAAAATCAGGCAGTTACAATGCTCAAAAGAACGGACCATTTTGCCTCTAAACGGACCATTTTGGAGTCCATTTTCTGGATGCGATTTTTCTTTCCTGGACAAATTCGGATTTAATTTCTAATTGCCTATAAATAGGACTCTTAGGGTATTTTTCTTGTACTTCTTTTCAGCGTGTTTTGAACATTAGTAGTGCTAAAACAACAACATATGGTTTCTATCATTTGTTCGTACTTCTTGGGAATTTTTGCTCAAGTTCCATTGAAGAATTGAAGTGTGTTTTCATATCTTGTAAGGATTTTTCTTCTATTATGAATATCATTGCTTTTTATTCTTCTTTATTCATGAGTAGCTAAAACTCCCTCAACTAGGGTTGTGGGATCCATGGCGTAGTAATGATCTAGGGTTCTTATGAGATTGGGTTCAATACATATGGCATAGTACGTTGTTAATCTTATGTTTTTAACATTTTTTAATGGTTACAAACATTAGAACAAGTCTAGGTTTGATTTGCTTGAACAAAGGAATTAAAACCCAGAAAATTGGATTAACAACAAGGATTCGAGACTACTAACTCCCATCTAATGATTGACGCTCGAGAGAGGATAATCTACTTGGGGTATAATTTGAGTTTTGTAATTTTAATCCATTCAAGTTTGAGAGAATTGAAAAGATAATGCGTCTATTTGGTTGAGAAACGTTTAGACGTAAGAACGATTTCAATTACTTCGTATTAGGCATATGAAAAGAACCTGGTTGAACTCTAACTCGATGTTGTTTGCGAAGACATGGTGAACACATCCCTGGTTCACCTCTCATATTGATTTTTACTCATAAAAGTTTGTTGTTTACTATTTGAAATATTCAAGTAGAAATTAAAGATTGATCACTAGAAAACCCCCCCCCATTACCGGAAACTATTGATTATTAGTCATCTAATTCACTAACGACTTAATTTGCAAATTATTCCCTATGGGATCGACGCCAACCTTTGTTGAGTTCTAACTTTGACGACGACCACTTATGCTTCTTAATTGAGGTGTAATTTGGGTGTTATCAGCCTGACACGAGGCATCGTGGTCAGCAGCAAGAACTCACACTCGGATCAGCACCTAAAGATGCAGAAGTGTAGTATGAGCACCAATGCAAAGCAATGGGTACCCAATAGGTATCATAGGCCGACTGGGCATATATAAGATATAAAAGCAGTAATATAGTGGAAAAGCATGAAGTAGTCACATAGACAAAGAACAAGCACATGGAAGCTAGCACAGAAGGAACACAAATAGAAAACAATCATGCTAGGCCAGCTAATAGAACTATACATCACATAACACATGTGAATGAAGAAGAACGCACTTGGGGTCCATGCAATAACAATATATAAAGAGAGTTAAGGAGAAGGCATTATACCAGTAACCTCAAGTAAAAAGGAAGGAGGAAAGGAAAATAATGATAACAGACTTGAAAATAAGACTAAAACCTAGTCATGCTAGTAACATCATCATCAGGATCAATATCGCGATAGGATAATAATAAAGAAAAGTCTACCTACAGTCCCACGGGAGCTCATACACCCGAGGAATACATACAAGTGAAAACAAACCCTCCGGCATCCCATACTATCGGAGCGTAAACAACAAACAAGGGTGTACCCGAACACAATATGCATGATATGAGATGATATTCTATAACCAAGTGATAGTAGTGTCGTATGTTACCCCCTCCAATACCTAAAGGCCCAATAGAGGCAGGATCCATGGAAGGCATTCCCCCCCCCAGTACCTCAACTCCATCGTACACCTCTCCTTAATCACTCACAGCATGTAGGCCTGGTCTGGATCGGCAAGGTCCATGGAGGTCCACTCATAGACCACATACTAAATCTTATAATCTCAAGATAACCGTCCGGAGTGTAGCCAGATCCAAATAAGTCACCGAACCTCAAAAATGCACGCCCAGGGTTCTACCCGTGTCTAAATCAGTAAATCAAGTCTCAAAAATCCCAACAGGGTGCCAGGACACAACCGAGTCTAAAACAGTAGTAAAGCCAATCTAGTGCTCAGTCCGACCGATTCTAGTATAAGTATGAAAACGGTGATAAAATAATCCTTTTAATTCCTTTTTACCCTAAAAATATTTATGAAAATAATTTCAACCTTTATTAACTATTTTTATCGAAAACGGCTCCATAAGGCCATGCAAGGTTTAGAAAACCATCAAGAGTAGGCCCGAAGCCAAACCATAGTAAAATATGTGAAAAAAAATCTTTTATATTCATGATAATAGAATGCTCAAACACAGGTAGTAGCCCAACGGCTCACAATCAACCTATCGGCCTTATACAGGCTCCAATCACTCTACAACAAGCATAACTAGCTCTATAATAACAATATTGATATCTGGGACTCACGAATATTCCCAAATAATCCACCATGTATGGTCCAGAGTCAAAACAAGGTCACACATGACCACAATGGTGAAACTATCAACTACAACAAATACTACAAACAACGGAGTTAAAATAAGACGGATCGTTTTGCCTTAAAATGGACCGTTTTGGAGTCCATTTTCTGGACGCGATTTTTCTTTCCTGGATAAATTCGGATTTAATTTCTAATTGTCTATAAGTAGGACTCTTAGGGTATTTTTCCTGTACTTCTTTTCAGCGTGTTTTGAACATTAGTAGCGCTAAAACAACATACAGTTTCTATCATTTGTTCACACTTCTTGGGAATTTTTGCTCAAGTTCCATTGAAGAATTGAAGTGTGTTTTCATATCTTGTAAGGATTTTTCTTCTATTTTGAATATCATTGGTTTTTATTCTTCTTTATTCATGAGTAGCTAAAACTCCCACAACTAGGGTTGTGGGAGCCATGGCATAGTAACGATCTAGGGTTCTTGTGAGACTGGGTTCAATACATATGGCATAGTACATTGTTAATCTTATATTTTTAACGGTTTCTAATGGTTGCAAACATTAGAATAAGTTTAGGTTTGATTTTCTTTAACAAAGGAATTAAAACCCAAAAAATTGGATTAACAATAAGGATTCGGGACTACTAACTCCCGTCTAATGATTGACGCTCGAGCGAGGTTAATCTACTTGGGGTATAAATTGAGTTTTGTAATTGTAATCCTTTCAAGTTCGAGAGAATGGAAAATATAATGTGTCTATTGGGTTGAGAAACGTTTAGATGTAAGAATTATTTTAATTACTTCGTATTAGGCATATGAAAAGAACACGGTTGAACTCTAACTCGATGTTGTTTGCGAAGCCATGGTGAACACATCCCTAGTTCACCTCTCATATTGATTTTTACTCATAAAAGTTTGTTGTTTACTATTTGAAATATTCAAGTAGCAATTAAATATTAATCACTAGAACCCCCCCCCCCCATTACCAAAAACTATTGATTATTTGTTATCTAATTCACTAACGACTTAATTTGCACCTTATTCCCTGTGGGATCGACCCCAACCTTTGTTGGGATCTATATTTGACGACGACCACTTATGCTTCTTAATTGAGGTGTAACTTGGGATTTATCAAATTTTGGCGCTGTTGTCTGGGAATTAAGTTGTTTATTAAGTCCGGTGTGTTTATTTGACTCTTAGTCATATTTCCTGCTTTTACTTTTATTTGTTGTTTTTGATTGTTACAGGGTATAGAGTTGTGCATGCCAAGTACCCGATGCTCGGTTGAACCAATATTACCCTACGACCCCGAGCTTGCTAGAACTTTAAGGCAAATCATGAATGCACAATAACAAGAGGCAGTAAGACTCGCTGCAGCTCAGCAGGCCCAGAAGCACTTGAATGCTGATGATATTGAGTATAATGAGGCTACAGTGGGTGATGGTAGAGAGGCAGATAATGTTGGTAATCTTTCTCCTGCCAAGCAAAGGCCACATAAGAGAGGTAGAGGTCGACAACAACCAAGGCAAGTTTATTTGGATGATGATAATGACCTTGAATTAGATGGAGTTGGTGCTACGGGCGCCAATGTTCTTCCTCCATTGGCGCCGGGTGCTATGTTTAATGTCATCAGCATAATGATCTAGTTATTAAATTTGAAGGGGTTGTTTAGATGTGTACCTGGTGATGACCCCAACATACATCTGATGAATTTTGTGGGGATCTTCAAATCGTTTAAACTGTCGGGTATGAGCCAAACAACTATCAGGCTTAGGTTGTTTCCGTTGTCTCTGTTTGATGAGGAAACACTATGGTTGATAGATCTAACTCCGGATTCTATAAAAACCTGGGGTGAGTTGAAAGGAGCTTTCCTAGAAAGGTTCTTTCCTTCCTCCAGAATGTTACAGTTGAGGGACGAGATTAGTAATTTCTGATAGCAACTGCACGAGGCCTTACATGAAACCTGGCTGAAGTTTAAAAAGAAGTTGATCCAGTGCCCGGACCATCAGTTGACAAGTGGGTTTTTGATGCAAACATTCTATTGGTCCTTGAACTCAGCTATCAGGCTAACGCTTGATAACGTGACAGGAGGAGAATTCATGGGGCTCACCTTTATTGATGGCACCAATATTCTGGACTGACTCACCAAAACAAAAAGACCCTGGCATACCCAAGATTCAAAGATAGCTTCTAGTACTTATACTACGGGTATGTCAGCTGAGCAGCGTAGAAAAGATGACGAGCGAGACCAAGACATGGCCCATTTGAAGACACAAATGGACCTGCTGACTAAACACTTGTTGTCAGGTGGAATTGAGAAGGTAAAAGCTGTAGGTGCACAAGGTAGAGAAACAGAGGTAGAATCTGATGAAGAAGCTAATTACTTAGGGGGTTTCCAGGCTTATGGCCAAGGAAACCAAGGTCGGAACAATTACTATGAAAATTTGTGTTATAAAAGTCAAGATCAAGGTGATTGGAGGAGCAAAGATGACAGAGATGGATTATATATACCACATGGGAATCGTGACAAAGCTAGAAATGAGTCAGGGACGTCCAAACTGAAGAATATGATGGCTAAGATGTTGTTGAAGGTAGAAACTGACTCCAGGGTAAAGGAGATAAGGATTGAATTATCAGCAATGAGTCAGTTGATGGATTCACATTCCACCTTGATCAAGCAGTTAGAGCAACAAATGAGTCAAATCTTGGCGTTCCTAAATCAAAGGAAGACTGGTACCTTACTGAGTGACACCATTCAAAACTCGAGGAATGATGGGAGTTGTATGGCGACCACTAAGAGAAGCGGTAAAACATTATTAGAATCACATACGGTAATTCAGACTCAGAAAGGTGATGTTGCTGATGAAGATGAGTTAGTAGATGACAAAAATATGGTCGATGAAGGTGTGAGTGTACTTGTTGAAAAACCCGTTGTGGTAGAGGGTGCTACTCAAGTGCTCACTGACAAAGGCAAGGAAGTTGAAAAACTTCCAACTATAATGCCTAGGCCACCTCCTCCTTTCCAACAACGGTTGAAGAAAAAAATGGAAGATAGCAAGTTTCACAAGTTCATGACCATGCTCAAGCATATATCAGTAAATATCCCACTGGTGGATGCTCTTGAGCAAATGCCTGGATACCCCAAGTTTATGTAGGACTTGATTTCCAAAAAGAGGTCAGTGAGCTTTGAACCAAAAGATAACCTCCACCACTGCGGTGCTATTTCTTCAAGATCGTTAGTGCAAAAGAAGGAAGATCCAGGTGCTTTTACTGCTCCTTGTACAATTGGGAAATTCAATTTCAAAAAAGCCTTATGTGATCTTGGAGCTAGCATCAATTTTATACCATAGTGCTCTATAAGCAGTTGGGCTTAGGAGCCCCCAAAGCAACCACCATAAAGGTGTTAATGTCCGACCATTCAGTAAAATGACCAGTGGGAATAGTGTATGACGTATTAGTAAAGATTGGCAAGTTTATATTCCCAGCTGACTTTGTGATCTTGGATTGCGAAGTAGACTTTAAAGTTCCCATAATTTTTGGATGGCCATTGTTATCCACTGCAAGAGTGTTGGTCGACATGGAAACGAATGAGCTGACATTTAGACTGAACAGTGAATTGGTTAAGTTTGATGTGTGTAAATCGATAAAGCCACCAAGAGACATGAGGGTGGTATCGGTTATCAATATTATTGATGAAGCCCCTATGGATGTGCATATTGAGGAAAAGGGTGTTGTCGAGACCCTAGTTATTATGAGGATGATATTGGAATCGAATGAAGAGAAACCTGTAGAAGAAGGCAGTGGGAACAAATTAAGGAAAAGAAAACAATGCAAGAGAACCAACAAAGAAAAGGAGTTAGAAAGAATAAAGAAGCTGTCTCGAATAGATGAGGAGCCAATAAAAGAGAAAGTTGGAGCTCAATGGGCTGATATCGCTTGCACCTATTCCAGAGATTGCTCCTACTTTGGAGACCTTGGCGGTCACCAATATCGTCCCAGGCTCTGAGGCCTAAGGGCGTCACATGTATTCCTTTCTCTCACAGTTTTAGCTTTCACATGTATGCATTGGGGACAATGCATGAGTCTGAGTTGAGGGTGTTAGGATACCTGTGAGTCTATCACCACTGAGGGTTTTTGTTGCCATGTTTCTTTTCCCTCGGTATGCTATCTAGTAGAACCGACATGTTAAGGTTGTCATTTTAATTTTGTTTGTGTTGTGTTGTGGTGTCTATATTAAGCATGGATTTTTGGCAAGTTGAACTAAAAGGAGCCCCCTCCGGAAAAAAATTTTGATTTTGTATTGATATGTGAAATGATTAACTGCTTTGGATCCCTGAATGTCATTTTATGGTTGTGATTTCAATAATTGTCTTAGCCGAGCTATTGTTTTGATAGTTGGTAGTAGTATGGTTTCTTGGTGCCAAGAGTGTGTGAGATTATTGTTATCAAATCTTACTCTGTGCATGCATCTAGAACTTGCCCGCCTTATTTTGTTGAGTTCGAAGTTAGTTGCTTAGGAAAGGATCACATGCCCTTTTTTGTGTGCAGTCCACTAAGACTAAAAGACCATCCAAATGTAAATAACCCCTTTGATCCCTGTTTGAGCCAAAGTTGACTTTGTTCTTCTGATAACCTCTTACCTTTCCCTTTTAACTTTAACTCTATATTATGGCCCTGGTCCCTCCTTGGACATCGTGCACCTCAACTCAGGCAATTAGCCTAAGTTGAGGGTGGCTACTAAAGTGGTACATGATAAGAAAAATGGGGTTGTAATTAATTGGTTGTTGTTGGGATAGAAAGTGCAGGTGTGTGCCAAATGAAAAGACAGAAAAAGAAGTGAAAAAGAAAGAAAAAGAGTTATCAAGTTAAAAAAGCCACACCTGTAGCAAGAAATAAGAAAATCAAAGGTGATTAAGAGTGGATGGGAAAAGGTTGAATAGAAATAATAGGTCAATGATTACAAGGAGGGTTTAGTCACTATTCCCCAAATGTATCCTACCTGCACCCGAAGCCTCATTACAAGCCATAATAAGTCCTGTAGTGATCCTGAGCGACTTTCTGAAAAACTAAAATAGAATAGAAAGGGCAAGCCTATGGTATCACATGTGAACTGTTTGAAATCATTTGTGAGCGTGAGTTTCTTAGTTAGTCCCAAATTTTGTGTGTGGGACTTCGTTGTGGTGAGGGCATTGAGATTTCTGTATTATCTAATTGTTGGGATAGCCGTTGTGTGTGTATGTAGAATATTCTATCATACCGAAATGAAATGTTTGTATCCTTACAAGTTAGCTTTTCATACATTTGTGTGTTACCGGGGGGCTAGATTTAAATTGAATAAACTATTTAATGGCCATGATTTGCTAGAGACATGTGTTTGTATTCTTAGTTGAGTCGTCTCTTTTGTTTTTGTTGTCGTGTTTCTTGAGGACAAACGAACATTTTAAGTTGAGGGTGCTGATGTACCGGCATTCTACAGCACATTTAACTCCGTTAACTAAGAATAATCTTGAGTTTTCAAGCAGCCATTGTTGTTTTGATGGTATTTATGTTGTACTTGCAGGAAAAGTGAACAAAAATGGAAAAAGGAGAAAAAGATGCTGAAAATGGCTCAATTGGTTCCTTGTGATGACTCACATGACGAGTTGTACATAAAACTCATTTGCCAAATGCGATATACACTAAAATCATCAACTTACCAGAAGACAACAAAATTTCGTGAGTTACAACAGTCAAGGAAATGGTTCGTTGTTGACCAAAATGGACCATTCCTTGGACTGTTTTCCAGAACTAGAAGCTATTAAAATCAGGCAGTTACAATTCTCAAAAGAACGGACCATTTTGCCTCAAAACAGACCATTTTGGAGTCTATTTCCTGGATGCGATTTTTCTTTCCTGGACAAATTCGGATTTAATTTCTAATTGCCTATAAATAGGACTCTTAGGGTATTTTTCTTGTACTTCTTTTCAGTGTGTTTTGAACATTAGTAGCGCTAAAACAACAACATATGATTTCTATCATTTGTTAGTACTTCTTGGGAATTTTTTCTCAAGTTCCATTGAAGAATTGAAGTGTGTTTTAATATCTTGTAAGGATTTTTCTTCTATTATGAATATCATTGCTTTTTATTCTTCTTTATTCATGAGTAGCTAAAACTCCCTCAACTAGGGTTGTGGGATCCATGGCATAGTAATGATCTAGGGTTCTTGTGAGATTGGGATACATATGGCATAGTACGTTGTTAATCTTATGTTTTTAACATTTTTTAATGGTTACAAACATTAGAACAAGTCTAGGTTTGATTTGCTTGAACAAAGTAATTAAAACCCAGAAAATTGGATTAACAACAAGGATTCGGGACTACTAACTCCCATCGAATGATTGACACTCGAGCGAGGATTATCTACTTGGGGTATAATTTAAGTTTTGTAATTGTAATCCTTTCAAGTTTGAGAGAATTGAAAAGATAATGCGTCTATTTGGTTGAGAATCGTTTAGACGTAAGAACGATTTCAATTACTTCGTATTAGGCATATGAAAAGAACCTGGTTGAACTCTAACTCGATGTTGTTTGCGAAGACATGGTGAACACATCCCTAGTTCACCTCTCATATTGATTTTTACTCATAAAAGTTTGTTGTTTACTATTTGAAATATTCAAGTAGAAATTAAAGATTGATCACTAGAAACCCCCCCCCATTACCGGAAACTATTGATTATTAGTCATCTAATTCACTAACGACTTAATTTGCACCTTATTCCCTATGGGATCGACGCTAACCTTTGTTGGATTCTATATTTGACGACGATTGCTTATGCTTCTTAATTGAGGTGTAATTTGGGCGTTATCAACCTCGCACGAGGCATCGTGGTCAGCAGCAAGAACTCACACTCGGATCTGCACCTAAGGATGCAGAAGTGTAGTATGAGCACCAATTGCAAATCTATGGGTACCCAGTAGGTATCATAGGCCGACTGGGCACATATAAGATATAAAAGCAGTAATATAGTGGAAAAGCATGAAGTAGTCACATAGACAAAGAACAAGCACATGGAAGCTAGCACAGAAGGAACACAAGGAGAAAACAATCATGCTAGGCCAGCTAATAGAACTATACATCACATAACACAGGTGAAGGAAGAAGAACGCACTTGGGGTCCATGCAATAACAATATATAAAGAGAGTTAAGGAGAAGGCAGTATACCAGTAACCTCAAGTAAAAAGGAAGGTGGAAAGGAAAATAATGATAACACACTTGAAAATACGACTAAAACCTAGTCATGCTAGTAACATCATCATCAGGATCAATATCGAGATAGGATAATAATAAATAAAAGTCTACCTATAGTCCCACGGGAGCCCATACACTCGAGGAACACATACAAGTGAAAATAAACCCTCCGGCATCCCATACTATCGGAGCGTAAACTGAGCAAACAACAAACAAGGGTGGACCCGAACACAATATGCATAATATGAGATGGTATTCTGTAACCAAGTGATAGTAGTGTCGTATGTTACCCCCTCCGATACCTAAAAGGCCCAATAGAGGCAGGATCCATGGAAGGCATTCCCCCCCAGTACCTCAACTCAACCGTACACCCCTCCTTAATCACTCACAGCATGTAGGCCATGGTCTGGATCGGCAAGGTCCATGGAGGTCCACTCATAGACCACATACTAAATCTCATAATCTCAAGATAACCGTCCAGAGTGTAGCCAGATCCAAATAAGTCACCGGACCTCAAATATGCACGCCCAGGGTTCTACCCGGGTCTAAATCAGTGAATCAAGTCTCAAAAATCCCAACAGGGTGCCCGGACACAACCGAGTCTAAAACAGTAGTAAAGCCAATCTAGTGCTCAGTCCGACCGATTCTAGTATAAGTATGAAAACAGTGATAAAATAATCCTTTTAGTTCCTTTTTACCCTAAAAATATTCATGAAAATAATTTCAACCTTTATTAACTATTTTTATCGAAAACGGCCCCATAAGGCCATGCAAGGTTTAGAAAACCATCAAGAGTAGGCCCGAAGCCAAACCATAGTAAAAAATGTGAAAAAAAACCTTTTATATTCATGATAATAGAATGCTCAAACACAGGTAGTAGCCCAACGGCTCAGAATCAACCTATTGGCCCTGTACAGGCTCCAATCACTCTACAAGAAGCATAACCAGCTCTATAATAACAATATTGATATCTGGGACTCACGAATATTCCCAAATAATCCACCATGTATGGTCCAGAGTCAAAACAAGGTCACACATGACCACAATGGTGAAACTATCAACTACAACAAATACTACAAACAACGGAGTTAAAATAAGATGGACATGAGGAAGCGGACAAGGTCTGGGGTACCAAGTTAATAAACCCATCCCAAGGATGCTAATTAGTACAATTATATCCTATATATGTGGAATCTAAAAAGAGTTAAACCATAACCTACCTATCGTCCAACGATAAGCTGCTAGATTGACGATGTCCATGCCCGAACCACTCCAAGAAGATCCAAAACAAAATGAAACTCGAATTCAGGCTTGAATAACTTGACGTAGATAATCAATTTTCTCTTCTCAAAAAGATATATAAAGAGAGAGATTAAAATGGAATAATCGTTACAGCCATGCTTCTTTCACATTGTGGACATAAAAATGGAGAATTTAAATGCCTACTTTAAATATTTTAAAAGTGTTGAAGTGAGTACATGCAACATATATATAAAAGTACTAGTCATCACATTAAATGCTAACATGCATTGAATTCTTGCCACCACCATATATTATTTTCTCTCCCTTGCATCTCCACGTGGATTGGGGTGCTTAAACAATAAATATTTTTATCACGTTATGTATATACTCGGGTATTATATAGGTTCGTGGTAAAATAAATATAATTTTTTGAATATATCATAATAAATAGAAAATTATTTCAAATAAAACCTACTATATTATAATAATAATTTTTAACATAACTAAAACCTATCTCTGTTAAAATATTAATAAATTATAAAACTCTTATAAAATAAATACATACACAAATATATCATAACAAAAGTATTTTTCCATAAATATTTAAAACATTTTTATTAAAGTAAAACTTTTTACAAATTCAACTTTCAAATTAAATATTTATAAATACTCGCGATGTAATAAAATTCTCAAATTTAGGCTCGCAAGCTTTTGATACGGGATAAAGGTTAAGGTCAGACGATACCTCGAATCATGATTGACCTGCACACAAGGTTAGTTAAGGTCATACATTTGTAAATCACTATCGCACGATTTCGACACTCAGCTCCTACAGCTTGGCTTTAAAATAGGGAATTGGCCATAAAGAACAAACGAACGGCCAGGGCACCGAACCACCAGTCCCAGCAAGCCATAAGTGACTTGCGGCCACTACAGGAAAGCTCTAACAATACAAAGAAAGCATAAATGCAAAAATGACCAGAAGGGTAATTATATCTTCCACTACTAAAAGGGACTTTCATCCTCGAAAGTCAAGAATGAAGAAGTACCTGAAGGCTTAAACAGTTGCGGGTTCTGAACCCGCATCTCCCTCTAGGTCTCCCAGGTAGCCTTCTCAGTTGGACGGTGTCTCCACTGAACTTTCACAACCGGAATTTCCCTAGATCTCAACCTCCTGACATCTTTGGCAAAAATAGCAACCGGCTCCTCAACAAAAGTCAACCTCTCATCCAACTGAACTGAATCCCACTACAAGACATGAGACTCATCTGGAACATACCATCGCAACATCAATACATGAAAATCTAGGTGCATAGCTTAAAACATCGGAGGCAAAGCTAACTGATAGGCAACACTACCAACCCTCCGAAGAATCTCAAATGGCCTAATGTACCTAGGGCTAAGCTTGCCCCATCGACCAAATCTGATCACGCTGTTCATGGGCGACACTCGGAGGAATACTAAGTCATCAGCATTGAACTCCATGGTATGAAGTCTACAATCAGCGTAGCTCTTCTACCTGCTCTGAGCTGCTCGAAGTCTATCATGAATCACTCGAACTCAGTCTAAGGAATCTCGAAGCAAATCTATACTATGTGGCCTAGACTCCAAACTATCAAACCAACCAACCGGCGATCTGTAATGCCTACCATATAATGCCTCGAAAGGTGCCATGCTAATGCTCGAATGGAAGCTATTATTATAAGCAAACTCGACCAAAGGCACAAACTGATCCCAAGAACCTCCAATGTCAAGAATATAGGCCCGAATCATGTCCTCCAGGACTTGAATAGTCCTCTCAGACTTTCCATCCATCTGAGGGTGGAATGCAGTACTAAGCTGAACCTCTGTACCCAAATCTCACTGAATAGCTCTCCAGAACTGAGATGTTAACTGAGTGTCGCAGTCTGAAATGATAGAAGCTTGGACCCCATGCAATCGAACAACCTCACGAAGGTAAATCTGAGCTAACCTCTCTACACTATAAGTAGTCTGAACCGACAAGAAGTGCGCTAACTTAGTCATCCAATCAACAATCACCTAAATGGAGTTAAAACCCCTAAAAGTGCCTGGCAAACCAACTATGAAATCCACAGTAATCCCTTCCCACTTCCACTCAGGAATGGGAAGTCGCTGCATCAAACCACCAGGTCTCACATGCTCGAACTTCACTTGCTTACAGTTTAAGTATCGAGATACAAACTCCACTACGTCCTGCTTCATACCACTCCACCAGTAAAGTTTCCTCAAATCTTTGTTCATCTTGGCTGCACCAGGATGGATGGAATACCTAGAACAATGTGCCTCATGGAGAATCAACTGAATCAACTCATCAACCCTTGGAACACAAAGGCGGCTATCAAACCTCAGAACCCCATCTGAATCTAGATTAGCCCGACTGGCCTCACCTCGAACAACCTGATCATAAAGGTCACACAACTGTTGATCCTCAAACTGACGGCTCTGAATCTGATCAACCAAAGTAGAACAAACCTCGACACAGGCGAGAACTCTACTAGGATCCAAAAAATCAAGCCTAACCAAATGGTTAGCCAAGGACTGAATGACCAAGGCCAATTATCACTCTAAAACTAAAAGAAAAGCTAGGCTATCCATACTCACTGCCTTCCGGCGCAAAGTATCCACTATGACTTTTGCCTTGCCCGGATGATACAGAATAGTGAATTCATAGTCCTTCAGTAGCTCGACCCATTTTCTTTGCCTCGAGTTTAGCTCTCTCTGACTCGTGATATACTGAAAACTACAATGTTCAGAGAAGATCTCACAGTGAACTCCATATAGGTAGTACCTCCAAATCTTAAGCGCGAAGACTACCGCCGCCAACTCTAAGTCATGAGTAGGGTAGTTGCGCTAATGAACCTTCAGTTGTCTTGACGCATATGCTACCACACGACCCTACTGCATCAAGACACTACCCATACCAACTCCTGAAGTATCATAATATATCAAGAAACTCTGACCCTCAATTGGTAAAGTTGCTAGAGCTGAAGTCAACAATGCCTTAAGCCTCTGGAAGCTATCTTCGCACTAATTCGACCACTGAAATGGGACATCCTTCCTAGTCAGCATAGTCAAGGGTGATGCTATGGAAGAAAACCTCTCAACAAACCTCTTGTAGTACCCTGCTAACCCTATAAAGCTGCGAACCTTGATAGGAGTAGTAGGAGGCCAATCACGAACTGCTGAATTCTTCCCCGAGTCCACTCTAATCCCATCCTTAGACACCACGTGCCCTAGGAATGCAACTGAATCAAGACAAAACTCACACTTTGAGAACTTGGCATAAAGCCGATGATCTCTCAAAGTCTAGAGTATAATCCTCAAGTCCTGCTCATGCTCATCTCTACTCTGCGAGTATACCAAGATGTTGTCTATGAAAACTATCATAAATGAGTCCAAATATGGCCCAAGAAAATCCTCTACAGTATAAGCATAGTCCACAATAGCCTTGAATAATGATGATGCAAATCCTCTACAGTACGGGTATAGTCCGCAATAGCCTGGAATGACCGACCACTAGCAATCAATATCTCTGTTGTCTCTCTAAACTCTTTTCATAGCCCCCAAACAAACCTATGGGCTCTATCAGGCTCGGTAGGCATAATCATGGCCCCAAATAGAGCAATCTGATAGAAACGGGTCTCATACTCTGATACGGTCATAAAACCCTGCATAAGTCTAGTGAACTGCTCCCTACAATGCTCCCTGTCGCTCTGTGGCAAGAACTTGGCCATGAAGGACTTATAGAACTCTGACTAAGATAACGAAGGAGAGGAAGATGGTCTGCAAGCAACCTGGGCCCTCCACCATCACTTAGCTGGGCCCTCCAGCTGATAAGTAGTGTATCCAACATCGTGAGTCTCCAGTAAACCCAAATGATGTAGCATCTCCTCACAAGTAGTGATAAAATCATGCGGATCCTGACCAGAAGTACCAGTGAACCTCGGAGGTGCCAATCTCAGAAACCTACCCAACGCCTTATTTTTTGTCTCTGTCATAACTAGGCAAGGAGCAAGAAGCTGTGCAACTAATGGGACCAGATTATCTCAGCACAGGGAGCCACAATAGCAGGCTGCACTCCTGAACTCTGTGCACCCAGGGTTGCCCCTTGAGTGAATGTCTGTGCTACCTCAGAAGGCCGCTCTCCAATAATACCCAAAATCTGTAATAGCAAACCACGAATATCTGAACACTGAGCTAGGTTTGAAGCTGGCACAGAAGTGGGTGCTGGAGCTGGTGGTACCTAGGCTGCTCCCTGATCCACATGGTGCTGCTCAGGAACTAACTTTGGCTCATACTCATGCTCAGGCTCTATCTCAACTCTAGCAGCTCTAGCCGATGCCGCTGCTCAAGGACGTCCTCGACCCCTACCTCTATGACCTCCCTGGCCCATAGATAGTGTCGGGGGTGCTGGAGTTGGAGGCTCGTCTCTAACTGAAGCTGACGCTCTCGTATGAACCATATGTGGAAGAATGAGCAAGAACAAGTGAGATTTCAAAAAACTTTCAAGTACTACGCACGATACCGAAGCAATAAGAGAGTCATATTTCCTAAGATGTCACTATAGCCTCCCGAGGATTGAGTACGGACGTCTCTCCCCCAATCCGCAGGACTCTACTAGACATTGGCTCCTATACCAATGACAACGGTGAACCCTAGCTCTTATACCAAGCTGTCACGACCCAATTTCTTAGTCATGATGGCACCTACAACCCCCAAGTAGGCAAACCAATCCCCGTAGCCCAGAATGGTTAGTAATAGGCTATTATCTAACCAGCAAGCGGAAGGAAACATACAATAAGCAGAGGTAAGGGATATAAGAATAAGAAAAGGAACAACAGGAATATATATACAGAAGCTAAAACCAACCCAAAACCTGGTATCACAGTATAAGAGTCGAAACTAGGTATACAGAGTACAAAAGATCCAAAAGAATATATATATATATGTCTCTGAATGATAAGGAAGTACATAATACAGAAGAAGAACTAAAGCTAATCCCCGATCGAAAGAGCTCACCCTCAGTCTCGTATAGTCAAAAAACACCTTGCATGGGGCAGCGCGGTCAGTGGCGAGAAGTCACACTCGGATCTGTACCCAAAGTGCAGAAGTGTAGTATGAGCACCAATTGCAAAGCAACATGTACCCAGTAGGTATCATAGGCCGACTGGGCGTATATAAGATATAAAAGCAGTAATGTAGCAGAAAAGGATGAAGTAGTCACAGAGACAACGAACAAGCACATGGAAGCTAGCACAGAAGGAACACAATGAGAAAACAATCATGCTAGGCCATCTAATAAAACTATACATCACAGAACATAGGTGAAGGAAGAATTAACGCACTTGGGGTCCATGCAATAACAATATATAAAGAGAGTTAATGAGAAGGCAATATACTGGTAACCTCAAGTAAAAAGGAAAGAGGAAAGGAAAATAATGATAACACACTTGAAAACAAGAGTAAAACTAAGTCATGCTAGTAACACCATAATCAGGATCAATATCGCGATAGGATAACAATAAATAAAAGTCTACCTACAGTCCTATGGGCACCCATACACCCGAGGAACACATATAAGTGAAAACAAACCCTTCGGCATCCCATACTACCAGAGTATACACTGAGCAAACAACAAACAAGGGTGAACCCGAACACAATATACATGATATGAGATGATATGCTGAAACCAAGTAATAGTAGTGCCGTATGTTACCCCCTTCAGTACCTAAAAGGCCCAATAGAGGCAGGATCCATGGAAGGGATTCCCCCGAGTACCTCAACTCCACTGTACACCCTTCTTCCGGCACTTCCAGCAAGTAGCCCCTGGTCTGGATCAGCAAGGTCCATGGAGGTCCACTCGTAGACCACATACTAAATCTCATAATCTCAAGATAACCGTCCAGAGTGTAGACGGATCCAAATAAGTCACCAGACCTCGAAAATGTATGCCCAGGGTTCTACCCGGGTCTAAATTAGTGAATCAAGTCTCAAAAATCCCAACAGGGTGCCCAGACACAACCCAGTCTAAAACAGTAGTAAAGCCAATCTAGTGCTCTATCTGACCGAGTCTAGTATAAGCATGAAATTAGTGATAAAATAATCCTTTTAATTCCTTTTTATCCCAAAAAGATTCATGAAAATAATTTCAACCTTTATTAACTATTTTTATCGAAAATGGCCCCATAAGGCCATGCAAGGTTTAGAAAACCATCAAGAGTAGGACCGAAGCCAAACCATAGTAAAACATATGAAAAAATCCTTTTATATTCATGATAATGGAATGCTCAAAAGCAGGTAGTAGCCCAACGGTTCACAATTAACCTATCGGCCCTGCACAGGCTCCAATCGCTCTACAACAAGCATAACCAGCTCTATAATAATGGTATTGATGTCCGAGGCTCACGAACATTCCCAAATAACCCACCATGTATGGTCCAAAGTCAAAACAAGGTCACACATGAACACAAGGGTGACACTATCAACTACCACAAATACTACAAATAACAGACTGAAAATAAGACAGACATGAGGAAGCAGACAAGGTATGGGGTACCAAGCTAATAAGCCCAACCCAAGGATGCTAATTAGTATAATTATATCCTATATATGGGGAGTATAAAAAGAGTTAAACTATAACCTACCTGTCATCCAACGACAAGCTGCTAGAATGATGATGTTCAATCCCAACCACTCCGAGAAGCTCTGAAATGAAATAAAACTCAAATTCGAGCTTGAATAAGTTGACGTAGATAATTAATAGCCATGCTTCTTTCACATAGTGGACATAAAAATGGAGAAGTTAAATGCCTACTTTAAATATTTTAAAAGTGCTGAAGTGAGTACATGCAACAAATATATAAAAGTACTAGTCATCATATTAAATTCTAACATGCATTGAATTCATGTCACCACCATATAGGCTCCACGTGAGGTGGGGTGCTTAAACATTAAATATTTTTGTCCCGTTATGTATATACTCGGGTATTATATAGTCTCGTGGTAAAATAAATGTAATTTTTTGAATATATGATAATAAATAGAAAATTATTTCAAATAAAACCTACTATATTATAATAATAATTTTAAACATAACTAAGTTTACTATCTCCGTTAAATTATTAATAAATTATAAAACTCTTATAAAATAAATGCATACACAAATATATCATAACAAAAGTATTTTTCCATAAATATTTAAAATATTTTTAGGAAATTAAAACTTTTTACCAAATTCAACTTTTAAATTAAATATTTTCAAATACTCGCGATGTAATAAAATTCTCAAATTTAGGCTCGCAAGCCTTTGATACGGGACGAAGGTTAAGGTCAGAAGACACCTCGAATTAGGATTGACCTGCCCACAAGGTTAGTTAAGGTCATTCGTTTGCAAATCACTATCGCACAATTTTGATACTCAGCTCCTACAGCTCGGCTCTAAAATAGGGAATTGGCCATTAAGAACAAACGAACGTCCAGTGCACCAAACCACCAGTCCCAGCAAGCCATAAGTGACTTGGGGATGCTACAGGAAAGCTCTAACAATACAAAGAAAGCATAAACGCGAAAATGACCAGAAGGATCATTATATAAGTACTATTTAGAAATACTACTCTAACCCCCAATCCCCTAGGAACCCCACCTAAGGCAGTCAACTAACCTAAACTTAAGCTAAGGCAAGCAACTAACCAAAGCGAGATGAGGCACGTAACAAACTAAACCTATGCTAATACAAACAACTAATTAGAATTACTCTAAGACAAGCAACTGATCAAATTTTAGGAAAAAAGGGTAAAATCATACTGACCTAGAGTCCAGCCAATCCAACATCCATGGCCTCGGGCCTACAAATATACAATAAATAGGATAAAATATGAGAAGGAAGTGGTAAATATAAATCAACGGTAAACATTTACCCTATCACAAAACCCTCTTCTAAATCTATACTAAGGGTCTCTAATCTAATCACCTCAAGGCTACAAGAAACCTAAACTAGTAAGACACTCAACTCTAATCCTAAGGATACTACACCTACTATGCCAAGTCCTAAAGGACCAACGACTACTAAACTAAGGTTTCTAAAGCAAAATTCTACTCTAAGGCCCCTAAACAAGCTACAAGATCATAAATACCTAGATATAGAGTATATCAAAACCATAAATTCCCTCCCCAACAATAGCAAGTTATCATACACATACCTTAAGCGAGAAAAGTTAAAAAGTAAGTAAGCCGTAACCTACCTGAAGCCTGAACATGCGCTCCTAAACCCACTAAACCGGAGGTTTTCCCTTTTGAGAAGCCTCTGTATGCTGTCATGCTATCAAGAAAGTAATCTATGAGTTAAAATGTGAAGAACAATACTCATATCACTAATTTACCCACTAAGTTAAAAATCGGGTGGAAAATCACCCGTGGGGCCCATATACGAAATCTAAAAATTAATCCCCCAATTATGTCACTCGTGGGACAAGGGTCATATTCTAAAAAAAATTAGCATGATCAGCTCCAAAATCAAGCTCAAAATAGCCCCCAACTAGAGGAATAAAACAAGAATTGAAATGGAGAAATCAACGGAATAAAGGTCAAAAACTTACAAATTTAGGATAGGAAAATGATCAAGGACAAGAAATAATTGACCCCAAGCTTTATAAAATTATCCCTTAGAGAATTCATGAGCTCAAGCTCTCAAAAATGGAGGTTTATCGTATAAAAAGATTTGATAAACAAAGGGAAATAATATATACTGCCAGGACACTGGCCTTCGCAAACGCGAGGAGGCCACCACAAATGTGACCTCACGTACGTAGCCAGCCCCTCACGAATGTAAGGTGGAAAAGATGTCAGGGCCCAGAGCCCTTTTTTTATGAACACGATATAGCCATCACATACGTGGGCTCACAAATTGGGCCAACCCCTCGCGAACACGGAGGGTTGGGTTTGGCTACACCAGCTGGTGAAAACCAGCAATTTCCACCAAGTTCAAAACTCTTAGATGGACACTCGAGATTCATCCAGAATCTCCTACATGCAAATGAACTACGCTACCCTGCCAAAAATGATATTTCAGACTCAATGAAATCAACAAAATTTCCAATTGAGATTGTTTTGACAAAAATTGGGTCCCATATCAAAGATATCTATTTTAGCCAAAAGCTAACAAATATCCCAAAACAAGGTTCGAAGCCTTGAGACCCAGACCAAATGTTCTACTAGCCCAAAGTCTATGCTTTGGAGCTAATGGCGCTAACAAAATTTTCTTTCGAGCCCATTTACTCCGAATGTTGACCCAAGTCAATTCTTTCAACTTGAGGAATTACAGAATCGGGAAATTGACATAAAACACAAACTAACTACCCAGGAACCAAATCGTCAGTCCTTACAAGTCATAAATGACTTGTAGCCATTGTGGGAAAGCTTAAGATACAGAAAATGTATAAAAATAGGGAAAATGACCTAGAGGGTCATTACAACATCTACTATTGAGAGAACTTTAATACTCAAAATATGAGTAACAGAAAGCACCCAAGGGTTTGAAAATGAGAGGATATCAGGTCCACATGTTGAGCTTGGCTTCCCAAGGAGCCTCCTTGATTGGACGACACTTCCACAGAACTTTAACAGATGGAAAAACTCTTTAGACCTCAAATACTTACCTGCCAGGCTAGAATAGAAACCAATTCTTCCTCAAAAGTCAAAGCTCCAACTAACTGAACCAACTCCCAGCAAAATATGAGAAAACTCATCCAAAATGTACCATCGCAACCCAAACATAGGGAAGATAGGGTCAATCCCTAACACTCTAAATCATAAACTCTCTGATCAACATAGCCCTTCTGCCTATCTTGAACTATATGAATCCTTTCTTGAACCATCCATACTATATTCACAGAGCCATGCAATAAGTGAGTACACCAAGACCTTGCCTCAAAGAATCAATTCAACCCACTGGGAACCTGTACCTTTTACCATACTATACCTTGAATAAAAACATTAAAATACTCACATGGCAGTAATCAACAATGCAAACTCTACCAAAAATAATAACTGGTCTCACTGACCTTCGAATATTCATAACACATGTCCAAAGCATAACCCCTCAAAACCTAAATATTCTGTTTCACTGACCATCAACCTATCAATGGAAAACTATGCTAAACGCAACTCGGATACCCAATTTCCTATGAAGCAACAACTAGAAACACAATGTAACAAAAATACCATAGTTAGAAATGAAAGGTACAAGCACCCCATACCAATGGGCCATCTCCCAAAAGTATATCTGAGTCAACCTCTATAAACTACCCCAAGGCTGAACCAACCGAAAGTGAGAAGACTTGATCAACCTATCCATGATGACCCAAAAAACACCAAATCTCTGCAAAGTACATGGAAAGCCTACCATAAATCTATATCCATCCAATCAAACTCCAAATATAGAAAGACCATTACGTCCCTTTATTCTCAAAACACCACCCAAATCTAAGGTCGCCTTTTTAGACTCGCCACCTCACACCTTATCTTAAATAATTCTCAACTTTGCATCATTGAACTGTCAAACCCAAACCTGGCCCATCCACAAAGACCTAGCCTTCACGCAAGTAAGAATTTTCCAAATTTCAAAACATCAAGTCAAATCAACTCGTTGGCTTAGGTTTGGGTGTCCAAAGCTAAAGGTCTCCACTTTGCTACTAGAAATGCCACACATTCTATACTTGCCGCCATCCGGCTCAAAGCATCTATCTTTCTATACTGACAGACAAACCACCAACAATAAAAGCACCATTATATACAACAAACTTTTGGCCCTCAACTTGAAGAGTCTGAATCAATGTTGATATCCACCCGACCTTGAGCCTCAGAAAACTCACCCCATACTTGTTGAACAACTAAAAGGGAACAATCATATGAATTAACCCAGCCAATTAGTGCCATAACTGAAGGAAACTCTTTGCAAACCATCTGTAGTAACCTGCCCATAAGGTCTGAAGCCCAACTCTAAATGTTGATCATGCTCCTCTCTACTCCTCGCGTAGAGTTGGATGTTGTTGATGAACACTATAGCAACTGAAACCAATTAGTCTCTGAAGATATGGCTCACCAAATCCACAAATATTGTGGGGCATTGGTCAAACTAAAGGGCATAGTCAAGAACTCTTAGTGGATGTAACGAGTCCTAAAGGTAGTCCTTGGAATACTCACCGCCTCAATCCTTAACTGGAGGTAACCTGACCTCGAATCCATCTTTGGAAAAATCCATTGCACTTTGTAGCTGGTCCAATAAGTCATCAATATGCGATATCAGATACCTATCCTTAATAGACACCTTAGTTTTATATCTATAGTCAACATACATAAACAAAGAGTCATCATTCTCCTTTTGCAACTCGAACAGAACACCACACAGAGATACACTAGACCTGATAGCCTCTTTCTCATAAGATCCTGGAGTTATTCCTTTAACTCCCAGAACTCTGCTGGTGTCATCTAATATAGTGTAAGGGAGTGGGACGAGTGCCCAACTTAACATCAATGCCAAACTCAAAACACAGCCAAGCTAAAGACTAGGTAAAATAGTAGCGAAACACACTAAATACTCACTAATTGTAAAACTAACATAAGTGAGGAATGTCAGCACTATTACCATAACATAAGAAAGATAACCCAATCACCCCTTAACCTACCAACTAATTCACCCTCAAAAATAACATAATTCCCCTTGATATATCACTATTTTGAAACCTCCCTCAAAACTAAAGAATCCCAGGCATATGAAAAGTTATAGCCTTGGCATAACAACCCAAGACCGTTAGATAATGAGATAACCAAACCAAGCCTAGAACTACAATGACAACCACCAATTAGGATAATAAGGCCTCATCTCCCAAGGCTGATACACATGATCCAGTACTAAAAGGATTTTCCTATGGGGTGGCTATATGCATAAGCACCAGAAGACTCAAATAATAAACTTAGGTGAGAAGCAAGGTAAAAATATACACACAAGAATATGTAAACCCTATATCAAGAAATACAATAAATGGCTGATGTTAATGGAGATTGTACCTGTAGTGATGACATCTAGAGCGTCAACCTCTAGCCTATCCAAAGAAGAATCTGACTGACTGTATCCGCCATGGTCACCTAACTTGCCTGGATAAAAACCACCTCTAACAAACTGTGTACCACCTCTACTACCGTACGCACTGCCTATGGCCAGTGGCGCCACTGCACTAAAAAGTTGAGTAGTTGTGTAACACCTCAAAATTTGATTCAGCTTTTAAACTTAGAAATTCTAAAAAAATTGAAACTTCTAGAGATCACGAGTCAAGTCCACAAGTTGTGGATAGAACCATGAGTCATGGAAGTGACTCGTAAAACCAGTACTACAAATCATCCTCAGGTTTAAGAACTATGAGTCAGGATCACAGCCCGTGGATGGTTCCACGAGTCATGGAACAGACTCATGGAACTCAGACTGAGGGTTGCCAGTTTTCCCAGGAACCACGAGTGGATTCCACGAATCATAGAAGTGTCTACGAGTCATCCTGTTGAATCATATAAACTCATCTACACCCTGACTTTTGGCTCAGAAACCATGACTCCAATCCATGAGCCGTGGTTACTTCTATGGTCCGCGGAAAGGACTAGTGGAACCTGAAGCTGAGGATTTTAACAGTTTTTCTCTAATTAAATTTCAGGGGTATTTCTATAATTATCCACCCTATTAACTCTTAAGTCAGGTCATTTTGGCAACTTTTAGTAGGGTTTCTACTCCTATAAGCCTAAGTCTTTCACTACTTCTCATCCATCTACCAAAAGAGGAAAAGAACTCCTTCAAGCTCCAAGTTTAAGCCTCCATTTCTTTTCATCTTAGATCAAGCAAGTTTCAATAAGTTATGTAGGTAGTCAATAAGAGATTCCCTTCACCCTTATACCTAAAACTCCATGTTTTACTTTGATTTATGAAATTGTGAAATTAGGGTTCTTACCAATTTGAGAAAATCTTATGGGTTCCATTTTAAAGCATCAATTTGTGGTTCCTTATTACTTATCTATGATTTATTTGAAGTTCCTTAGTGTATTTCGAAAGCATGTGCATTAAAGATGATTTCTAGCATGATTCCATTAAATTGTATGTTATCAAGGGAAATTTGGCATATTTAGATAACATGACCTTATTTATTTATAAAATTACATGCCTAATTCTTCAAACTATGAATTTTGAAAGAAAAGTCTATTTTGAATTATGGCTATGCTAAGTTTTAAGACTTATGAATTAAAATTGCATGACATTAGATATGTCCTTATGCTTTTCAAACAATTTTGGATATCAGATATGTCCCTACGTTTTATGAAAGGCTTGGCATCTAGATATGTCTACCTAAGCTATGACCAGATTTGATATCAGATATGTCATTAGTTATGATCAGTTTTGGATCAGATATGCCTCAGTATTATATGAGCTATATATATGTTTTAGGAGTAGTATTTAGCACTGAGTTGGATGGGGTAAGAGTACCTTTTGTCCAAAACTACATGCCCTCATAGGTTCATAAGTCCCCTCTATTGGGTATTAGGATTAGTGATCACACCCTAGATATGCCTTTATACCCTGGCAAGGTATATTGGGTCCTTTTAATGGGGCGGATATATCAGATTCCATGTAGCTCACATGGTCTATGTTGGTTAGTAGAACCTCCCACATAAAACGTTTCAGCTTTTAAAAATATAGTTGACTCTTACTCAGATTTCAGACATACTACTTATGATTATGTTTTTAACTTATGATATTGCATTGAGTCATATACATTACAGTTTTATTGTTTTAGCATGATATCAATTTCTATATCATATCTAGCATGTTTACTTTAGATTTTTCATATCTCACATATTCAGTACATCCTATAGTACTGACGTATATGTTGCGTTGCATTCTCTTGATGATGCAGATTCAGGTTTCCTTTCTCAGACACGTGCCTAGAGATTTCAAGCCATTCAGCTAGTGTTGGTGAGTCCTCATATCTCGAGGACCAGTTCTTGAGTTTAGCTTATTATAGTCCTTTCAGTATTTAGAGTTAGCTGGGGTTTTGTCCCATCAACTCCTTATGTCATATGCAGAGGCTTTTCAGACATAGACAGTGTTGGAGTCTCTCTTTCGAATTATGTTCCATCTTGGCTTTATCATATATGGATTGGTTTACCTAACTTCTTCCTTATGCTTCTGCTATGTTTTATTATGATTACCTGAGTTATGCTATGACCAGGGTTAACTTGGGACACTTGTGGTCCTAGGTCCTGTGTTAAGTCTAGGGGTAGCCTCGGGCGTGACAAACTTGGTATCAGAGCCGCAGATTCAATAGTCCTGGGGTGTCTAAAAGGCGCATTGAGTAGAGTCTCTTTCATGTGTGTGAAGCATGCCATACTTATGAGAGAGAAGCTATGAGGTATCTTAGGAAAAACATCACTTCTTTTATGATCGATATCATGCAATAGAGTTTAACTATATTAACCCTCTAATTCTTTCTTTATTCATTTCAGATTATGCCTTCTCACCTTGCCATGCCTCACCGAGATGGTCAAAATCTTGACCTTCTGATTCTCGAGCCCAAGGTTACTAATGCATAGTTCAGAAATGCCATTCATATGTTAGATCAGACTATGACATCTCAGGCCAATCAGCAGGCTCCTATCCCCTCCCACCCTTAAGGTAGAGTAGCGGCCTGAGTTCGAGATTTTATTCGCATGAACCGACCTGAGTTCTGGGGTTCAAAAGTTGGCAAGAATCCACAAAATTTTTGGGATGAGGTAAAAAAGATCTTTGGTATAATGTAAGTGGTTGGTATCAATTGTATTGAGCTAGCTTCCTCTCAACTCAAGGATGTGGCTCATATTTGGTTCACTCAATGGAGGGATGGTAGGGATAGAGATGTGGACCCTATGACTTGGAAATGATTTGAGAGGACTTTTCTTGAGAGATTCTTCTTAAGGGAGTTCAGGCAAGCTAAGGTCAAAGAGTTCGTGAATTTGAGACAAGGATCTATGTCGGTTCAGGAGTACGGAATAAAGTTTACCCAACTTTCTAGGAATGCGCCTTCAATGGTGGCTGACCCATGGGATGAGATGAATAAGTATGTTTATGGAGTATCAGATTTGGTAAAGAAGAAGTGTAGGCCAGTGATACTTTTGGATGACATGTATATTTCTCGACTTATGAATCATGCCCATCAGATTGAGGGAGAAAAGTTAAGGGAAAAGGCAAGGGAGAATAAGAGGGTTAGATCAGAGAGTGCAGATTTTGGCAATCAGAGGTCCGAAGGAAGACATTGCTTTTCATTTCAAAATAAATCATCAGGACCCGTTCAATCTTCAGCTAGTGCTCCTACCCAGGACCCCAAGCCTCATCATGATCACACAGGTAGAGGATCAGTCTCTTACTCACAGAGAAGTGTGGCAAAGGGGACTTCCTACCCTACTTGCAACAAATGTGGTAAAAGTCACCCCGACAAGTGTTTAGTTGGTAGAGAGGGATGTTTAGAGTGTGGTCAGGTTGGACAAAAGATTAAGGATTGCCCTTCACCTAAAAAGGGTCATGGAGTAGTAGGACTCAGTCTACTCTAACAGCTCCAAGAGGTCGACTGGCCCAGCAGGGCACTGCTTCTAATTCTGGTGGTCAGTGCCAGAACTGCCTTTATGCCATATCCTTGTGCTAAGATTAGGAGAGTTCATCGTACATTGTTACTGGTATGTTGAAGGTCTTATATCTCGAAGTGTATGCTTTATTAGACCCTGGTTCCTCCTTTTCTTTTGTGACCGCTTATATTGGTTGCAAGTTTGATATTTTCCTTGAACAGCTTTTAGAATCCTTTTGTGTTTCTACTCCTATTGGTGAGTCAGTACTAGCCAAATGAATCTACCAAAATTTCCCTATCTCTGTCCTTCATAGAGTCACTTCAGCAGATCTAGTAGATTTGGAGATGACTGATTTTGATGTTATTCTTGGGATGGATTTGTTCTATGCATGTTATGCCTCAATTAATTGTCGTACTCAAGTTGTCAGTTTCAAGTTTCCGAATCAACCTGTCTTAGAATGGCAAGGTAGTCCTCCATCCTCGAAGGGTCATTTCATAACTTATCTCAAGGCTAGGAAGATGATTTATAAAGGTTATAGTTATCATATAGTTTGGGTTGTGGACACGAAGTCCAAAACCCTATCTCTCTAGTTAGTTCCTATTGTGAGTTAGTCTCCAGAAGTGTTTCCAAAAGATTTTCTCGGAGTCTCTCCTGAGCGAGAGATCAAATTTGGAATAGACCTTCTCCCAGATATGCATCCTATCTCTATTCTTCCATATAGAATGGCTCTTGTGGATCTTAAGGATTTAAAAGATCAGTTGAAATACCTTCTTGATAAGGGTTTTATTCGACCCAGCATCTCTCCATGGGGTACTCCAATCTTATTCGTGCGAAAGAAAGATGCCTCAGAATGTGTATTGACTACCGTTAGTTGAACAAGGTCAAAATCAAGAATAAGTATCTCATTCCTAAGATTGATGACTTGTTCAATCAGCTTCAGGGTGCCAGTTACTTCTCCAAGATTGACCTTAGATCTGGTTATGATCAACTCCATGTTTGAGAGTGTGACATTCCAAAGATAGCCTTCAGAACTAGGTATGGTCATTATGAATTTGTGGTTATGTCTTTTTGACTAATGAATGTTCCTGCAGCCTGTATGGATTTGATGAAACGTGTGTTCAAACAGTATTTGGATATGTTTGTGATTATATTCATTGATGATATTCCTATCTATTCTCAAAGTAAGAAAGAGCATGCAGGACATTTGAGGGTTGTGTTGCACACTCTCAAGGATCGACAGTTATTTGTTAAGTTTAGAAAGTGTGAGTTTCGAATGCAGTCTATTTCTTTTCTAAGTCATATTGTGAATATTGATGGTATTTGAGTTGATTCTCAAAAGATTGAGGCAGTAAAAAACTGGCCTAGACCCACTTCCTTGTCTGATAGTAGGAACTTTTTGGGTTTGGCTAGTTACTACAGGAGATTTGTGGAAGGGTTTTCTTCCATTGCTGACCCATTGACTCGGTTGACTCAGAAGAAGGTTAAATTTCAGTGGTTTGATCTATGTGAGAAGAACTTTCAGGAATTAAAGACTAGATTGACCATAGTTCCAGTGTTGGCTTTACCTAAGGGCCTAGATGACTTTGTTGTGTATTATGATGCTTCTAGGATTGGTTTGGGTTGTTTTTTTATGCAGTGTGGTAAGGTTATTGCTTATGCTTTGAGACAGGTTAAGATTCATGAGAAAAACTACCCTACTCATGATCTTGAGTTAGCAGTCATGGTTTTTGCTTTGAAGATTTAGAGACACTACTTCTATGGTGTTCACGTCGATGTATTCACCAATCATAAGAGTCTTCAGTATGTGTTCACTCAAAATGAATTGAATCTTCATCAAAGAAGATGGCTTGAGCTTCTTAAAGATTATGATATGAGTGTGCTTTACCATCTAGGTAAGCCCAATGTCGTGGCAGATGCACTTAGTAGGTTGTCCATGGGTAGTGTGTCTTCAATTGAGGACGGAAAAAAGGAACTGTCCAAGGATGTTCATCGACTTGCTCGATTAGGAGTTCTCCTTATGGATTCGACCGAAGGTGGTGTTATCATTCAGAATGGTTCCAAATCATCTTTGTTAGCTAAAGTGAAAGAAAAGCAAGACAATGACACTATTTTTCACCTGTTGAAGGGTGCAGTCCATCAGTAAAGGGTAGAGTTTTTCTCCCAAGGGGGAGATGGTGAGCTTCGATATCAGGGTCGATTGTGTGTTCCTGACATAGATTGGTTGAGACAGTGGATTTTGACAGAGGCTCATAGCTCTAAGTATTCTATTCACCCTGATGCCACCAAGATGAATCGTGACCTACGGGAAGTCTATTGGTGGAATAACATGAAACGGGACATAACAGGTTTTGTGGCTAAGTGTCACAACTTTCAACGAGTGAAGGTAGAGCATCAGCGACCAGGTGGTACAACTCAGTATATTGATCTTCCTACTTGGTAGTGGAAAGTGATCAATAAGGACTTCATTACTGGTTTGCCTTGTACTCGTAGGCAACATGATTCTATTTGGGTGATTGTCAACAGGATGACTAAATCAGCCTACTTCTTAGCTGTCAAGACCACAGATTCAGCAGAGGATTATGCCAGACTCTACATTCGTGAGATATTCAAATTACATGGTGTCCCATTGTCTATTATTTCAGATAGGGGTACTCAGTTTACATCCCTATTTTGGAGATCGTTTCAGAAAGGTCTTGGTACTCAGGTGAAGCTTAGCATAGCTTTTCACCCACAGATGGATGGCTAGGTAAAGCATACCATTCAGACTTTGGAGGTTATTGTAAGAGCTTATGTGATTGATTTCAAAGGTAATTGGGATGATCACTTACCTCTTATCGAGTTTGCCTACAATAACAGTTTCCATTCTAGCGTCCAGATGGCTCCTTACGAGGCACTTTATGGGTATAGGTGAGATCTCCCATTAGTTGGTTTCAGGTAGGTAGGGAAACTTTGATCAGTCCAGATTCGGTTCATGAGACTATAGAGAAGGTTCAGATCATTAGGAAGAGGTTGAAGACCGCTCAGAGTTGATAGAAATCATATATAGATGTGAGGAGAAGAGAGTTGGAGTTTAAGGTTGATGATTGGGTATTTCTGAAGGTGTCACCTATGAAGGGTGTGATTAGATATGGTAAGAAATGGAAGCTTAGTCCCCTCTATGTAGGTCCTTATCAGATTCTGAGGAGATTTGGTAATGTTGCTTATGAGTTGGATTTGCCAACAGATTTAGAAGTGGTTCATCCGGTTTTTGATGTTTCCTTATTGAAGAAGTTTGTTGGTAATCCGAACTTGATTGTTCCTTTGGAAGATGTAAGTGTGAAGGATGGACTTACCTATGAGGAAGTTCCCGTGGAGATTCTTGATCGTGAGATTTGAAGGTTGAGAAACAAAGAAGTCGCTTTGGTGAAGGTACTTTGGAGAAATCAGCTAGTTGAGGGAGCTACTTAGGAAGCAGAAGAAGCCATGAAAGCCAAGTACCCTCATCTCTTCCCTTCCGATTCATTTTAAGCTTGAGGTAATAGTTTACTTTTAGTATGCCCCCTGATTCTACTCCCGCAGTTTCTCTTATGATCCTAGCATGCATTCATGTTTTCCGAAGTTACTTCTATCATGTTTTAAGTTAAAAAGCTCAGTTTTCATGTTTATCCTTGAGTTTTATGTTTTGTTGCTTGGTTGGGCTGTTTCTTCTCTAGTTTTCCTTGCTTAGTCTTCATTCGAGGATGAATGATCCCAAGGGGAAGCTATTGTAACACCTCAAAATTCGATTCAGCTTTTAAACTTAGAAATTCTAAAAAAATTAAAGCTTCCAGGGATCACGAGTCAAGTCCACGAGCCGTAGATAGAACCACGAGTCATGGAAGTGACCCGTAAAACTAGTCCTACAGATCATCCTCAGGTATGAGAACCACGAGTCAGGTTCATGGCCCATGGATGGTTCTATGAGTCATGGAACCAACTCGTAGAACTCAGATTGAGGGTTGCCAATTTTCCCATGAACCACGAGTGAGTTCCATAAACCGTAGAAGTGTCTATGGGTCATCCTATTGAATCGTAGAAACTCATCCGCAGTCTAACTTTTGGCTCAGGAACCTTGACTCTAATCCACGAGCCATGGTTACTTCTACGATCCATGGAAAGGACTCGTGGGACCTGAAGCTGAGGTTTTTAACAGTTTTTCTCTAATTAAATCTCAGGATTATTTCTATAATTACCTACCCTATTAACTCTTAAGTGAGGTCGTTTTGGCCACTTTTTGTAGGGTTTCTACTCCTATTAACCTAAGTTTTTCACTACTCCTCATCCATCTACCAAAAGAGGAAAAGAACTCCTTCAACCTCCAAGTCTCAAGCTCCAAGTTCAAGCCTTTATTTATTTTCATCTTAGATCAAGAAAGCTTCAATAAGGTATATAGGTATTCAATAAGGGATTCCTTCCACCCTTATGCCCAAAACCCCATATTTTACTTTGATTTATGAAATTTTAAAATTAGGGTTCTTACCCAATTTTGGGAAATTTTATGGGTTCAATTTTAAAACATCAATTCATGGTTCCTCATTACTTATCTATGATTTATTTGAACTTCCTTAGTTGATTTCAAAAGCCCATGCATTAAAGATGATTTCTAGCATGATTCCATCGAATTGCATATTTCCAAGTGAAATTTGGCATGTTTAGATAACATGAACTTATGTATTTATGAAATTGCATGCCTAATTCTTCAAACTATGAATTTAGAAAGAAAAGTCTATTTTGAATTATGGCTATGCTAAGTTTTAAGACATATGAATTGAAATTGTATGACATTAGATATGTTCTTATGCTTGTCCAATAGTTTTGGACATCAGATATGTCCCTACGTTTTATGAAAGATTTGGCATCTAGATATATCTACTTAATGTATAAATAGATTTGACATTAGATATGTCATTAGTTATGATCAGTTTTGGCATCAGATATGCCCCAGTATTATATGAGCTATATGTATGCTTTGGGAGTAGTATTTAGCACCGAGTTGGACGGGGTGAGAGTACCCTTACTCCCAGAACTACGTTCCTCCGTAGGTTCATAAGTCCCTTATATTGGGCATTAGAATTAGTGATCATGCCCTAGCTATGCCTTTATACCCTGGCAAGGTATTTTGGGTCCTCTCGATGGGGTAGATACATCGGATTCCATGTAGCTCACATGGTTTTTGTCGGTTAAGAGAACCTCCCACAGAAACAGTTTCATCTTTTAAAAATGTATTTGACTCTTTCTCAGATTTCAGATTTACTATTTATAATTATGTTTTTAACTTATGGTATTGCATTGATTCATTTACATTACAGTTTTAGTTTGTTAGCATGATATCAATTTCTATAAGGGATTTCCCCGAGTACCTCAACTCTACCGTACACCTCTCTTCCGGTCACCCTCGGCCCATAGCTCTTGGTCCAGAATGGAAGGGTCCATGGAGGTCTACTTGTAGACCACATACTAAAACTCAAGCCTCACTATAGCAGTCCAGAGTACAACCGAATCCAAACTAGTAACCAAATCTCGAGAATGCATGCCTGGAGTCTATCCAGGTCTAAATCAGTGAAATAAGTCTCAAAAATCCTATCAAGGGTGCCCGGACATAACTGGGTCTAAAGCAATAGTAAAGTCAATCTGTTGATTGGTCCGACCGAGTATAGTACCATTTCAAATCAATAGAAAATCAATTCTAGCACTACAGCGCAACCGAGTCTAGTATAAGTATGAAAACAGTGATAAAAATCATCCTTTTAATTCCTTTTTACCCCAAAAAGATCCATGAAAACAATTCCAACCTTTATTAACTTTTTTTTATCGAAAATGGGCATGTAGGGCCATGCAAGGTAAAAAACCATCAATAGTAAAACCAAAGCCAAAACCATAGTAAAAACTTGTTAAAAACCTTTTATATGCATGATAATGGCATGCTGAAACACATGTAGTAGCCCAACGACTCACAATCAACCTATCGGCCCTGCACAGGCTCCAATCGCTCTACAACAAGCATAACCAGCTCTATAATAATGGTATCAATGTCCAAAACTCACGGTCAAAAACAAAGCCACAGGACCA
Source organism: Jaltomata sinuosa (assembly GCA_003996215.1). Lineage (NCBI taxonomy): Eukaryota > Viridiplantae > Streptophyta > Magnoliopsida > Solanales > Solanaceae > Jaltomata > Jaltomata sinuosa. Next base: position 198,404 of record QJPP01001096.1, read on the forward strand.
TAAGGGTGATACTATCGACTATAACAAATACTATAATCAACAAAGCAAAAAAAAGATGGACATGAAGAAGAGGATAAGGTCTCGGGTACCAAGCTAATAAACCCAACCCAAGGATACTAATTAGTACAATTATATCTTATATATTCAAAGTCTAAAAGAGTTAAACCGTAACCTACCTATCGTCCGATGACAAGCTGCTAGAACGACGATGTCCAAGCTCAAACCACTCCGAGAAGCTCCGAAAAAAAATCAACTCAAATTCGGGTTTGAATAACTTAACGTAGATAATCAATTTTCTATCAGTGATCAAACATCACGTCAAAACTTTTTCCTACAAAATTTTCCTCTTCTACGTATATGTATGCACGTATGGAAGCCCCTAGTAATGCTAGATATTTACAAAATGTCACATACTATACTAAAATGTATCCTTAATAATTAACTATTAATTAATAGTAGAAAAGGTAGTGGCATTCCTAATTACTAACATAAGGCCACATGTACTACAACAACCACCACTATCCACCACGTGAAAGTTGTGGTGTCATTATTATAAAGTTTCTCATCCCTTTACCTACGCACTCGGATATTGCATAGGTTCATGGTAAAATAAATATAATTTTTTGACTATATCATAATAAATAAAAAATTATGTCAAATAAAATCTACTATATTATAATAATAATTTTTAACATAACTAGGTTTACTATCTCCGTTGAAATATTAATAACTTATAAAACTCTTGTAAAATAAATACATACAAATATATCATAAAAAAGTATTTTTTTCCATAAATATTTAAAACATTTTTAGAAAAATAAAACTTTTTACCAAGTTCAACTTTCAAATCAAATATTTTCAAATACGCGCGATGTTAATAAAATTCTCAAATTTAGGTTCGCAAGCCTTTGATATGGGACAAAGTTTGAGGTCATACGACACCTCAAATAAGGATCGGCCTGTCCACAAGGTAAGTTGAGTTCATACGATCACAAATCACTATCACACAATTTCGATACTAAGCTCTTATGGCTCAGCTCTAAAACAGGGAATTGGAAATAAAGACCAAACGAACGGTCAGGGCACCGAACCATCGGTCCCAGCGATCTATAAATGACTTGGAGCCGCTATAGTAGATCTCTAATAGTACAAAAAAAGAGTAAATGCAAAATAACTAGAAAGGTCATTACAGATAGTTGCCCATTACTAACCGTTCTGGTCTACGAGGATTGATTTCACTACTAGGAGGTTGTAGGTTCCATCAAGACTGAGAAATTAGGTCGTGAGAGTGTGTAGTTATGATTGGGTGTTTAAAAATTAATCTTAGATTTTATTATTGATTATAGGTCCAACAATTTCTTCAAGTGTTTAATATAATATTAATGGTTGTTGTCACGATCCAATTTCTCAGGTTGTGATGGCACCTATCACTAGTAGGTAAGTCTAACCTTTAGCCCAGAACACCATGTAACGGGCTAATAAGAGGATGGGATAAAAGTAGAAGAACAACATTTAAATAAAGGAAACAAGCGAAAGATAAAACATACAGATATAGAGGGGAAGAAAACAAAATGTACAAAGACTCCCCCAAGACCTGGTATCAGTCAGTACAAGATGTACTACAACACACAGAGATTTAGATAAGTGCAATTTATATACAGAACCATCACTAATAGAGCAAAGTAATACTAATCTAAAAACAGAAGGAAATGGATCAACTTCGATCGCCAAGAGCTCACCCTGTTTCTTCTATCAGCAACACCGCTCGAGGATAGCATCAATGGTGATAACCCATGCTAATATCTGCATTAAAAAAAGATGAAAAAGTGTAGCATGAGTACCAAAACCATGCAGTACCTAGTAGGCATCATAGGCTGATTGAGCTAAAACAAGATAGAAGTATATTAAAATGTGAATATAACATAAGTGTTAGGACAGAAGGGTCAAAGTAGATTAATGGGTCAAATATAGAAAAGTAATGGAAAAGTGAACGTAAGTAGTCCAAAAAGCATAAGGAAATAAGAGTTGTTTTGGACGTTATCAAAAATGGCATTGTTCCTGAGGATTGGAAATTGATTTCCATACTTTTTTTGTTGATTCACACTAGTTTTGCATCTTTTTTTTACTTTGTTGTTGTATTTTTGTGTTTTGAATAGGTAAACCATGAGTCAAGCTATCAAACACGGTAGCATTGATGGGTTCATGGACGTTGAGGATGAGTCAGTTATACATAGTGTAGAGGGTGGCATTCACTTACCTCCTATGGTAGGAAATGTGATTTTCCATGTCACAAGCACTATGCTACACTTAATCCAAATGAAAGGATTGTTTGGAGGACTAGCACATGAATATTCTAACTCTCATATATGATACTTCATTGAAATTTACCAGCCATTGAACATCCAAACATTAGCCAAGAGTCCATTCAACTAAGACTATTCCCATTCTCTCTCACGGAGGAAGCAACATCATGGTTGGAAGAGCTACCCGAAGGCTCTATCACTTTATGGAATTGTTTAGTTGAGGTCTTGTTAGATCAATTCTTCCCACCTTTAAGGATGCTACAACTGCGTGATGAGATCATGATTTTTTGTCAAACACCGGGTGAAGCTTTACACGAAGTTTGACTAAGGTTCAAAAAGAAAGTGTTATTGTGTCCTAATCATAAGTTACCAGATGGAGTATTGCTCTAAGGTTTCTATCGTTCATTGGACTCCATGAATAAATTGGTAGTTGATAACTTAGCAGGTGGCTCATTGATGGAACAGACATATGGCCTTGTCAAAGCCTTGTTGGATCGAATGACAAAAACTAATCGGGCTTGGCACACAAGAGAAACTGAGGTGACATCTAGCATCACCCATGTGCTTATGACAAATGAAAGAAGGTGGAAATAGGAAGAATGAGATGAGACTTTGGTGAAGATGATGACTCAAGTGGAGTTGCTTACTAAGCACATGATTGGCGCTGAGACTAAGAGTGTCAATGTCATTGGTGCTCAAGGAGTCAAAACCCATGAGGAAGATGAGGGATACTCTTTGTTTGATGAGGAGGTTCACTACATGTCCAATCATGTTATAGGTTCCCACTTAGGGTACCAAGGTGCTAACCAAGGCCCTTGGCGGCCTAGGGATGGGAATCAAGGTTAAAATAAGGATCGTGATGCCTCATGGAGAGACCGGGATGCTCATTGGGGAGATAGAGACCGAGAGAGTGAAGGTGATTAATATACTCATCGGAGCTCAAATACATATGTGCCATTTCTAAAGGTGGATACAATCCCTATCCAAACAAGTGTTGGTGACCCTGCTTGTTCCAAAATTAAGGATAATTTATGGATAATGGTGTTAGAGAATTGAAAAGTGATGTATCTACCCTCACCCAAATAGTGAGTTCTCACTCGGCTTCTATTAAGTATCTTGAATCTCACATGACTCAATTATCAACACAAGTAAACCCATGAATAAAGGATATACGTTCTAGCAACGCAACTCCCAATCCAAAGAATGATGGCCATGTTATGGACATTATCACTAGAAGTGGGAGAATGCTTGATTATGTGGGTGATGTAACTGATAAGGTTGAGATTGCAAAGAAAAATGATGAGAAGCTTATTGACCCTATGGTGATTGATGATAAAAGTGTGAATATGGATGAAGAAAGTACAAGCTTGAGAGAAAAAGAAGTGGATCCTACCCCCCAAGTTGTCATTGATATTGAAGAAGCTAAGAAGGAAAATGTTCATAATACTCCATTTACAATGCCCAAGTGTCCTTCTCCTTATCCCCAAAGGTTTATTAAAAAGAAAGAGGACAATCAATTCAAAAAAATTGTTGACTTGTTTAGTAAATTGTTCGTGAATATCCCTTTGGTTGATGCTTTGATAAATAACGAGGTACACTAAGTTCATTAAAGATCTATTGAAGAAGAAAAGAGTGATTGATGCAGTCACAGTGGAGGTGTTACATCATTGTAGTGTGATCATGGCTAGCAATTTTTCTCTAAAGAGAGAAGACCCCTGAGCTTTCAATATTCCTTGCACCATTGGGGTATATTTGTTCAAAAAAGCCTTGTGTGACCTTAGGGAAAGCATCAACTTGATGCCTCTTGCTATATTTAAGAAATTGGGCTTAGGATCCCCAAGCTAACTCAAATGAGGTTGCTTATGGTTTATCGCTCGATTAAAATGCCCGATTGATATTTTATTCGATGTTTTGGTGAAAGTTGATAAGTTCATTCTTATGGTGGATTTTATTGTGTTGGATTCAATGTGGACCTAGAGGTGCCTATCATTCTAGGGCACCCCGTTTTAGCCACCGGATGAGCACTTAAGGATGTTGAATTGGGAGAGCTCAAATTTTGGGCTGGTAGTGAAGAGGTCACGTTTAATGTTTTCCAATCAATGAAACCACCAGATGAGTGTAAGGTCATGCTTTTGATTGCTATAAAGGATGAGCTGGTTGACATTCCTTATGGAGAAGATCTTGGAGTAGAATTACCAAGTAAGCAACTTGTGCTATATGAAAGTCGAGAGAAGAGGGACCCCGAGGATGTTAACATACATAAGCTACAAAATTTGGCAAAGAGATGATTGGTGACACTTCTGAGAAAATACATCCGAAGTTTTGGATGGAATTGTTCCAATATCCTTGGCATAGCTCTGGACAAGCATTGATCCTTGAGGTACCATCATCGAGCTGTACCAATAAATCAAGTGCTTCTTTTTTATTATTATTTTATATTATTTATTTTTTGTTTTTTTAATCTTGGAAAGTGACAAAATACTCAAAGGATTCATCAAGGTGACATGCACCACACATGCGAGAAGCATGTGCAAACCTGCAGCATGCAGGTGGAACACATGTAGGGTTAGTGCACCTGGGAAGAAATTGAAAAAATTTATGCACATGCTAGTTACATACGGAACACATAAGCAGACATGCGGCATGCATGTGCAACACAGGTCCAAACCAGTGAACTTGTAAGAAACATCAAGAAAACTATAACTTGTGTGCCACATGTGTGTCATATGTCACCACATGTGGTTGCATGTGCACGCGCAGGCACAAGTATGTCATTTAAAATTTGACCTACCCTGGTTGACCAAAACCATACCTGACTCTGACCCCCACCTCTTCACCTTCTTCACCCTTTTGTACTCATTATTTTCTTCTCCTTCAATATTACAAACACTCAAAACCTCCATTACTTAACCCATAAAAACTCCCTCAACTCCTGAAAATTCCTTCTCCATACTCATCTTCTTGCTATCATCGTCGCACCACCACTACTAGAGCATCGCCGCCATTGTTCTCTAGTGGATCTCCATTCTTAGACTCCAAAATCTTCAATTTTCACTCACCCACTTCACTATTTTTACTTGTGGTATGCTCCCCTACATTAAATATACGTTTTTCTTTATTTTAGGAGTGTTTTTGATTTATCATACTAGTTGAAAATCCCCATTACCCCTAACATGCTTAGTATTTGATTTTGAAATTCAGTTTTGGGTATTTTGTTATTTTTGATAGTGTTAAATTGGTGGATTATGCTTTATATGATTATGCATCCTCTTTGAGCCACGTGTTAGCATAAAATTTTGAGTTGGGAGTGAAGTCTGAGTAACCCACTTGTAGTAATGCATGGTTTGGCCCTATGATAGATTAGGTGACATCATTCTTAAGGGCAAATTATCATTGCTTTGGGTTTTGCTTGAAAGAGTAATGTGGTGGGTCTGATTGATTACCATTATTCTCTTGAGTAGTTTAGTGGTATATTATTTGTCCGGTGGGTGCTTTGGTTGAGTGTGAGTGTTAATTGTGCATTTTGAAGTGATGTTCTTGGTAGAGCGTATATCTTGATGATTACCAATAATATATGGGGTAACGTCCTTCTTATGAAAAGTCATTGAGAGTATGTTAAAGGGTCCTAATATGGTCTTCAACTTGTCGATAATTTTTTTGGGGAATTCTAAGTACCCGTTAGACTTTGAATTGGTCAATGATTTTCCTAATTGTTGTTTAGTTTGTGTTAAAAGTTGATTCAGGTGTTGTTAGGCACTTGTGTGCCACAGGTGTTGCCTTGTGAAATGCATGTGTAATGCAAGTAAAGGCTTAGAGTAAAACACTCACTGCCTTCCATATGTGTTTCACCTGCATGTCACAAGTCTCTGCCTATGAAACACAAGTGGAAATGCAGGTGCAAGTAAGATTTGACATGTGTCTACCTAGCACATGTGCACCGCATGTAGGCTCATGCGAAATGCATGTGCCAGCGCAGGTTCCCTGCTCTTGTTGACAGGTTACTGCCCGCCACATGCACTTCACATGCATGCCGCAGGTCTCCACCTACAAAATACATGTGGCACGCATGTGTCAGCAGTCAACCCCATGCTACTTCTTTCTTTTTGCATTCCATTTCTTTTTATTTCCCTAGCCTCTTGTAGTTGTTTTCTTTTGTTCCTAATGAAAAATACAAAAATACTTTTTCTAGGTTTCCTTGGTACTCACATCTTTTTGCAGGAATAAGTCATCATCCATGAGAAGAGCTAAAGGCAAGGCTCCAATGGAAGGTAATGCACCTGATATTCCTCCCGAGCCTATGCAAAATGAGGAACAAATAGTAGCATAACTCTTATTTAGCCTTGAAGGAATGGAATCCTATTATCTCACCTTTTGTGAGAAGCGAGCAATTATTGAAGAAGCCTAGTTTGATATGAATTGCTTTAGGAAGACTTCCCCAACATAGCAAAGCAGTTCAACATACGGGTTTGGGACCCATTCACAAAAGTCCCGGAACCATAATTTCAAGAATTAGTGAGTGAGTTTATACATCATATCGAGCTTGGAAGATATTTGAAAGCACAAAGTCTGAGTGGACAAGATGCCATGTTTGTCATCAGTTCTGGTATGGGGAAAGGAGGTCAACATTACCCTCATTGCGATCAACTCTATTTCGTGGGATGAGCCAGTGCATCATGGAGCAGGGTTCGTCGAACGCTTAGCTACAAAGAATGATCATTATGCTTGGGTGGACAGTATTATTACTGAGGGACAACCTCTTTGGGCTATGACTAAGGGTGATATTTCTAGCCATGGTCTGAAGTTCGAGGCCCGGATGTAGCTCGACTTTGTATGCAAAGGACTCATTCCTTCAAAGAATACCACCCATGTTTCTATCGAGACAGTTATTCTCATTTCATGCATTATGAAAAGCATTCATATCAACATTGGATAAATTATAGCTGATCAATTCAAGAGAAAGGCTAGGAATCAGGCTACTTCTATGATTTTCCCTGTCCTTAGTAGTGTGTTATGCCTTTGGTCAAGTTTCCCTAGTCTCTCACCATTAGATGAAAAATATCGAGTAGAGGGTGTGATTGATTTGGCCATAAAATGGGATAAAGATGCTCCTTTAATTAAAAAGAGGAAGCTCACTCCAAGTTTAAATACATCATAAGCTATTGGTTCTCCTCTTGCTAGCACTCAGACATAGTTGTAGAATATTGTTCCTACTCTCATGATGTTGGGAAATGCCCAAGATACACCTTTACCTCCTAGGCTTCTCCATCATCAGTACCTTCTTCAGCTTGTGGCCTTCTCAAGCTTGCTGATATGGCCCATAACAATAATGCCTTTTTGTGCCAAATAGCCAAGGATATTCCCTCCATGATTCAGAATGCCATTAAAGCGGCTATGAAGCAGGTAATTGATAGTCTGGGCAAACTTTATGCCCGGATTGATACAGCTGAAGGAAATGTTATTTCATTGAGAGAGGAATTAGACCAAAACACACTGCAGGTTCCACCCGTGGGTCTGGACCTAAATCTTCTAGTCATAGCTTTAGAGTTACCCTGCAGGGAGAGAAGCCCTCTTGATGATTGGTGTGTTTGGGATTGTATGGCAAGAAGTTCAGAGATAGAAGAGTTTCAGGAGGTGGAGCAGCCTAGTGGTTATGTGACCAAAACCCCATACTTTTCTCAATAGTTGAACCAAAAAGTGCAGTTATCTGGTAAAGTGGATGATGCTCATCAAGTCGGCTCCAATTGGAGGGGCCCAACCCTTTTCTTCCACCAGTTTATGACACTTCCATAAATATAGTAAGTTGTCTCCCCATATAGCCCTTTTGAGGTCTCCAAAGGTCCCTCGTTTCCTTCCATTATTTGGTTTGAGATTGATCCCGAACATGGTTACATCTCTCTGGAGCCTATGCCCTTGAAAGACTGACGTCCAAAGCACTTGAGAAGGAGACATCCTTGTTCTTAGCTTTTACAGGGAGTCTTCATACCCATTCCTTTTGTTATTTTGCTTTGGGGACAATGCATTATTTTGGTTGGGGGTGGAGGATGTGCTATTTTATTTAAATGATTTAGTGCCCTTATCGGTCTTGAGTTGTAATTTTTATTACCATTTGGCCCTTGTTGGGCATGTCTTGGATGATGTGTATTTCTCCCTTGTCAATCTCTTTATTTTGTTATGCTTTATCTTTTTCCCTCGCCAGGCTTGATCTTTTTGCTTTGAATGTGAGTTAATGCCATTATGCCAAGTTAGTCTTACACGTCAATTATCTTACTACCCATGCTTTACAAATTGCACTTAGTGCCTTCGCTAGGCCTCGTTCTCAAATGATCCATGAGCGTGTAATTCAAAATCACCTTTGTGGATAATATTTAGTTTTTAAATAAACTCTGAGGGTTTTCTTTATATACGATTCTTTCCCAAGGAGCAAATTTTTCTTTTCTTTATTTTTGTGTCAAACCGGGTGACATTTCCCTATGATAGATTGATAGGCGGCTTTCTTAAGGAAAAATGTTAAGATTTAGTTTTATTTTGAGTCTGTTTTGTACTTGTCTTGATGGGACCACCAAAAAATTTCTTGGAAAATAATATTTGAAATTGAAAAGAGAGGGGAAATGAATTTTAAAAGTATTATCTTTTCATGATCTTTACATTCTTCATTTCACTTTTTGCTCACAAAATGAGTTATGTGAAACTCGAAATAGCTTTTCAAAAGTCATTCATTCTAATTGGTTTTGAGAATATCTTTTAATTCCTAGTGATTATGATGCCTTGTGTGGTAAGATTTAGTTTGTTCTTGTGCATGCATATCATCTAGAACTTGCCTCAATTTGATTCAAGGTGAAATCCTAAATGTTGCGTAGCTTGGAAGATTACCTTAGGCCCTCTTTGAATAGTCACTTTACCAAAAAGTTCTTTCACTTAACATTGATCCTAGTCAACCCCTTTGAGACGTTGACCTTTTCTTGGAAACCATGTTATATACCTTTACCTTTTTATCCTCTATTTTGGCATCCCGTCCTCCCTAATTGTTATTGATGAAAATGTAGGCTAAAAACCTAAGTTTATGGGGGAGGATATGAATGAAAAGAAATGGAATGTTGATATAGTGAAACGCCTAAGTTTGGGGTGTGTACATTAATGATTGAATAAGAAATTGAGCTTAAATGTGAAGTGGCACCTAATGCATACCTTGTGAACTACTTGAGTTTATTTATTGATGAAAGAAAGAAAAGAATTGAGTGGTTCTACCTCCTACCATGTATGTGCTCAATGATTAGAAAAATGTTTTTGGAAGAATGGCCTTGGGAGAAACTTGGGTTCTAAGAGAGAGGAATAAGGTGAGGTTGATTCAATAATGTGAGTGGTGTACTTGAATTGCCTAATTATAGTGTTATGGAGGTTCTAGTCACCTGATCCAAATAGTATCCTTCCCTTAACTCTAGCCTACATAGTTACATGTAAATCCTTTGTGATTTTGAGCTTTGCAACTCTACATTTGTGGCAAATTATATAAAGGGCAAGCCTATGGTTCTATGTGTGTGCACTTGAACTTCTTTTAGAGAGTGAGAGTCTTTTGTTATATCTTATAATCCCTATATTGTGAATTACATGATTGTGAATGAGATTCTCTTGTGGTGAGTGGCATCACATCCTTGGAGTAAATGGTGAAGTCTTGACATCAATTGAGATGAATGAATGCAAAATATTATGCAGTGAACCTTGAGGCAAGCCTTGAAGGTTGATGTCAATGACTTGAGATGCTTGATGATATTTTTTTAAATAAAAAGTTCCCCGGATTTTGAATGAAAACTTGAAGTCTCTTGAAAAGAGTTTTTGAAGTGATTATTTTTGCCTTGAGCTTGAGCTCTTGGTGACCAGAGTTGATCCATCTCCCTCTATTTTGGACTAGTCTTCTTTGTACTTTTGGGAGACTATTTTGTATATATATACATCGTACATATTTTGGTACTCCTTATGTTGTAGTAGCTCTTGTACTGACTGATACCAGGTCTTAGGAGAGTCATTTGTATCTTTTATTTTGTTCCTCCCTTCCCTTATATATGTTGGCATGTTTTGCTTATTTTCTGTTCTATCTCTCTCTTATTTATCTTGTTACTTGTCATTCCGAGCTAAGGGTTTGGCTTACCTACTGGTGGGTTATGATAGGTGCCATCATGACATGACTTTTTAGGTCATGATAGATTAGTATTAGAGCCTAGGTCACTAGTGTTGTTGGTACATGAGCAAGTGTCTAGTAGAGTCTCATGGATTGGTATGATGATGTATGTATCCTATTTGAGGGAGGCTATAGGGTATTTTTAGTAAAATTCCATCCTTTTGATTCCTCATTGTGCGTTCTTGACTCAATAAATTTCCAAATTTTCATTGTTCCATTCTTTCTCAGATGATTATTGATACGCCCAAATTACAACTCCAATTACGAAGCGTAAGCGATCGTCGTCAAATATAGAACCCAACAGAGGTTGGGGTCGATCCCACAAGGAATAAGGTGCAAATTAAGTCGTTAGTGAATTAGATGACTAGTAATCAATAGTTTCCGATAAATAGGGGGGTTTGTGTGAACAATATTTGATCAAAACAAATAATAATGTACGATGAATAATCAATATGAGAGTGAACTAGGGAAGTGTTCACCATGGCGTCGTAACAATGTCGACTCAAAGCTTAACTGGGTTCTTTCTACATGCATGTCACGATGTGATTGAATTAATGGTATCATCTAAACGTTTCTCAACCAAATAGACGAATTTCCTTTTCATTCTCTCGAACTTGAAAAGGTGAGTTTTTAGATTTCAATCCTAAACATCAAGTAGATTAATCTAGTTACAACATTAATCATAAGACGAGAAGTGGTGGTCTTGAATCCTCGTAGTTAATCAAATTTCTCGGTTTTAATCTCTTTACTCAAGCAAATTAAACCTAGGCATGTTCTAATGTTTGCAACCACTAGAAAACGTTAATAATGAATGATTAACAACGTGACAACATAAATATTGAACCCGACGCTACCCGGAATCTATATTGCTACTTTTTGCCATGGCTCCCACAACCCTAGTTGTGGGAAGTTAGTTACTCATGCTATTAGGAGAAGAGAAGAAAATCATATTCATAATAAAGAGAAAAGATTCTTACAATATAATGAACACAAGCTTCAATTATCCAAGAACAAGAAAACCAAGATCCTAAGAACAATGGAAGAACAAGATGATGAAGAAGAAAAACGTGTAGTGTCGTGTTTTCTCTCCAAAAACTCGCTCAAAAGTCGACTAAAAATATCCTAGAACTATTGGGTAATCAATAAATAAAATAAACCTAACATAGGGTATTTATAGTAGTCCAGGAAATAAAGTCCAAAAATAAAATATTCGAAATGCGCGTCGCATTGACGGTTCGCCTGACGGGCCGTCGCCACTGCGACGGGCTGTCACTCTGAGCCTTCGCCACTATCCAGTGCAAGCTCTCTCTTGGCCATAACTTAATGGCTTGGCTAACGGTCAGTCACAGGTTTGACGGGCCGTCACGCCAACCGTCGCTGCTATCCAGTGCAGGCTCTCTTTGAGCTCCAACTTGACGGCTTGGCTGACGGTCAGTCAAAGGTGTGACGGGCCGTCACGCGAACCGTCGCCGCTATCCAGTGGCTCCTTTAGTTGCTGCCAGGTTTGGTGGTTCACCTGACGGTCAGTCACCTGTGTGACGAGCCATCAGGTCCTACGTCAAGCTCAACCCTTGTTACTTAGCTTGAGTATTTTTACTTCCTTTTTATCCTTGTCTACATTTCCTGCAAATACAACATAAAAACCATCAGAAGACACCTGAGTTGAGGTGCACGATGTCCAAGGAAGGACCAGGGCCAAAATAGTGATTCAAAGTTAAACAAGGAATGGTGACAGGTTATTGAACGAATATGGTCAATTATGGCTCAAACAGGGATCAAAGGGTTTATTTGCATTTGGACGGTCTTATAGGCTAAGTGGACTGCACACCAAAAAGGGCCTGTGATCCTTTCCTAAACGACCAACTTCAAACTTAACAAAATAGACCGGGTAAGTTCTAGATGCATGCACAGAGTAAGAATTTATAACAATATGCTCATACACACTTGGCACCAAGAAACCATACAACTACCACTATCAAAACAACAGCTCGGCTTAAGCATACTTATTCCAATCATAACCACACAATGACATTCAAGGATCCCGAACAGTCAATCGGTTCAAACATAAGTACAAAATCAACAATTTTCAGAGGGGGTTCCTTTTAGTTCAATTTTCAAAATGCCATGCTTGCTACGGACATCACAACATAATTTTAAAATTTAAACGACAACCTAAACATGCCGGTTCTACTAGATAGCACACCGGAGGAAAAGAAACACGGCAACAAAAACCTCCAGTGGTGGTACTCCTACCCCTAACAAAAGAATTTAGCATTGTCCTCAATGCTCAAGGAAACATATATTCAGAATAAAACAATAGGGGTACCTGGGAAACCTAGGTTTCCGTACGCGGCTCATCAACATCTGGGGTCTTTTCAGACTCCGGTACTGCACTAGACGATGCCCCACCTGCTTGGGCACGCACTCTTTCCTGTCGCAGCTGCTCATCTATTACCGACCGCTTCTTCGCGACCTCTAACTCGTCCTCCTCAGCTGATCTTTTTTTGTGCTTCCTCTTCTTTGATTTCTTTACCCCACTTTCACCTGCTTGGGGTTCACTAATTTTTAGTGGCCGACCCATCAAATCCACTATCGTGGTTTCTTCGTCCAAGTCCACAAACTTCGAAGTCTCCTCATAAAGCGCTTTTTCTTGCTTGAGAACTGTGATATCATTTTTCACCTTCTTTAGCTCCGCATCAAATCTTGCCAGGTCCGGGATGCTCATTTTGTTTAGCCTTGCATCCATCCAGGTTTCCATTGCATCGACCCTTGTGCGCAGCCCCTCAAATGGCTTCAGAGCCTCCCATATTGCTTCATCAATGGTGGGTTTAAACAAGTCCGTCCATGCGGCAATTTGTTTATCCAACTGTTTCTGCTTTTGCACCATTTTGGCAAAATTTTGGGGGTTCATGTGATATTCTGGTGGTAGAGGAGGTCTTGCCGCAGTGCCAGAGCTTTCAGCAGTAGCTCTCGTTGTCTGTGAAGTTTTCGGATCAAACACCGCAAATGGCATTTCTGTGCCTGATGGGGTGTCGGTTGCCTCGGAGGTGGTTCTGGTTGGCTCTTCGAAGATCTGAGGCTTATGAATCCTCATTTCAAATTTAGTGTCATCCTTTGATTTGTCAATATTCTGCTTTGATGACGCTTTCACTTGCTTATCAATACCATCCCATATTGGCACCTCTGCACGCCTGCATAACTCAGTCACTAGACACGGGAACGACAAAGACGAAGTAGTTTTTATGGCCCTGGTCCACATCTCGTCTGCAATTATCATTCCGAATTTGATGACGTACCGGGCTATCAAGCTTGCCACAAGGATGGCTCTTCCCTCATCCAAATTATTGTCTCCTCCTGTTGGAAATAACCTGAACCGCACAACCGCCCACCAAAACTTGGCCACGAAGCTTAGTGATTGCTTTGATATCCGTCCCCTCTGAGTTAGCCAAGATGGTGAGCCATCAGTCAACTTTTGGGCTAACCATGTGCTCTGTGAGTAGGCATTTGAAATCTTGTCATGAAACTCTGGCATATCAGGTGGAGGGATGTATTCAGGGCCAAAGAGGACTCTGTTGATCATTTCCCGTGAGATGTCCACTTGTTTACCCTGAACTGGCACCCTGTCCTGCCTTGGTGCTGATTTAACCCCTTTTCCTGGCTCATATTTGCTCTCCAAAAGTGCCAAATAGTTGGCATAGAATTCCCGGACTAGTTCTGGATAATAGAATCCCGAGGGCGAGCTCATCCACTCGAGCTGATACCTCTGAAACTGTGCCTGAAGAACTGGGTATTCAGGCAGATCCGTGGTCATGATTTGCACTTCTTCAGCTATCGGTCTTTTGTGGCTTCTCGACATCGTTTTGGTAAGACCGTCAAGATAGTGCTTCTGAGCATCCTCAAAAGCCCACCGGATCGATTCTCTGTCCATGGGTGCACTCCCTGCAATTTTAGTGGTTTCAGGACCACCTACATCCTCTGGGTTGGGGCTGGAGCTACCACTTTCATCTGATCCACTACCGATCCCCGACTCACTGCTAGATGACCCGCTCTCCTCTTCAGACTGGGAGACTTGGGTGGTTCTTCGTTTAGCTAGCCTAGTCTGGTAACTCGGGACTTTAACTGCTTCTTCGTCGCTACTCAATTCATCAATTAGGGTCTGAGTGGTAGCGGTCTTTTCCTTCCTCTTTTGAGCTTGACCGTGAGGTGGTTGTTGTTTGGGGGCCATGTACCTGCACGTGCACAAGTTTAAGCATATGAGAACTGGGAAAACACTCATGTATTGCCACTGTCTTGGAGTGACGGTCTGGGTGACGGTCAGTCACATTAGTGACGGGCCGTCGCACCGACCGTCACTTTGAGACAGTGAACTGTCTATTGTTGACGGCTTGGATGATGGTCCATCGCGTGTGTAATGGGCCGTCATGACAACCGTCGCTGCTAGACAGCGAGTTTTATCCTTCTTTGAGGTATTTCATCGAACACCTTGTGCTCAATTCGGGGTATTGCTATTTTTTTGCGGGATTTGGTTTCATAAGGTCACCACCCATCAAGTAATTAATCTCATAGGTTACTCAAGACTTCACCCATGTCAAACTTACGATTTCAAACAACAATAACACCCTCTCATAACCAACAACATTTACATTATCACAATTTCACAACTATACAAACCCAACAATTTCCTCCTATAATCCGTACGATGCTACTCAATAATTCCAATGAGGAAGAGTTTAGAATCATACCTTGATTTTGTTAGTGAGAAGAAATCGCTATTCCCTTTTGATTTATATGAACCGATGGACAACTAGCGGGAATTTGTTGGTTTCTTTTGTTTTGGACAAGGTGGAGAAAGGACAATGGGGATGTGGGACTTGCTTGGGGAAAAGAGGATTTTAATTTTAATGGAGGTTTGGAGCTTTAGAGTATAATGTGAGTGGGAAGATGATGAAGATGACTTAAATATATTCAGTCGGGCCGGTTTGGTTCTGGACCGGCTCACTCAAAATTAAAAAAAAAAACTTACCTGATGCGGCGACGGCCTGGAGTGACGGTCCGTCAATGACTTGGCAGTCCGTCACTTGGGGCATCCCACTTAGACAGTGAGCCCTTGTGAGTCTCATGGGTGACGGCCTGAAGCAACGGTCCACCAAGTCCATGACGGTCCGTCACTCACACCGTCACTACCAAACAGTGGGTATGAATATTTGTCCAAATGTGACGGTCCGTGTGACGGTCCGTCGTGAACTTGATGGTCCGCCAACCGGAACCGTCACTCGTAGACAGAACATGCTGTTACTTCCACCTTTTGTACCTGCACACTCAACGCACAAATTAACCATTTCTAACAAATCAACTTTTTCTAAGAATGTAATACAACAACAATTTATGGGTTGCCTCCCATACAGCGCCTGATTTAACGTCGCGGCACGACGCGGGTGTCTTGATTACTCAGACTTCATCAAGATACACCAGAGACAGAACATGTACCTCCTCCGGGAGGCCCAGATATTTCTTTACCCTCTGCCCATTGGCTTTGAACAACTCACCATCTTTATTTTCGAGTTCGACCGCACCGGATGGAAACACTTGATGTAGTTTGAATGGTTCGGACCATTTGGATTTGAGTTTCTCGGGAAATAATTTGAACCTGGAGTTGAACAACAATACCAAGTCCCCAACCTTGAACTCCCTCTTCTCAATTTTCCTGTCATGGTATAGCTTCATTTGTTCCTTGTAGAGAGCGGATCTCTCATATGCTCGCAATCGGAACTCGTCCATCTCATTCAATTGTTCCAACCTTAGTTCCGATGCCTCTCTCCAACTGAGATTTAACTTTTTGAGTGCCCAAAGGGCTTTGTGCTAAAGTTCCACGGGCAAGTGACAAGCTTTACCAAAACCAAATTGGTAAGGGGACATACCTATTGGCATCTTAAACGCTGTTCGGTACGCCCAGAGTGCGTCATCCAGCTTTCTTGCCCAGTCTTGCTGATTCACATTCACAGACTTAGCCAAGATCTCTTTAATTTCACGGTTCGACACTTCGACTTGCCCACTGGTTTGGGGATGATAAGGTGTGGCTACCTTGTGTTGCTTCACCCCATATTTTGCTAGAGCAGCCCGAAACACCTTATTGCAAAAATGTGAACCTCCATCACTGATGATTGTGCGAGGGGTGCCAAACCGAGAAAATATGTTCCTTTTCAAAATCGCCACCACACTTTTACCTTCGTTATCGGCCAAAGCAACCGCCTCTACCCACTTTGAAACATAATCCACCGCTACCAAGATGTAACGGTTCCCATAAGAGCTTTCAAAAGGGCCCATGAAATTTATTCCCCATACGTCGAACAACTCAACCTCCAAAATAGTGGACATGGGCAACTCTTATCGGCGAGAGATTGCTCCTCTTCGTTGGCATTGGTCACAGAACTTGGCAAATTCATAGGAATCTTTCTGGATTGTCGGCCAATAGTACCCACACTGTAAGATTTTTCGAGCAGTTCGATTACCCGCATGATGTCCTCCAACTGGGGACGAATGACAAGCTTGCAAGATGCTTGTCATTTCCACTTCCGGCACACATCTCCTCACTATGTTGTCAGCACACAACCGGAATAAATACGGTTCATCCCAGAAAAACTTGCTTGCATCATGGAGAAATTTCTTTTTCTGGTGGAAGTTCAAATTTGCCGGGATCATGTCACTCACCACATAATTTGCGAAATTAGCGTACCATGGCACCATGTCACGTGACGCGGCCATCACCTGCTCATCCGGGAATGTATCATCAATCTCTGGTTCGTCTACTATGTTCTTTTCTCTCCCAAGCCTGGACAGATGATCCGCTACCTGGTTTTCACACCCTTTTCGATCTCTGACTTCAAAGTCAAATTCCTGCAATAATAGTACCCATCGGATTAGTCGAGGTTTTGCATCCTTTTTGGCCATTAAATACCTCAAGGCTGCATGATCTGTGTGCACCACCACTTTTGTACCAAGTAAGTACGCTCTGAATTTCTCAAACGCGTACACAACAGCCAGCAGCTCCTGTTCTGTTACTGTGTAGTTCTTTTGCGCCCCATTCAATGCTTTACTAGCATAATAAATGGGGTGAAAAAGTTTGTCTCGCTTCTATCCCAGAACAGCTCTAAGTGCAACACCACTCGCATCGCACATTACTTCGAACGGTTTGGACCAATCCGGGGCAATTATAATAAGAGCATCCACTAACTTTTCTTTCAGGCACTCAAACGCCCTCAAACACTCAGTATCAAATACAAACTTAGTTTCCTTTTCCAGCAATCTACACAATGGGGTAGCAACCTTAGAGAAATCTTTAATGAATCTTCGGTAGAAACCAGCATGACCAAGAAAACTCCTCACACCCTTTACTTAAATGGGTAGGCGTAGTTTCTCGATGACTTCTATCTTTGCTCTATCCACCTCGAGACCTTTCATATATATTTTGTGCCCTAATACAATGCCCTCTTTCACCATGAAATGGCATTTCTCCCAATTCAGCACGAGGTTTGACTCTTCACACCTTTGCAATACCTGACCCAGATTAGCCAAGCAATCATCAAATGCATCACCCACTACCGAAAAGTCATCCATGAAGACTTCCAATGTGTTCTCCACCATATCAGAAAAGATAGACATCATGCATCGTTGGAATGTTGTAGGAGCATTGCAAAGACCAAAGGGCATGCGTCTAAAAGCAAACGTACCATAGGGGCAGGTGAAAGTGGTCTTCTCCTGATCTTCCGGGGCGATAGATATTTGGTTGTACCCCGAATATCCATCTAAAAAGCAATACCAACCTCTTCCAGCTAATCTATCCAGTATCTGATCCATAAAGGGCATGGGGAAATGATCATAGAGAATACAGGAGTTTAGCTTCCGGTAATCCATAAAGACTCGCCAGCCCGTGACAGGTCTTAATGGAATCAGCTCATTCTTGTCATTTGCTACCACAGTCATTCCTCCCTTCTTAGGAACACATTGCACTGGGCTTACCCATTTGCTATCAGAGATTGGGTAAACCACTCCAGCATCGAGCCATTTGATGATCTCTTTCTTCACCACCTCTTGCATTGGCGGATTCAGTCTCCGCTGGTGCTCGGTGGAGGGAGTGCAATTTTCTTCCAGCTGTATCTTATGAGTACAAATACCTGGTGGGATGCCAATAATATCTGCAATGGTCCAGCCGATTGCTCTCTTGTGTCTCTTCAGAGTGGATAATAACGCTTCAACCTGAGGTTGCACAAGGTCTGTCGCGATGATTACAGGTAAGGTATCTTTGTCACCCAAAAATGCATACTTCAGATGACCTAGCAACTCTTTCAACTCTAATACCGGCGCTTCCTCAATAGAAGGCTTTGCAGGAGGTGTCGGTCTGTTCTTTAAATCGAGATCCAATTTCTTTGGGGCGTAAACATATGACCCCATTCCAACCACAGCATTTACAATTTCCTCATAATCTTCGACGCCATCATCATCGAAGTTCATCATGACTGCTGCCAATGTCTCTACCGCAAGCCTCTCTTCAACAGAAACAATCACTTCAGATTCGGCGACAGCATCAATAACCGAGACGACATTCATGTCCCTCGGTTGCCTCATTGACTTGCACACATTAAACTTCACTACTTCGTCGTTCAACCTGAAAGTCAAATCGTTGCTCTCCATATCCACTAATACTCTTCCGGTTGCCAAGAAGGGTCGTCCCAAAATAATAGGGACTTCAAAGTCTACCTCGCAGTCCAAAATCACGAAGTCTGCCAAAAATATGAACTTCCCCACCTTCACAAGCACATCATACAAAATACCTATCGGGCGTTTGACCGATCTATCCGCCATCAACAATCTCATAGTCGTCGGTTTGGGAGCTCCTAAGCTCATCTGCCGGTAGATGGCTAACGGCATCAAGTTTATGCTAGCCCCCAAGTCACACAGAGCTTTTGCAAAGTTAAACTCCCCTATGGTGCAAGGAATAGTGAACGCACCCGGGTCTTCTTTCTTTTGGACTAGTGACCTTAATGCAATGGCGCTACAATGGTGGAGGTTGTCTTCCGGTTCAAAACTTACCAACCTCTTCTTTGTGATCAAGTCCTTCATGAACTTGGCATAACCGGGCATTTGCTCAAGCGCATCCACCAGAGGGATGTTTACCGATATCTATTTTAGCATGGTCATGAAGTTCAGGAACTTGCTATCTTCCACTTTCTTCTTCAACCATTGTGGGAAAGGAGGTGGTGGCCGAGGCATCATAGTTGGAAGTTTTTCAACTTCCTTGCTTTTATCTGTGAGCACTTGAGTAGCATCTTTTTCAGCACTGGACTTTTCAACCGACACTCTCACACCCTCATCGACCAAATTTTCAGCATCTACTAACTCATCTTTCTCAGCAACGCTACCTTTCTGGGTCTGGATTACCGGATGTGATTCCGATAATGTCTTACCACTTCTGGTGGTGATTGCCATACAATTCCCGTCATTTCTTGGGTTTTAAATGGTGTCACTCGGCAATGTTCCAGCTTTCCTTTGATTTAGAAACGCCGAGACTTGACTCATTTGTTGCTCTAACTGCTTGATTGAGGTGGAATGAGAATTTACCAACTGACTCAATAATGATAATTCAGATTTCATTTCCTTGACTACGGAGTCAGTGGATTCCACCTTTAACAACATCATTGCCATCATATTTTCTAACTTGGACGTCCCTGTCTCATTGCTAGTTCTTTCTCGGTTACCAGGTGGTACGTACAACCCACCTCTATCAGTTTTATTCATCCAGTTCCCCTGATCACGGTCTCTGTAGCCCGCTTTTTCGTAGTAGTTGTCCTTCTGATAGTTCCGACCTTGGTTTCCCTGGCCATTGGCCTGGAAACCCCCCAAATAATTCGCCTCCTCATCAGACTCGAACTCTGCTGCTCTACTTTGGGAACTCACAACTTTCACTTTCTCCATGTCTCCTGACAGCAAATGTTTTGTCAATAGGTCCATTTGCGTTTTCAGATGGGCCATATCTTGGTCCTGCTCTTCCTCTCTCCTGCATTGTTCCGCTGACATACCGACTGCATGAGTGCTAGCAGCCATCTCTGTGTCCCGTGTATGTCAGGCCCTGTTGGTTTTAGTGAGCCGGTTCAGAATAGTTGTGGCATCGATAAAAGTGAGACCCATAAACGCTCCACCTGCTGCATTATCCAGTGTCGGCTTGGTAGCCGAATTTAGTGCCCTGTAAAATGTCTGCATCAGGAAATTGTCGTTCAACTGATGGTTCGGGCATTGTGTCAGCTTCTTCTTAAACCGCAACCACGTCTCATGTAACGCCTCATGAGGTTATTGTCTGAAATTGCTAATTTCATCCCTCAACTGTATCATCCTAGAGCGAGGAAATAACCTTTCTAGGAAAGCTCCTTTCAACTCTCCCCAAGTTGCGATAGAGTTGGGGGTTAGCTCTGTCAACCGTAACGCTACCTCGTCAGATAGAGACAATGGAAACAACCTGAGTCTAATAGCGGTCTGACTTACTCCAGGCAATTCGAACGACTTGCAGATACCCACAAAGTTCATTAGGTGTTGGTTTGGATCATCACCAGCCATACCACGGAACAATCCCTTTAAGTTCAACAGCTGGAGCATTGTGCTAGTTATGTTGAACTTAGCCCCCGGTGCTAGTGGAGGAAGAACAATGGCCCCTGTAGCACCAACTCCGGCTAATGCAGTATCATCCTCTATATCTTTGGCATTCAAGTGATGCTGATCCTGGTGAGCCTGTTGTTCTGCAGCGAGCCTTGCTGCCTCCGTTTGTTGTGCAACC
Organism: Jaltomata sinuosa; assembly: GCA_003996215.1. Lineage (NCBI taxonomy): Eukaryota > Viridiplantae > Streptophyta > Magnoliopsida > Solanales > Solanaceae > Jaltomata > Jaltomata sinuosa. The sequence continues at coordinate 219,702 of QJPP01001096.1, forward strand.
ATGGTTTGCCTTAGCGTTCTTGCGAGCTCGAGGTCGTAGGGTAATATTGGTTCACCCGAGCGTCGGGTACTTGGCATGCACAACTCAGTACCCTGTAATAAACAGAAACAACAAATAAAAGTAAAATCAGGAAATATGACTTGGAGTCAAATAAACACACCAGACTTAATAAACAACCGTACTCCCCGACAATGGCGCCAAAATTTGATACGCCCAAATTACAACTCCAATTATGAAGCGTAAGCGGTCGTCGTCAAATATAGAACCCAACAGAGGTTGGGGTCGATCCCAAAGGGAATAAGGTGCAAATTAAGTCGTTAGTGAATTAGATGACTAGTAATCAATAGTTTCCAGTAAATAGGGGGGTTTGTGTGAACAATATTTGATCAAAACAAATAAGAATGTACGATGAATAATCAATATAAGAGTGAACTAGGGAAGTGTTCACCATGGCATCGTAACAATGTCGACTCAAAGCTTAACCGGGTTCTTTCTATATGCATGTCACGATGTGATTGAATTAATGGTATCATCTAAAGGTTTCTCAACCAAATAGACGAATTTCCTTTTCAATTCTCTCGAACTTGAAAAGGTGAACTTTTAGATTTCAATCCTAAACATCAAGTAGATTAATCTAGTTACAGCATTAATCATAAGACGAGAAGTGGTGGTCTCGAATCCTCGTAGTTAATCAAATTTCCCGGTTTTAATCTCTTTACTCAAGCAAATTAAACCTAGGCATGTTCTAATGTTTGCAACCACTAGAAAGCGTTAATAAATAATGATTAACAACGTGACAACATAAATATTGAACCCGACGCTACCCGAAATCTATATTGCTACTTTTGCCATGGCTCACACAACCCTAGTTGTGGGAAGTTAGTTACTCATGCTATTAGGAGAAGAGAAGAAAATCATATTCATAATAAAGAGAAAAGATTCTTACAATTATCCAAGAACAAGAAAACCAAGATCCTAAGAACAATGGAAGAACAAGATGAAGAAGAAGAAAAACGTGTAGTGTCGTGTTTTCTCTCCAAAAACTCGCTCAAAAGTCGACAAAAAAATATCCTAGAACTATTGGGTAATCAATGAATAAAATAAACCTAACATAGGGTATTTATAGTAGTCCAGGAAATAAAGTCCAAAAATAAAATATTCGGAATCCGCGTCGCGTTAACGGTTCGCCTGACGGGCCGTCGCCACTGCGATGGGCCGTCACTCCGAGCCATCGCCACTATCCAGTGCAAGCTCTCTATTGGCCATAACTTGACGGCTTGGCTTACGGTCAGTCACAGGTGTGACGGGCCATCACGCTAACCGTCGCTGCTATCCAGTGGATCCTTTAGTTGCTGCCAGGTTTGGTGGCTCACCTGACGGTCAGTCACCTGTGTGATGAGCTGTCAAGCTCAACCCTTGTTACTTAGCTTGAGTATTTTTACTTCCTTTTTATCCTTTTCTACATTTCCTTCAAATACAACAAAAAAACCATCAAAAGACACCAAAGTTGCTCAAAAACTTGCGAGTATTCTTAGTTAAAAGCGTCAAATGTGCCGTAGAATCTAGGCACATCAGCGATACACCTCGAGCTTTGGAAATTATTTCCAGGTAAAATATTACTTATGGGTGTGAAGTGTACCACATTCCTAGTTGAAAGGTTACAAGGCTCTTTTCTATAGCTCAACTTATTCTTCACTCATCCCGAGCCAAAGGTCGTCTTAACATAAAGATTACCTTTTTCACCGATTGAGTCAAACTAAAAGCAGCCTGATTCCCTGGGTCCTGGGATATGTACGCGGGCTCTATGATGAAAACTTGGTTGCATTCCTAACTCCCCCCAACCCTCCTACTCCCTAGCTTTCTGGTCTCTCCATACTCTGAAATCGAGAAAGTTTAGAATTCCTCAAAAATCGTGCGTAAAATCAAGCATCTTGAACTACAAGTGGCCTGAATTCTCATGTAACCTGAGATATGTAGGAAACTCAATACCAGAGTTTGGCCATGATTCCTTGAAATTCGTGCTAAAACCAACCGCTTCCTTAAGATGGACCTGTGGTCGGATAAAATTGGGAATGTCAATTCCCTTTGCCCAGGGTTCATTACACTCACCCAACCCAAAGGGAGGGGCAGCTATTGACACCCAATTTTTGCCCTCCACATTATGAATTAATCTTGAGCCTTCCTGAATTTTAAACAATTTTTAAAATAATTGTTTTGTGGAAAAGGATAAAATATTTTCCAAATAAGCTTTATAATAGTTCTGAGCAATAATCTGTGTCTTTCATGTTTAATTACGTGGAATTCATATAAGTTTACTTAAAGAACTATTTTAGAGTTTAATTTCATAAGAAAATCCTTTTAAAATATTAAACGCTTGATTTTCCTCCAAATTAATTCAAATGATTAATTGAATAAATTAATTTCGTAATTGTAAAAGAGGTAATTACGTGTTAAATACAATAATTATTTCAATTTGTTTAAATTTAAGAAAGCTCGAGTGATTAATTTTAATTAATTCATCTTCATTTCAGTTCTAGCCTGTTTCTTTTAAACATTTAAATTTTAGCCGAATTTTCCCTAAATCCTGTTCAATTTGGCTATATCCTTAACTCAAAATGGCCACATTTTGCAAATGTGACCATATCTTAAACCACCCTTATAACACCTCTTGTTTCAGCCATCTTTTGGGCCAAAACTATTCCAACCCGCCTAGCCCATTCACTTTTCCCATTTCCCATCCGCTCCAACCCGGCCCAATCTACCCAAACCCAAATCACACACCCTTATACTCCTCTCTTCTGTTGGTCAGACTAAAACAAACAACTCTTTAGCCTCATCTTCTTCTTTTCTCTCAAAAGACCCACCAAAACCCTAACACCGCCTCTCATCCCTCTGTCTTCTTCACCTGTCACGCGTCTCGCTCTCCATGTTGTACGAACAATGCACCTTGTACAACACGTCAGCTCCCTAGTACAGTCATTACCTTCTACTTGTTCGTCATTTCTCAATAACCCATATGAAACCCTAACGCAGTTGCAACAGCTTCATAAATGATGCCCCAACTCCGTCAAAATTCCCAAACGTCGTCCCTAGCTCCATCTGAAATTAAGCTGGCAAAGTTGAGAAACTTCCAGAAGCTCCAGGTGTCACTCCTCTCTGCTAAATCCGTAAAACTTGTACAATTTCATACAAGTTATTGCTGTGAACGTTGCTCCAGCTGAGGAATTTGAATTGCTCAGCAAAATCCGCAAAAACCCCTTTGGTTTTCCCCCCTATTTTCACTCGAAATTCCCTGTAAATACCCCCCCAGCTGAATGTAAAGGAGTTGATTTTGGGGAAAAATTGAGGGTTCTAGAGATTAGATTTCTCTAACCCTACGTAACCGGTCAGCTAGTTGGAAAAGAAATACTAAAAATTCAGACTTCGATGAGTTCATTACTAGTCCGGCGGTGTTGAAACTCTCCGGTGAGGTTCAAAGTCACAAGTTGTCGCCCTAAAAAAGGTATACTCCCAACCCTTTCTCTTTACTGTTTTCTTTTCTTCTTATATTATGTAGTGTTAAAGTTTGAGCGAAGCTGGTTTTCTGGTCTTGTTTGTTAGATTATGGTATGTGTTTCGAGTTTAGGATGTTATTATTGTGATTTTAAGTAGCAATTTTGCTTAGAAATATTACAGTTTTCACTAGTTGAGTCTGGGTTGTGAAAATAGTAGATATGAGTATGAAGTTGTAGTTATATCTGTTGCTATCTAATGATATGATGTAGAACCCATAAATGCTTGATTTTCTCTTGTTTTTCCCCAATCCCTATGTCATGATTATGCCCCTATCTTGTTTACTGATTCTGTCTAAGTGTTGCACCATTTCTCACATGTGAATTTGTTAAATACTAGTGATGTTTTCTCATGATTTTAAGTTAGCATTGTTCTAAGTCCTCTATAGAAATCTCATGGTTTCACTAGTTTTTGTTTGACCTGTGTGATAACTAAATGCTATGAACATGAGTGTGGAATCTGTTATTAGGATTTAGGTTAGGAAATGCTTGACCCTTTCCTATTTGTCTTTAATCTCTTTGGTCTTGCCTTTGTCCTATTTCCCTTCACTGTTTCTTCTATGCTAAATTAGCTATGTGATGGTACCAACTTGTGTACATGAATTGCTAGTGTTATTTTCTCATGTTCAGGGTGATGTGTCACGACCCGATTTCTTGGTCATGATAGCACCTACAACCCTTCAGTATGCGAACCAATTCCCGTAGCCCAGGACAGTTAGTAATGGGCTACTATCTAACAAATAAGCAAAAGAATAGTTTAATAAGCAAAAGTAAGGGGAAAGATGAAGAGAATAGATAACAGGAATGTATATATACATATGCGGAAACTAAACCAAACCCCAAGACATGGTATCATAGTATAGAGCCAAAACTACATACATGGAATGCAAACGATCCAAAACAATATATACAGATGTCTCTGAATGGTAATAGAGTACATAAAGCAAAAGATAAACTAAAGCTAAGCTCCGATCACCAAGAGCTCACCCTCAGTCTGAAGTAATCCCCAATAGATCTCAAAGAACGACTTACAGCGATCTAACGGCGATGGCCCACGCTAGGATCTGCACCCAAAGATGCAGATGGTAGGGTGAGCACCAAATGTGAAGCATAAGGTACCCAGTATGTATCATAGGCCGACTGGGCCCATATAAGGTAAAAGCGTAGTAACAGACAGAATAGAAGCAAGTAGTCACAGAAATCAACAAAAGGTACACAGGAACTAGCCTAGAGGAAAGTCAACAGAACCACATGTGAGGCCAGCAAGCAAAATATATACACCATAGGCATAGGTGAAAGTAAGAAACAACGCACCTGGGGTCCTTGCAATAATAGTGTATACATAATAAGTTTACGAAATGGACGGTATACCGGTAACCTCAAGTGTAAGAAGAAGAGAGAAAGAGTAATGATAGGCATGCTTAGAGACATGAATCAAACTCAACCAATCATATTAATCTCAAATCCAAAAACTAACAGTCTAGCAGTAACCAATTTCATACTTAACCGTAACAGGGAATAATTCTGTAAGTAAATAGCAAGAGTCTACCTACAATCCCCCGGCCGCCCATACAACCGAGGAACACAAACAAGTGAAAACCAACCCTCTGGCATCCCATACTACCAGAGCGTACAATCAATAAACAACAAACAATGGTGGAACCTCAAACACTGAATGATATGATGCATGAAGATCTCAAGTGAAATGGTATCTCTGTATGTACCTCCTCCGGTGCCGATCCGGCCCAGCAGGTAGGTTCCATGGAAGGACACTGCCCGTATACCTCTACTCCATCGTATACCCTTCCTCCGGCACATGCAGCCCAAAGCCCCAGTCCCGGATGGCAAGGTCCATGGAGGTCCCAGACCCCATACTAAAACTCAGTATCAAAACATGTCATCCGGAAGCAAGTCCGGTTCAAGATAGAGACCCAGTCTCGAATATGCATGCCCAGACCCTGTCCAGGACTAAAGTAGTAGGAAAATATCTCAAAAACCCCTCCAAGGGTGCCCGGGCATAACCGGGTCTAAACAGTAGAAAGTCGTCTCAGGTGCTCGGTCCGACCGAGGCTAAAATTATCTCAAGTAGCAAGAAAACTCAACTAGCACCCCGGCCCTGCCGAGTCTAGCGTTAATCTTAAAACTGGTGATTTAAAACATAATTTTACTTTCTTTTACCCAGGAATATTCACAAGTTAAATCAAACCATTTCCAAATCATTTCCATAAAAAACAGGCCCCCGGGGCTATGCAAGGTTTAGAAAATAGTGTCAGTGAGCCTGAAGCCAAACCATAGTAAAACATGGATAAAACCTCTTTAAATGCATGGAAATGGTATGATCAAACATAATAGCTGTCCAGCAGCTCACAATCAACCTATCGACCCTGCACATGCCCATAGCTACTCAGCAAGCATAACCATCCTAGAAGGATAATTCTATGCCCGGGACTCGCGGACATTCCCAAAATCCCACCTTCTATGTTCCAGAGTCAACAAGGCCTCACAGGACCACAAGGGTAAATAAAATATATCGGCAAGTACTACAAGCAGCGGAGGAACAAAAGTAGGCGGACATGAATAAAGCGGTCGAGGTCTGTGGTGCCAACCTAATAATCCAACCCAAGGATGCCAGCTAGTACAATTTTATCCGATATATGCTAAGTCTAGGAATTTTAAACCATAACCTACCTGTCGTCCGACGACAAGCTGCTAGGATGACAATGTCCAAGCCCGAACCGCTTTGAAAAGCTCCAAAACGAAATCAAACTCGAACTTAGGCTTGAATAACTTGACGTAGATAATCGATTTTCTTTTATGAATCAAATAAATCACCAAAATGTTTTTTTTATGGTCCCACCTATTAACGCTACAACGTAACTAGCAACAATATATCCTATATTCATAAAGAGTAGTAAGTTCTTTTCTGCCAACAATTCTTTCAATTTTCCTTTATCAATTAGTGAATGGAAAGTTTATTCTATTCACTTAAGCCAACACCAATTATCATAATTGATGTTAGGCCACCTAGTGGACAAGTGGCAGCATGCATTTTGGTGTTGCATCCCTTGATTCCACGTGGAATCTTGGTGTCACACCATAATATATTCTTTTCCCGATTATGTATATATTCGGGTATTGCATAGGTTCGTGATAAAATAAATATAGCTTTTTGAATATACCATAGTAAATAGAAAATTATTTCAAATAAATCTACTATATTATAATAATAAATTTCAACATAACTAAATTTACTATCTCCGTTAAAATATTACAATGTATAAAAACCTTATAAAATAAATACATATACAATTATATCGTAACAAGAATATTTTTCATAAACCTTTAAAATATTTTTAAAAGGTAATAATAATATAACTTTTTACCAAATTCAACTTTTAAATTAAATATTTTCAAGTACGCACAATTTTGATACTCAAGAACTCTCTTGGAACCCTCCCTTATGTTTTCTCACTGTTTCAGAACTGAAATGGCATTTTAAGACGTGATGTTGAGGCTTTAAATCGATTTTGACCCGACCCGGTTCGCGACCTGGTTTCTGCCAGACAGTCCGCGATAAAACAGTCATAACTTTTCACTCCGAGATCAGTTGGACGTTAGGTTTTGTGCGTTGGAAACTAGACTCCTAGATATTCGATTTGGTATTTTGGGGGAGTCCTAACTATTTATATATTGAGAGAAAGGCTCTGAGACATTTTACCCAAAGTTCAAAAAATTTATTAAAGAAACTTACGATAACTTTTGCCGACTTGCTTGACTTCAAAACTTATCATACGACCAAACAAATAGACCCGGCACCAAAATACCGGTCCCGATAAGCCTTAAATGACTTGGGGCCACTACAAACAATCTCTAACGGTACAATGAAAACGTATACATGAAAATGACCGGAAAAGTCATTACATGATGTTTATGGTAACTTTGAGTACTTATTTCTCTTAAGTAATTTCATGGTTTTACTGGTTTTTGTTTGATTTGTATGACATGTATATGTTATGAATATGGGTTTTAGACTTGTTGTTAGAATTAATTGATACAAAGTGGTTAATGTTGTTCAACCCATCCTTATTTCTCCCCTGTTTCCTTTAGGCTTGATCAAAGCTCCCATCCGGCTTCCCTTCCCTTCTCTTTACTGATTTGATCATGATATCTGTGTGGGAAGTTTGCTAGTTATGGTTTAGAATTTGCTTAAGTCTGGTTTGGAAATGTTGAATCCTATGTTGTTGTATGCATAAGAACTTTGTTATGATTAGGATTTAGAGGTGAGTCATATCCTCTCATGACATGCTCTTCACCTCTGTAAGTTCTTCTGATCTATCCTTTAATATATATATTGTCTTCATTGCCTATTTTGTGTGCTATATATGAACTGTGAAATGGTAGTATTTGGCTGTTGTTTAAAGCATGATGTTATTTTAGGTTCAGTCTGTGTTGTGAAATTATGTTAGAACTGTGAAATGGTTTTGATCTTTACCATGATAATAGTCTCCTCTAAATGCCCTTTCCCTAGTTCTCATATGAGTTTCTACTAGTGATTGATGTTTAAAATTTGTCAAGCCTTCTTGACTTGTCTATGACTGGTATGTGATTTCCAGATTAGGTTCTTAAATTAGTCTTTTGTTCAAATTATATGGAATCTGCTCTATATGTTTAAATGTAAGTATTGAAAAATATTGAATATGTGCCTTATGCCTATGTGATACCACTTCTGTGCATCTAAGAATACATGTCTTGTATGAACCACTCCCTACCTCCTTATTGATTTTCTCGAAAATGGTTAATCCATATGAATGTATTTCTTCAGTTGGGCCTAGCCCAACAACCATCCGAACCTGCTTGTTTAAAGCCCAAAAGAGACGAGTTGTTGAAAAGAAGGAGAAGCAGCTGAAGAGGAAAATGGGCCAAGCCCAAGCGCTACATCGGAAAAAATTCAAAATGGATTGAATAAATAAATTGGGCCAAAGCCCATAACATTCGGCAGCAGCAATAGCCCAAAGGGCTGAAAAATTGACAAAATGGACTAAGTCCAAATAAGAAATCGGTGGTGGGCCTAAAGAGGGCCCACACACTAGTATTAGGACAGGGATTAACGTTTTAAATATGTCTTCTTTACTTAGTTGATAGAATTAATTGTAGAACTGAACTAACTTCGTAAAACGTAGTTAAATTATCCCCAAACGACATCAACATTTCCTATAAACATTTTTTTTATGTAATAACTTAGTGTTTCACTTGCTTAATTGCTTAAAATCAACTCTTTTATGTAAAACAAACTCTTTCATATTGTCTTTATAGAATAACCCTCTTATATATAAAACTGTCTTTTTAAATCAATCCCGTCTTTTTTTTTAGTTAGTCAAAATGAGTTAATTTTTCAAACAAGCCCGGGCAACCACAAGTTAGCGGATACTCTTGGTGCCTTAACACCCTTCCAAGAGTATTAACCTGAACCCTTATCCTTAATCTCTTAATTTTTAAAGTCTTTATCTATTTTGGGATTTTAAAAATTCTTATAAGTTTTTCTTGGTTTTTCCTTTATAAAAACTAAGTGGCGACTCTTTCTTTTAATTGAAAACGTTTCGGAAACTTTAATTAGATTTTTGAAACAAACTTTTCAACGAACAAAGCCATGTTTTTTCGTCCTTACCTAAAAAAGGATCAAAACAGAAATGGCGACTCCGCTGGGGATAATTCAACTAGGTTTTAACCTTATTGTTTGAAACTAACTTGTTTGACTAACTATTCGGAAATAGTAATAATTGTAACTTTATTGCTTTCCTTAAATTGTTTACTTTTTCACCAATTATAAACTGCTCATGGCATTTTCCGCCTCTCTTAGCAAAGCATTAGAATGCATTAGGCGTAAAAAGGCGATTATGCAAATCTTTGCGGTCGTTCTTGACAAAACACACAATTTTCAAAATGGTCGAGTGAAGTAGTTAACCCGCAGTCGGTTAACTGTCACTTGTTGTTTCAATCTTGGGTTGTCCGCCCGGGTTCCCGGTCAATTTCGAAACCTATTCTAGAAACTCAGGATAAAGCGAAACCAAATTCTGAAAATAGGCATTAGCCTAGGATGTCTTAATATCCAAGGGATATTAAGCCCATTAGTAAACCACCAAAACATGTAAATGGGTTTCTGACCCAACGACATAGCATCCAACTACGTGTTGTTTGAAAGACATATGTGTTGTAACCGGACTATTGTCCTTGAGTGGGGCCTAATAGGTTATTCTGTTTTGTAGGATGTCAAAATTCCTCAAGTTTGACATGGTAAAAGAGGTGCCTCTCCTCCTCCGAATTTGGTGGATAAATATGGGTCCTAACCGTCAGAGGATAGTCCGTCAGTATATGGGACATTTGTCGTCTTTATTAGATATGGAGGCCTGGCCAGAACTGATCGAGGTTTTAACGAGGTATTAGGACAACAAGAAAATGGTGTTCCGATCCAGAACGATGGAAGAACTCAGAGATTGCCTAGAGACCACGGGTACAGCCAATGAAAGGAGATTAAGGCCTCAACAAGGCATCTTAATACCGAATAAACCCACCCCGACTCAGATTGAAAAGTATCTCCACTTGTGGGAGAATCAATGCCCGTGGATAAGGGGTCCAAGTATCTCCTTTCAAGAACTCTACAACCATTTTGCCACTAGGTAAGGGTTCTCTCAGTACCAAGGCAAATTCTACACGTTTCAAGAGTGGGAAAAGACCTGATCCTTGGCATTCGTTGTTGCTCTTTTAGGAATCATGGTATTCCCTCTAAATGAACAAATCTGCATCAACACCCGAATAATAATGGTGGATCATACCATGTTCCATGGCCTGACAGAGGGAACCACCGTCAGCTACTTTTCTCTAGTACCATTCATCTTATTTGATATTTATAGAGCTTTGGGGAAATGCAAAAACGGTCATCGTTACTTCCAAGAGTGCAAACTACTCCTACAATATTGGATTCTCAAGCATCTGGCCAAAGATAACGGAAGCCAAGAAATTCCCAACCCAGATGGAATCAATAACTTTGCAGTGTTTGAAGAAGTGTTTAGGGATAGAGGCACCAAAAAAGGGACCAAGATAGGATGGGCCCAAGCTTTTTGTGAGCTTGGAGAAAATAATGTGCAAATGATGTTCGATGATTTTCACTCGAAGGAAGTAATTATGAAATTTCATGATCTGTCTTTCCTCCCTCTCCCAGGAATTCGCGGGATCCGACCTTATGCTTCACAAAGGGTTCTTAGACAATTTGGAAGGGTTCAAATTGAGCCAACGACCGTTCACATGGATTGCTATGTCATCGACTATGAGGAACATGAACAAGTCCCGAAAGCTTCGAGGATCCGGAACAATTGGAAGACACTTGAGAAAATGGGTCTAGAGACTTTGGCCCCAGACAGGTTCGATCCCGGGTATATGGACGACTATAAGTAGTGGTTGAAGGCAGACATTGCAGAAGTATTTATATCAGAACCACGGGTTGACTCCAGACCCAATCTCCGTCTCCAATTACTGAATATCCAAGAGGAAATGGCTAGAAGAGAGAAAGAATTGCTTATGAAAAAGGAAGAAGATATAGCAGGGTTGACTCAGGAACTCGAAGATATGAGAATGGGAATAGCCCAGCTTGATTCAAAAATGACCAGGAACGCCTTTGAGGCCGGGGCATTGCCTATGCATGAACAAGTGGTGAAACTCCAGAGCGACATGTGGTTGAGCCAATTCGAGCTTAGGAGCATTGCCGGAGCATCCAAGAGGAGAAGAACCGAAGGAGGACCTTTCACGTCATATCTTTAGTATCTTAGCCCCTGCGTGGGTTTTATTTCCATGTATGTCTTTACTTTACCTAAATTCTCCCCTGCGTGGGAGTGAATTTTGTGCAAATATCCTTTCCCCTAAAATGTATTCCCCTTTCGGCTAGCATTTGTATCCCTTTAAAAAAGGTATACATGTTATTTTGGGGGAAATAGAATGGTTCAGATATGTCACATACGTCTTTCAAACTCGCTAGGCCTAACCTTGGCATAAAAATGTCACCCAGTTAGGACGCGATATTAGCATGATATTATTGTGATATAAACTGTTTTTTATGTGCTATATGTGTTGCTTGAATCAAGGAAAAATTAGCCCACTCCATGTCGAAATTTTCTAGAACACCGTAGGCAAAAAGAATATAAGCCCACTATGTAAAGTCCGATCAAAATACTCCAAGTCTTCCAAGTTTCTCCGAAAATCCCAAAGCCTTCTAAAAACTTCCTAAAAATCTCCGTTCTTTCAGGAAAGGTTGAAATGGAGGCCGTGACTATGCGAGAAATAATGCTAAGGATACAAGAGGAAATGGAGGAGGTTCAGAGAAAACATAAGAGAATCGACCAACTTATGGAAATTACCTTAGCTCGGTCCAAGGAGGTGGAAGAGCAAACTGCCAAGGCTAAAGAAAGGATTGTTGTGATTGACCAAATACTGGGAAAAACCGAGACTAAGACCAAACCATACTTTGACCTAGAACTCAAAGAATTGCTCTTAAAGTTTGAGGATGTCACTAAAGGATTGGAACAAGTCAACAAAGGGAAGGAAAGAGTAACTGAAGAACCCGAAGACAATGAGCAAGTGCCCACTGCTGAAGGGGCCCAACTCTTTGACACGAGAGTACGCCACTGGACCAAGGTCAAGGGTGATGCTATTTGGCCTTCCAGATTTAGTCCAGGAGGTAAGCCCATCACCCTCAAAGTTCACTTTCGTGAATATACCAAAAATCCAAAGGTGATTCTCTGTTCAGAAATTTACGAGACCCTGGAAGCTATGGGGGTCCTGCATCCTGACAAATATGAGGGATTCAGATGTCACCCTCACAATGAGCACAAAGAGTGCGCCTATCATCCACGTGGCAGAGGACACACTACCAATTAATGCAATGCCCTAAGAGCCCAGATTTACCACATGATCACTAACAGCCAGATAAGCCATCTATGGGGGGCCCGAACCATCCTTGCTTGTGACCAAGTTGGCCATGGTATGCCCATCACTGAGGAAATGATGATTCATCGCTATGATTTCACGGTCTTCCAGGAAACTTACTATGAAATCTATACTAAGCTGGTCCAAACCAGGATCCTGGAGCTCGTGGAAAGGAGACCAGGGAAGATTCCCAGGGCTTGGCGTCAGAGGAAAGAAGTTTGCCTCTACCACAAAGGGGTTGGAGGCCATGATATCGAGACTTGTTGCCACTTTCAGGTCGATTTGGAATACCTCATTGACATGGGAAAAATCGAGCTAGAGTTTCCCCCTTATCATCCTTGAAGAAAAAAATTGAGAAGAGTCTAGCAGATCCCATCATCCAGAGCTGAAAGTAGAAAAAGTATCAGAGTTTTAGCTTTCAGTTTCTTTATTTTTATTTTCGAGGTCGTCTTTTACTTTCCCCTTGTATTTAGAAAAGTGGATGAAATGAAATAAGACAACTTATCTATCATAAGTTCGAACTACGTAGGGCCTGAATTCTCCTTCATGAGATACGTAGGCACCCTTCAAGGCCCAGCCCATGTCTTAAAGAAATTTTTATTTCTCCACATCGACGAAGACGATGAAGAGTTCAGGAGAACAATAGGCAGAGATGTTACAAGATCAACAAAATCAACCTTTCCTCACAAAACCTACTAATCCCAAATCAACGGACAAAATCCTGTCCTTTGAAATGATTGAGTCAAAACTACCTTTGGACCAATTTGCCTTGACGAAAAGCAACTTTTATGTGTTTGAAGTAATTCCTATGTGTTTATTTCTCGCCATATATCTTGTATTATTTTTCACTAACAAAAAACTAACATAGCGGCTTTTGAGTTGTTTTTCATTTCAACAGATAAAAGAAACTGGTTTGTGCTGACAAAAGTTGGATGAACACTCTTACTTCACTCGCTCGAAAGCACACTTAGATCCGTCCTCTGACCCTTGCTTGTCTGCAGAAAGAATGACTGATAGTGAGGAAGAAAATGCCCTGGCTATAAGAGACAGTGTCATCGCTGAACAAAATAAAATGATCCCAGAACTTGCGAAGAAATTAGAAAAGATGCAGGATGAAGTGCAAAAGGTGAAAGACATGGCTAGCTTGGAAATCGCCGCCAATACTCCTGCTTTGGGTGATGCTCAGCCCCCTCCTCAAAACCCTCTACTCAATTCTCCGCAAACCAAAAATAAACCAAAAGGCATCCCCTTCTCTTCCATTCCCAGGCCTTCAAATGAACATGTCCATAATAACCCCTAACTCATCAGGTCCCTGTACCAGACCCATACTCCTCTTGTTCAACATACTAACCAGAACAACAATCCAGGTGCCTATTTCACACAAAACCCTCCAAACCTCCAGAACACTCCACAAAACACCTACAACTCGCAAAACAACAATCCTAATGCCACCAACATAGTTAATCCACATAATTTTAACCACACATTCCCGAATAATATTCTACATGTACAGCCCCCACCCACGCAGAACATACCTCCCGCTTTACATGCCATAACAGAACCATACCCCATCCTCCAGGAGAATCTTGAGCTAGATCATTATGAAGAGAAAGAAAGAGAGCTGAAGGCTACAGAAATGAAACGCAGCCTCGATATGGTACAAATGAGGGAAGAAATGGCCCAGATTCGAGAGTTATGGAGTTTTCCTTACGAGAAAGGCTACGATTATGATGATCTCTGTATTCACCCTGAGATGAACCTGCCCGAAGGTTTCAAAATTCCAAAATTTGAAATCTTCAATGGTGTTGGGAGTCCCAAAGCCCATCTAAGGAGTTACTATGATCAGATGGTCGGTGCTCGAAGAAACGATGCCCTGCTAATGAGAATCTTTAGCCGAAGCCTCAATAGAGAGGCATTGGAATAGTTTGCCTCCCAAGAATTGAAAAAGTAGTTCAAGTGGAGCAATCTTGCCAGAGATTTTTCCCGGAGATTCACATATAACGTAGAATTCATCCCGGATCGATATTCCCTGGGACGCATCAGGCAAAAGTCAAATGAAGATTTCAGAGATTATGCTTACCGGTAGAGAAAGAGGCCGCGAGAGTCCGGCCTCCTATGACCGAAGAAGAAATAAGCGTGGTGTTTATGCCCTCTAAGGAGTCAGAAGTTTATGACAAGATGATCATCGGTAAAAGCCCAATTTGCCGACTTAGTCAAAATCAAAGAGATTGTGGAAGAAGGGCTTCGTAGTGGAAAAATCGCCAAAACCTCGATTTCATCAGGACCTACCGGACCCCCGAAGAAAAAGAGAGAGGAGGTATCTTCGGTGTCTTTCAATCCTAGTCCAAAACCACATAAACCCTTCGGAGCTGGTTACAAAAAGCCACTTGTTCCAACAACCCCTCCTCCAGCTCCACAAAATCCTCAACCGATTTACTATACTCAGCCTATTTACCAAGCTCCACAACCAAACGTGTAGCCCATATACCAAACTCCAGTCCCAAATATACAATCCACCTACCAAGAACCTCCCCAGAATTTTCCAGTATACCAAAGAGCTCCTGAAATCCAGAACAACCACCGAGTTCCTCCTTCCGCTAACCCCAGTCTCCCTCGACCAAATTTGAAAAGAAAGTTCCTCGAACTTTTAATCCATTAGACGAGACTCGAACTCAGTTATATGAAAGACTGAAGGCCGCTGGATTAGTTCAGCCCATTCAGCATAAACCAGGTAACGTCAACTCCCATTTCTACAAAGCTGATCGGCATTGTGCTTATCATTATGGAGGCGCCGGACACAACACAGAGGATTGCATTAATCTAAAACACAAGATTCAAGATTTTATCGATCAGAAGGTAGTCACCTTACAGACAGCACCGCCAAATGTTAATAACAACCCACTTCTAAATCATGGAAGAGCCACTGTAAACATGATCGAAATAGAGGAAGAATGGTTCGCAAGCAAGTCCATAGTGCCGGCGAGCCCCAGAAAGCCTGAGGAACTAGAAAGGTCTGTAGCTGCTTTGAGCATCGCGGAGAAGCCGCAATTTGTTGTGTTAGTGCCGGCTGAAAAAGAGTTCGTAATTGAAGCCGCTGCAACTCACGGTATGACAAGATCTGGGAGATATTATGTCCCCGATAATCTGGCAGATGATGCTTACAAGAAGAGTCTGCAGAAAAGGACAATCACTGAGGGCGAAGAAGAAGAGTTTTGGAGAAGAATGCAGCCAAAAGAGTACTCGATTTTGAAGCACTTGGAAAAAAACCCCGCTCAAATTTCTATTTGGGCATTGCTCATGAGTTCCCTGTACCACAAACAGGTGTTACTCAAGGTTCTAAATGAAGCTTACGTGCCCACGGGTACCAGTGCAGAAAACTTGACTGCCATGATAAGCCAAGTCCTAGGAAGCCACCGCATCTATTTCAGTGATGATGAGTTTCCCTTTGAAGGCGTGACGCACAACAAGGCTCTACATATCACTATTTAGAGTTAAGAAAAGGTTGTGAACAGGGTACTGATCGATGATGGATCAGGATTGAACATTTGTCCATTGTCAACACTGACACAGTTGGAATACGATTTGGGAAAGATCCGTCAAAGCATGGTCAATGTGAGGGCCTTCGACGGAGGACATAGAGATACCCTTGGAGTAGTCAACCTATACATCCAGATAGGACCCGCTGAATTTCGGAAGTCATGGATATTACCACTAGTTACAATTTGCTTTTGGGACGGCCATGGATCCATGAAGTTGGGGTCGTGCCATCAACCTTGCACCAAATGGTGAAGTTATTTTGGGAAGGGCACGAAGTGGTAATCCATTGAGAGGGAAGCCACCTGAGTCACACAAACGGTTGTTTCCCCACAATCAAAGAGGTCCCAAGAGGTAGTGACTTTTACACGATTGAAATTGTGAATGCCACAGAAGAGGACCTGTCTCCTTAAACTCCTATGCCTTCCATTTACAAGATGCTTGCGACCACAATGCTGAGGTGTGGTTATGAACCAGGCTCGGGGCTAGAAAGGAACTCTGACGGTCAGATTTAACCTTAAGTATACCTGGACAGTTGAGAAAGCATGGATTGGGGTACGTGACCCAAGAAGCTGAAGCCAGCAACAAAGAAAAGAAGAGGTCAGGACTGCCCAAGCCTTTTCCTCATTTATATCAATCGTTCCCAGTACGCGTCAGTCGTCCAAGTGATGGGTTGGAGGATAGAATAGGGGATCTGTTTGAGGAGACTGATGCTACTGCGGAAGAAGCTCCCGAAACAACCACAATCAGGAACCTCAAACCCGGCGAGAAGTTGCAAAACTGGGTCGCCACTCCCTTGGATACTCTCCACTCAGCTGGTAATAATGAGTTAAAATCTGCCACTTTCATGTCATGTCAAGGGCTTAACAAACAAACTGAGCTAGGTGACAATGATTTCAAGGAATATGATGAAGAAACTATGGTTCCTGAAGACTTGACAGAGGAATTAAAAGACTTTGAGAACCAAGAAAAGCCTAATCTAGAGGAAACTGAGACGGTCAATCTAGGAAATGACCAAGAAGTCAAAGAAACCAGAATCGGTGTCCATTTGACAGAAACACAGAAAAGAGAACTTATCATATTGCTCCAAGAATACATCGACATATTTGCTTGGGCCTACAGCGATATGCCAGGGCTAAGAACAGACATAGTCTCCCACAAGCTGCCTATTAATCCAGGGTTTGATCCCACCAAGCAGAAGATTCGAAAGTTCAAGCCAGATCTAAGTCTGAAGATCAAGGAAGAAGTTACCAAACAGATTCAGTCTGGAGTGGTAGGGGTTACAAAGTATCCAACCTGGTTGGCCAATATCGTCCCAGTTCCTAAGAAAGATGGGAAGATCAGAATCTGTGTTGATTATCGAGACCTGAACAGATCCAATCCCAAAGACAACTTCCCATTGCCCAATATCCATATCCTTATCGATAACTGCATGAAGAACGAAATGCAATCATTCGTGGATTATTTTGCTGGATACCATCAGATCTTAATGGATGTAGAAGATGCAGAGAAAACAGCCTTTATGACCCCCTGGGGTATCTACCATTATCGAGTGATGCCATTTGGTCTCAAAAATACAGGTGCTACTTATATGCAAGCCATGACAACCATTTTCCATGACATGATTCATAAGGAGATCGAGGTATACATGGATGACGTGATTGTTAAATCCCGTGAGAGTTCAGAACACTTGATCTATTTGAGGAAGTTTTTTGACCTCCTTCGTAATACAATCTAAAGTTGAACCCTTCCAAATGTGCTTTCGGGATGCTAGCTGGCAAATTATTGGGTTTTATAGTCAGTAGAAGGGGCATTGAAATCGACCCTTCAAAGATCAAAGCAATTTAGGAGTTGCCTCCCCCGAAGACCAAGAAAGAGGTCATGAGTTTCCTGGGAAGGCTGAATTATATTAGTCTATTCATAACTTAATCAACGGTCATTTGTGAACCTATTTTCAAGTTATTAAAGAAAGATGTGCCAACTGGTTGGACCAAGGAGTGCCAACAAGCTTTTGATCGTATCAGGGACTACTTGTCCAGTCCTCCGATATTGGTTCCTCCGAGAGAATGGATCCCATTATTGATATATCTATCGATTTCAGAAATGCCTTCGGATGCATCCTGGGACAACATGATGAAATCGGAAAGAAAGAACGAGCGATTTATTATCTGAGTACAAATTTCACTCCGTGCGAGGCTCGTTATACTTTTTTATAAAAGACTTGTTGTGCTTTGGCTAGGATCACTCAAAAGTTGAGACATTATTTGTCGTCCTATACGACATATCTCATTTCCAAAATGGATCCCCTGAAGTACATATTCCAAAAGGCCATGCCTACGGGGAAATTGGCCAAATGGCAAATGTTGCTAGGTGAATTCGACATCATATATGCGACTCAAAAAGCAATCAAGGGACAGGCCTTAGCAGATCATTTAGCAGAAAATCTGGTTGATAAAGATTATGAACCGCTCCAAACTTACTTCCCCGATGAAGAAATTTTGTTCGTAGGTGAGGATATTGCTGAGTCATACCCCGGTTGGAGATTGTTCTTCGACGGATCGGTCAACTTCAAAGGTTCGGGCATTGGGGCAGTCTTGGTACCAGAAACTGGTCAGTACTATCTGGTGACAGCCAAACTCCATTTCCCGTGCACTAACAACATGGCTGAGTATGAATCTTGTATTCTCAGTATCCAACTAGCTATTGATATGAATGTCCGAGAACTTTTGGTCATAGGTGATTCTGATTTTCTAATTCACCAAGTTCAAGGTGAATGGGCTGTGAAGAACCCCAAGATCATGTCATATGTGAAGATGGTTCAAAATTTGTGCAAGAGATTTAGGGATATCGAATTCCAGCATACACCAAGGATTCAGAATGAGTTTGTCGATGCCTTGGCAACTATATCCTCCATGATTCAACATCCCGATTAGAATTATATCAATCCGTTGATAATAGGTGTCAAAGAACAACCTGCGCACTATACGCAAGTCGAAGCAGAATCAGACGAAAAACCATGGTATTATGGTATCAAGAAGTATCTAGAAGTTGGAGTCTATCCCAAAGATGTGACCGCCAACCAAAAGAAAACCATTCGTCGAATGACCAACAACTTTTTCCTAAATGGAGAAATCCTGTACAGGAGGACTCCAGACCTTGGATTCTTAAGATACGTTGATTCAGTTGAAGCCACAAGACTATTAGAAGAGGTACACGCTGGAGTGTGTGGTCCCCATATGAATGGCTTCACCCTAGCCAAGAAGATTTTGCAAACTGGATACTTCTGTATGACCATGGAAAATGATTGTAGAAAGTTCGTACAGAAATGTCACAAATGCCAAATCCACGGGGATTTGATTTGAGTGTCACCTAGCGAGCTTCATGCAATGAGTGCACCTAGGCCTTTTGTAGCCTGGGAATGGATGTCATTGGTCCCATCGAGTCGTCTGCCTCGAATGGACACAGATTCATTTTGGTAGCTATTGATTACTTCACCAAGTGGGTAGAAGCTTCTTCTTACAAGTCTGTGACCAAGAAGGTTGTAGCCGATTTTGTTAAAAAAAAACCTAATCTGTCGATTCGGGATCCCCGAGTCAATTATTACCGATAACAAAACAAATCTAAACAGCCATTGGATGAAAGAAATATTTGAGCAATTCAAGATCACTCACCATAATTCAACCACATAACAGCCACAAATGAACGGAGCTGTGGAAGCTGCTAACATGAATATCAAGAAGATCTTGAGAAAAATGGTCGACCATCACCGATCTTGGCATGAGATGTTGCCTTATGCTTTATTGGGATACCGAATGACCATCAAGACTTTGACCAGGGTGACCCCTTATATATTGGTGTATAGGTCAGAAGCAGTGATACCTGCGAAAGTGGAAATACCATCTCTTAGGATCATTCGAGAAGCCGGACTGAATAATGAAGAATGGGTTCGTGCCCATCATGAGCAACTCATGTTGATCGATGAGAAAAGGATGAGTGTCGTATGCCATGGTCAGTTGTACCAAAAAAGAATGATTCGTGCATTCAACAAAAGAGTGAGAGATCGCATGTTTGTCGTAGGAAAACTGGTTCTCAAGCGCATTTTTCCCCACCAGGAGGAATACAAAGGAAAGTTTGCACCCAATTGGCAAGGCCCGTATGTCATATAGAAAGTGTTATCCGGAGGAGCTCTGATCGTATCCGAAATGGAGGGTCAAGTGTGGACCAAACCGATCAATTCTGAAGCTATGAAAAGATACTTTGTTTAGGGATAGTTTTCCTTTAATTTCATTTCCCTGTAATTGCATTTCCTGATTGTAATCATTTTATGCTTTGTAATAGCTAAAAACATCCCTATCCTCTTGAACGAACTACGTTTGACCTCAATTCTCAAGAATGAGATACGTAGGCGGCCTGTGTCAGCCTCGGTCAACCCCTTAGGAAAATCTATCTTTCCCCGTACGAACTACGTTTGACCTGAATTCTTAAGAATGAGATACGTAGGCGGCCTTTGTCGGCCTCGGTCATCCCTTTAATTATTTCCAATAATCTCCCACTATAAGTGTGGGAACTACATTTGACCTGATTCCTGCCTCAACGGGATACGTAGGCGCCACAATGGTTCGGTCATATCACCCCAGGAAATGGAAACTGGGTCAGAATTTTTGAGAAAGGAATCTAAAAAATTCAGAAGATGAAGGTCGTTGCCAACAACACAAGAGGATGCTTGTAGATACGCAAATTCCACAATGGTTCATCTGTATTGCCCAGGAAATGGAAACTGGGGCAGAATTTTTGAGAAAGAAATCTCAAAAATTCAGAAGACGAAGAGCACTAGACTTCGAAGAGTTCCCCAGCAAGAATGCAGAGTATTCCAAAGAGCAACCAAACAGATACCGAGAAAGAATCTCGCGATCCCCACAGAGTCTCAAGTCTCTTGCCGGAAGGAATAGAATATGCTAAGAAACCTTTAACTGGGGCAGAAATTTTGATAAGGATCCCAAAATTTCTGCCAAGCTTCATTCAAGAGTCCCACATTAAGCTCCGAGGAATTCCCCAGCACCAAGAGATCGAGCCTATTTCAAGGAATCCCCAGTCCTATATGGATTAATCCCCGGTTGTGGTAGATTTCTTGAAAATCATCTTTCAAGTTCCCCAGCCAGGACGACGAGGGACCTCTGTAGTCCTCTAGAAGTATGTCGAGAATGGAAATACCCCGAATAAAGGGCAGTTGTCAAGATATCACATGATATGACAGGCAGAGACGTTTTCAAAACATGTTTAAACTCTTTGTTTTCCAATGAACTTGTTTGAAAAATATTTACAAAGATTACTTTTACTCCTTTAATGTGATTTTGTCTTATGTATACCTTGGTTTGAAGAGAGTCAAGGGTGACAAGTACTCGAGATTGGAAAGCATACGGAGAAAATAGAACCAGGAGCAGAAGATCGAAGGAGGTCAACACAGGCCGGTTTCGACAAAACTAACAATTTTTCGGTGGATGCAGGTTGTCCTCAAAAGTATATCAGAAAGCGGTTCCACGTTATCCGATGCGTTCAAAGAAACGCAATGAGACCAGATGCTTTAAAATTTTGCAAGAAAAGCCCAAAATAGCAGGAAGAGGCCAAAGAGGCAAAAGCCCCTAAAGCGGACGAATTTTCTGGTAGTTCACATAAACTACCAGATAAAGATAACTCGACAACGTTCTTAAATTCCAAAAAGGGATCAGGACATCTCGGTCAGCTTCAAATTGAGGGCACCAAACAAAGAGCAACATCACTCCCCACCAATGCCTGGAAAGATAGGGATCACCCCGAACAGACAATGTTCAAAAAATGGTATTCATGGTTGTTCCTGGAAGTAGGCACCACCATTTCGCTCGCATTCTTAAAGTTATTTTGATCAGCTTCATAGACGTGTCTTTAAAGTCTTTCAAATCTTGACTGTGGTCACTGATAAAAGTGACATTCTGTCTGCTAACCATTTATCTTGAGCGCAAGTACCCACAAAGGAGTTGACATTAAGACCAAAGGTGATGTTTTTATGACTTCCCTATGGGACGTTGTATCATGCTACATGGCATCGCATTTTGCATTCACGTTGCATCATGTTTCATGGCATCGTATTTTGCATTCACATTTGCGTCATGCTGCACTGCATCACATTGCATCATGCTGCATTGCATCACATTGCACCATATTGCATCACCTGCCATAGCATGGTGTTGCATCATATTATGACATCTCATTGCATCATATTATATTATGTTGCATCCTATTGTATGGAATCATATCGCAGGAGTATGCCAAGAGGGCCATTCATATTTTTATGCCGATAGGGCCATATCAAGAGGACCATGCCAAGAGGGCTATTCATATTTGCATGTCAAGAAGACCATGCCGAGAGGGCCATTCATATTTGCATGCCGAGAGGTCCATGTCAAGAGGACCATGCCGAGAGGGCCATTCATATTTCCATGTCAAGAGGACCATGCCGAGAAGGCCATTCATATTTTCATATCAGAAGACCATCATCATCATATATCGCAGACACACATCCCCTGCGAAGATTATGTCCCTCTGCGAGCTGTCTTCAAAGAGGGTGACATTCATTAGGCATCGAGAAGTCACACTAGCTATGCAGGATCGACCTCAGCATGCTTATATCTGAAATTACATGAGGCAAAAGAGTCTGACGTTGAGGATATCACTATAATTTATTATGCCAAGGTCTGGCATCCAGCATATTTATGTCCCATATTGCGTAACGCGGAGGGGTATGACATCAAGGATATTTTATGCACCTTTATTCGAAAGTATCAATCGCCGGAAGATGCTGTTATATACCACCAGTCGCCAAGGTCAAAAGTCATCCATAAGTCACAACGATATTCGAAATCGGATAGAGAGCAAGATTGACCAAAACTTGACAGAACTAAGAGTTGTCTGTAAGACGCAATGATATTTGAAACTGGATAGTGTGCAAGATCACCTGAAGATTGACAGTTCAAAGGTAACGCGTAAGTTGCAATGATATCTGAAATTGGATAAAGTGCAAGACTACCAAAAATGGATGGTCCAAGAGTTATCTATAAGCCGCGACATATCCACGTTGATATTGTGCAGGATTACCCAAAGGCTAATTATTCGAGGGAAATCTGTAAGTCACGTCACGTCCAAGATCGGATAAAAGTGCAGGATAACCCAAAAACTGGCAATTCGAAGGATATCTGTAAGACGCCTCTACCCAAAGTCGGATAATGTGCAAGATTACTCGAAAGCTGGAAAATTAAAGGCGTCTGTAAGCCGCATTTATCCAAAGTCGAGTGATATGATAGATTACCCAAAGCTTGACAATCCAAGGAGTGTCTGTTAATCATGATGATGCAGAAGATACGCGAGATCTACCCCAAAGATATATGCAAAAGACCACCGCCAAAAGCCAAGAAGGTTATCGCATTCAAGATAATGCCCTTAAACAATCAAGAAGGCCGTCATCATTCAAAAATTGCTACACAAGCAATCTTATCTGATAGCCAAGAAGGCTATCACGTTTAACTGTCATGGAAGCGGCCATTTATTAAAACAGAGACAGGAAAGGACATCATCTTTCTTAAGAAACAACATACAAAGTAAAATGAGGTACGAAGCTATCTCTCCTTGCTGAATTCTGTTACTACTAACCATTTGGTTTTGAGATATTGTCGAGAGAATTCAAGAAGGATGAAATTCTAAAAAGCAAAACCACAGGTGCGGACTATACCAAAAAGGATGCATCACAAAGTGGAACTTTTTCTTAGCAGCAACTTGTGACACAGTCCGGAGAGGGACATCTAACTCTTTGGGCGTGAACTGAGGAACAACTCACCACCACCATCAAACCACACCCCTATTAGAAGGCATGTGGGTATTTCCTATCTTTGGGTCTTGGTTTAGCATCCAGGGTATTTTTTGAACCCGCGTTGGAAGCAATATTCTTTCTTTTCAAATCCGAGCGGCGATACACCTCGAGCTCTGGAAATTATTTCCAGGTAAAATATTACTTATGGGTGTGAAGTTCACCACATTCCTAGTTGAAAGGTTACAAGCCTCTTTTCTATAGCTCAACTTATTCGGCACTCATCCCGAGCCAAAGGTCGTCTTACCATAAAGATTACATTTTCCACCTATTGAGTCGAACTACAAGCAGCATGATTCCCTGAGTCCTAGGATATATATGCGGGCTCTATGATGAAAACTTGGTTGCATTCCTAACTCACCCCAACTCTCCTACTCCCCAACTTTCCGGTCTCTCCATACTCTGAAACTGAGAAAGTTTAGAATTCCTCAAAAATCATGCGTAAAATCAAGCATCTTGAACTACAAGTGGCCTGAATTCTCATGTAACCTGAGATATGTAGGAAACTCAATACCAGAGTTCGGCCATGATTCCTTAAAATTCGTGCTAAAACCAACTGCTTCCTTAAGATGGACCTGTGGTCGGATAAAATTGGGAATGTCAATTCCCTTTGCCCAGGGTTCATTACACTCACCCAACCCAAAGGGAGGGGCATCTATTGACACCCAATTTTTACCCTCCACATTATGAATTAATCTTGAGCCTTCCTGAATTTTAAACAATTTTTAAAATAATTGTTTTGTGGAAAAGGATAAAATATTTTCCAAATAAGCTTTATAATAGTTCTGAGCAATAATTTGTGTCTTTCATGTTTAATTATGTGGAATTCATATAAGTTTACTTAAAAAACTATTTTAGAGTTTAATTTTGTAAAAAAATCCTTTTAAAAGATTAAACGCTTGATTTTCCTCCAAATTAATTTAAATGAGAAATTAATTGAATCGTAATTGTAAAAAAGGTAATTACGTGTTAAATACAGTAATTATTTCAATTTGTTTAAATTTAAGAAAGCTCGAGTGATTAATTTTAATTAATTCATCTTCATTTCAGTTCTAGCCTGTTTCTTTTAAACATTTAAATTTTAGCCGAATTTTCCCTAAATCCTGTTCAATTTGGCTATATCCTTAACTCAAAATGGCCACATTTTGCAAATGTGACCATATCTTAAACCACCCTTATAACACCTCTTGTTTCAGCCATCTTTTGGGCCAAAACCATTCCAACCCGCCTAGCCCATTCACTTTTCCCATTTCCCATCCGCTCCAACCCGGCCCAATCTACCCAAACCCAAATCACACACCCTTATACTCCTCTCTTCTGTTGGTCAGACTAAAACAAACAACTCTTTAGCCTTATCTTCTTCTTTTCTCTCAACAGACCCACCAAAACCCTAACACCGCCTCTCATCCCTCCGTCTTCTTCACCTGTCACGCGTCTCACTCTCTATGTTGTATGAACAACGCACCTCGTACAACACGTCATCTCCCCAGTACAGTCATTACCTTCTCCTTGTTCGTCGTTTCTCAATAACCCATATGAAACCCTAACGCAGATGCAATAGCTTCATAAACGATGCCCCAACTCCGTCAAAATTCCAAAACGACATCCCTAGCTCCGTCTGAAATTGAGCTAGCAAGGTTGAGAAACTTCCAGAAGCTCCAGGTGTCACTCCTCTCTGCTAAATCCGTAAAACTTGTACAATTTCGTACAAGTTGTTGCTGTGAACGTTGCTCCAGCTGAGGAATTTTAATTGCTCAGCAAAATCCGCAAAACCCCCTCTGGTCTTCCCCCCCATTTTCACCTGAAATTCCCTATAAATACCCTCCAGCTGCATGTAAAGGAGTTGATTTTGGGGAAAAATTGAGGATTCTGGAGAATCGATTTCTCTAACCCTACGTAATCGGTCAGCTAGTTGGAAAAGAAATACTAAAAATTCAGACTCTGACGAGTTCATTACTAGTCCGATGGTGTTGAAACTCTCCGGTGAGGTTCAAAGTCACAAGTTGTTGCCCTAACAAAGGTATACTCCCTACCCTTTCTCTTTACTGTTTTCTTTTCTTCTTATATTATGTAGTGTTCAAGTTTGAGCGAAGCTGGTTTTCTGGTCTTGTTTGTTAGATTATGGTATGAGTTTCGAGTTTAGGATGTTATTATTGTGATTTCGAGTAGCAATTTTGCTTAGAAATATTACAGTCTTCACTAGTTGAGTCTGGGTTGTGAAAATACTGGATATGAGTATGAAGTTGTAGTTCTATTTGTTGCTATCTAATGATATGATGTAGAACCCGTAAATGCTTGATTTTCTCTTGTTTTTCCCCAATCCCTCTGTCATGATTATGCCCCTATCTTGTTTACTGATTCTGTCTAAGTGTTGCACCATTTCTCACATGTGAATTTGTTAAATACTAGTGTTGTTATCTCATGATTTTAAGTTAGTATTGTTCTAAGTCCTCTATAGAAATCTCATGGTTTCACTAATTTTTGTTCGACCTGTGTGATAAATAAATGCTATGAACATGAGTGTGGAATCTGTTATTAGGATTTAGGTTAGGAAATGTTTGACCCTTTCCTGTTGGTCTTTAATCTTTTTCGTCTTGCCTTTGTCATGTTTCCCTTCACTATTTCTTCTATGCTAAATTAGCTATGTGATGGTACCAACTTGTGCACATGAATTGCTAGTGTTATTTTCGCATGATCAGGGTGATGTTTATGGTAACTTTGAGTACTGATTTCTCTTAAGAAATTCCATGGTTTTACTGGTTTTTGTTTGATTTGTATGACATGTATATGTTATGAATATTGGTTTTAGACTTGTTGTTAGAATTAATTGATACAAAGTGTTTAATGTTGTTCAACCCATCCTTATTTCTCCCCTGTTTACTTTAGGCTTGATCAAAGCTCCCATCCTGCTTCCCTTTCCTTCTCTTTACTAATTTGATCATGATATCTGTGTGGGAAGTTTGCTAATTATGGTTTAGAATTTGCTTAAGTCTGGTGTGGAAATGTTGAATCCTATGTTGTTGTATGCATAAGAACTCTGTTATGATTAGGATTTAGAGGTGAGTCATATCCTCTCATGACATTCTCTTCACCTCTGTAAGTTCTTCTGATCTATCCTTTAATATATATATTGTCTTCATTGCCTATTTTATGTGTTACATATCAACTGTGAAATGGTAGGATTTGGCTGTTGTTTAAAGCATGATGTTATTTTAGGTTCAGTCTGTGTTGTGAAATTATGTTAGAACTGTGGAATGGTTTTGATCTTTACCATGATAATAGTCTCCTCTAAATGCCCTTTCCCTAGTTCTCATATGAATTTCAACTAGTGATTGATGTTTAAAATTTGTCCAGCCTTCTTGACTTGTCTATGACTGGTATGTGATTTCCAAATTAGGTTCTTAAATTAGTCATTTGTTTAAATTATATGGAATCTGCTCAATATGTTTAAATGTAAGTATTGAAAAATGTTGAATATGTGCCTTATGCCTATGTGATACCACTTCTGTGCATCTAAGAATACATGTCTTGTTTGAACCACTCCCTACCCCCTTATTGATTTTCTTGAAAATGGTTAATCCATATGAATGTTTTGAAATGGCTAAGTTTCATAAAACACATGTCTTAAGGGATAAAATTAGTGATTCTATTGTATGAGTGTCCCTATATCATGTGCTTAATTTGGTATAAAAATCTGCGTATATTTCTCTTAAGTGTGAAATCTACACTGTTTAAATTACTCTTGCTTAATTTAGTTAAAATATGTACTATCTTTATCTATTTCTACTCTTTCTATGCATGAAATATGGTGGAGTCAAATTAGACTCCCAAAATCCCCCTTTGTATTTCTTCAGTTGGGCCTAGCCCAACAACCATCCGGACCTGCTTGTTTAAAGCCTAAAAAGGCCGAGTTGTTGAAAAGAAGGAGAAGCAGCAGAAGAGGAAAATGGGCCAAGCCCAAGCGCTACATCGGAAAAAATCCAAAATGGACTGAATAAATAAATTGGGCCAAAGCCCATAACATTCGGCAGCAGCAATAGCCCAAAGGGCTGAAAAATCGACAAAATGGACTAAGTCCAAATAAGAAATCGGCGGTGGGCCTAAAGAGGGCCCACACACTAGTATAAGGACAGGGATTAACGTTTTAAATATGTCTTCTTTACTTAGTTGATAGAATTAATTGTATAATTGAACTAACTTCGTAAAACGTAGTTAAATTATCCCCAAACGACATCAACATTTCCTATAAACGTTTTTTTTAAGTAATAACTTACTGTTTCACTTGCTTAATTGCTTAAAATCAACTCTTTTATGTAAAACAAACTCTTTCATATTGTCTTTATAGAATAACCCTCTTATATATAAAACTGTCTTTTAAAATCAATCCCGTCTTTTTTTTTAGTTAGTCAAAATGAGTTAATTTTTCAAACAAGCCCGGGCAACCGCAAGTTAGCGGATACTCTTGGTGCCTTAACACCCTTCCAAGAGTATTAACCCTTACCCTTACCCTTAATCTCTTAATTTTTAAAGTCTTTATCTGTTTTGGGATTTTAAAAATTCTTATAAGTTTTTCTTGGTTTTTACTTTAGAAAAACTAAGTGGCGACTCTTTCTTTTAATTGAAAACGTTTCGGAAACTTTAATTAGATTTTCAAAATGAACTTTTCAACGAACAAAGCCATGTTTTTTCATCCTTACCTCAAAAAGGATCAAAACAGAAATGGCGACTCCGCTGAGGATAATTCAACTAGGTTCTAACCTTATTGTTTGAAACTAACTTGTTTGACTAACTATTCGGAAATTGTAATAATTGTAACTTTATTGCTTTCCTTAAATTGTTTACTTTTTCCGCAATTATAAACTGTTCATGGCATTTTCTGCCTCTCTTAGCAAAGCATTAGAATGCATTAGGGGTTAAAAGGCGATTATGCAAATCTTTGCGGTCGTTCTTGACAAAACACACAATTTTCAAAATAGACGAGTGAAGTAGTTGACCCGCGGTCGGTTAACGGTCACTTGTTGTTTCAAGCTTGGGTTGTACGCCCGGGTTCCCGGTCAATTTCGAAACCTATTCTAGAAACTCAGGATAAAGCGAAACCAAATTCCGAAAATAGGCATTAGCCTAGGATGTCTTAATATCCAAGGGATATTAAGTACATTAGTAAACCACCAAAACATGTCAACGGGTTTCTGACCCAACGACATAGCATCCAACTACGTGTTGTTTGAAAGACATATGTGTTGTAACCGGACTATTGTCCTTGGGTGGGGCCTAATAGGTTATTCTGTTTTGTAGGATGTCAAAATTCCTCAAGTTTGACATGGTAAAAGAGGTGTCTCTCCTCCTCCAAATGTGGTGGATAAATCTGGGTTCTAACCGTCAGAGGATAGTCCATCAGTATATGGGACATTTTTCGTCTTTATTAGATATGGAGGCCTGGCCAGAACTGATCGAAGTTTTAACGAGGTATTGGGACAACAAGAAAATGGTGTTTCCATCTAGAATGATGGAAGAACTCAGGGATTTCCTAGAGACCGCGGGTACAGCCAATGAAAGGAGATTAAGGCCTCAACAAGACAT
Organism: Jaltomata sinuosa; assembly: GCA_003996215.1. Taxonomy (NCBI): domain Eukaryota; kingdom Viridiplantae; phylum Streptophyta; class Magnoliopsida; order Solanales; family Solanaceae; genus Jaltomata; species Jaltomata sinuosa. The sequence goes on from QJPP01001096.1 coordinate 249,234, forward strand.
CTTAATACCGAATAAACTCACCCCGACTCAGATTGCAAAGTATCTCCACTTGTGGGAGAATCAATGCCTGTGGATAAGGGGTCCAAGTATCTCCTTTCAAGAACTCTACAACCATTTTTCCACTATGGAAGGGTTCTCTTAGTACCAAGGCAAATTCTACACGTTTCAAGAGTGGGACAAGACCCGATCCTTGGCATTCGTTGTTGCTCTTTTAGGAATCATGGTATTCCCTCTAAATGAACAAATCTGCATCAACACCCAAATAATAATGGTGGACCATACCATGTTCCATGGCCTAACAGAGGGAACCACCATCAGCTACTTTTCTCTAGTACCAGTCATCTTATCTGATATTTATAGATATTTGGGGAAATGCAAGAATGGTCATCGTTACTTCCAAGAGTGCAACCTACTCCTACAATATTGGATTCTCAAGCATCTGGCCAAAGATAATGGAAGCCAAGAAATTCCCAACCCAGATAGAATCAATAAATTTGCAGTGTTGGCAGAAGTGTTTAGGGATAGAGGCACCAAAAACAGGACCAAGATAGGATGGGCCCAAGCTTTTTGTGAGCTTGGAGAAAATAATGTGCAGATGATGTTCGATGATTTTCACTCGAAGGAAGTAATTGTGAAATGTCATGATCTGGCTTTCCTCCCTCTCCCAGGAATTCGCGGGATTCGACCTTATGCTCCACAAAGGTTTCTTAGACAATTTGGAAGGGTTCAAATCAAGCCAGCGACCGTTCACATGGGTTGCTATGTCATCGACTATGAGGAACATGAACAAGTCCTGAAAGCTTCGAGGATCTGGCACAATTGGAAGACACTTGAGAAAATGGGTCTAGAGACTTTGGCCCCAGACAGGTTCAATCCCGGTATATGGACGTCTATAAGCAGTGGTTGAAGGCAGACGTTGCAGAAGTATTTATATCAGAACCACGGGTTGACTCCAGACCCAATCTCCGTCTCCATTACTGAATATCCAAGAGGAAATGGAGAGAAGAGAGAAAGAATTTCTTATGAAAAAAGGAAGAAGATCGACACACTATAGCAAGTTGACTCAGGAACTCGAAGATATGAGAATAGGAATAGCCCAGCTTGATTCAAAAATGACCAGGAAAGCCTTAGAGGCCGGGGCATTGCCTATGCATGAACAAGTTGTGAAACTCCAGAGCGACATGCGGTTGAGCCAATTCGAGCTTAGGAGCATTGCCGGAGCATCCAAGAGGAGAAGAATCGAGGGAGGACCTTCCACGTCATATCTTTAGTATCTTAGCCCCTGCGTGGGTTTTATTTCCATGTATGTCTTTACTTTACCTAAATTCTCCCCTGCGTTGGCGTGAATTTTGTGCAAATATCCTTTCCCCTAACATGTATTCCCCCTTCGGCTAGCATTTGTATCCCTTTAAAAAAGGGAAGTTTTCCATATATATATACATGCTATTTTGGGGGCAATAGAATGGTTCAGATACGTCACATACGTCTTTCAAACTCGCTAGGCCTAACCTTGGCATAAAAACGTCACCCAGTTAGGACGCGATATTAGCATGATATTATTGTGATATAAATTGTTTTATATGCTATGTGTGTTGCTTGAATCAAGGAAAAATTAGCCCACTCCATGTCGAAATTTTCTAGAACACCGTAGGCAAAAAAAATATAATCCCACTATGTAAATTCCGATCAAAATACTCCAAGTCTTCCAAGTTTCTCCGAAAATCCCAAAGCCTTCTAAAAACTTCCTAAAAAATCTCTGTTCTTTCAAGAAAGGTTTAAATAGAGGCCGTGACTATGCGAGAAATAATTCTAAGGATACAAGAGTAAATGGAGGAGGTTCAGAGAAATCTTGAGAGAATCGACCAACTTATGGAAATTACCTTAGCTCGGTCCAAGGAGGTGGAAGAGCAAACTTCCAAGGCTAAAGAAAGGATTGTTGCGATTGACCAAATACTGGGAAAAACCGAGACTAAGACCAAACCAGACTTTGACCTAGAACTCAAAGAATTGCTCCTAAAGTTTGAGGATGTCACTAAAGGATTGGAACAAGTCAACAAAGGGAAGGAAAGTGTAACTGAAGAACCCGAAGACAATGAGCAAGTGCCCACTGCTGAAGGGGCCCAACTCTTTGACACGAGAGTCCGCCACTGGACCAAGGTCAAGGGTGATGCTATGTGGCCTTCCAGATTCAGTCCAGGAGGGAAGCCCATCACCCTCAAAGTTCACTTTCGTGAATATACCAAAAATCCAAAGGTGATTCTCTGTTCAGAAATTTACAAGACCCTGGAAGCTATAGGGGTCCTGCATCCTGACCAATCTGAGGGATTCAGATGTAACCCTCACAATGAGCACAAAGAGTGCGCCTATCATCCACGTCGCAGAGGACACACTACTAATGAATGCAATGCCCTAAGATCCCAGATTTACCACATGATCACTAACGGCCAGATAAGCCATCTATGGTGGCCGCGAACCATCCTTGCTTGTGACCAAGTTGGCCATGGAATGCCCATCACTGAGGAAATGATGATTCATCACAATGATTTCACTGTCTTCCAGGAAACTTACTATGAAATCTATACTAAGCTGGACCAAACCAGGATCCTGGAGCTCGTGGAAAGGAGACCAGGGAAGATTCCCAGGGCTTGGCGTCAGGGGAAAGAAGTTTGCCTCTACCACAAAGGGGTTGGAGGCCATGATATCGAGACTTGTCGCCACTTTCGGGTCGATTTGGAATACCTCATTGACATGGGAAAAATCAAGCTGGAGTTTCCCCCTTATCATCCTTGAAGAAAAAAATTGAGAAGAGTCTAGCAGATCCCATCATCCAGAGCTGGAAGTAGAGAAAGTATCAGAGTTTTAGCTTTCAGTTTCTTTATTTTTATTTTCGATGTCGTCTTTTACTTTCCCCTTGAATTTAGAATAGTGGATGAAATGAAATAAGACAACTTATCTATCACAAGTTCGAACTACATAGGCAGCCTTCAAGGCCCGACCCATGTCTTAAAGAAATTGTTATTTCTCCACATTGACGAAGACGACAAAGAGTTCAGGAGAACAATAGGCAGAGATGTTACAAGATCAACAAAATCAACCTTTCCTGACAAAACCTACTAATCCCAAATCAGCAGACAAAATCCTATCCTTTGAAATGATTGAGTCAAAACCACCTGTGGACCAATTTTCCTTGACGAAAAGAAACTTTTATGTGTTTGAAGTAATTCCTATGTGTTTATTTCTCACCATATATCTTTTATTGTTTTTCACTAACAAAAAACTAACATAGCGGCTTTTGAGTTGTTTTTCATTTCAACAGATAAAAGAAACTGGTTTGTGTTGACAAAAGTTGGATGAACACTCTTACTTCACTCACTCGAAAGCACACTTAGATCCGTCCTCTGACCCTCGCTTGTCTGCAGAAAGAATGACTGATAGTGAGGAAGAAAATGCCCTGGCTATAAGAGACAGTGTCATCGCTGAACAGAATGAAATGATCCCAGAACTTGCGAAGAAATTAGAAAAGATGCAAGATGAAGTGCAAAAGGTGAAAGACATGGCTAGCTTGGCAATCTCCGCCAATACTCCTGCTTTGGGCGATGCTCAGCCCCCTCCTCAAAACCCTCTACTCAATTCTCCGCAAACCAAAAATCAACCAAAAGGCATCCCCTTCTCTTCCATTACCAGGCCTTCAAATGAACATATCCATAATAACCCCTCACTCGTCAGGTCCCTGTACCAGACCCATACTCCTCTTGTTCAACATACTAACCAGAACAACAATCCAGGTGCCTATTTCACACAAAACCCTCCAAAGCTCCAGAACACTCCACAAAACACTTACAACTTGCAAAAAAACCATCCTAATGCCACCAACATAGTTAAACAACATAATTTTACCCCCACATACCCGAATAATATTCTACATGTCCAGCCCCCACCCGCGCAGAACATACTTCCCGCTTTCCATGCCATAACAGAACCATACCCCATCCTCCAGGAGAATCTTGAGCTAGATCATTATGAAGAGAAAGAAAGATAGCTGAAGGCTACAGAAATGAAACGCGACCTCGATATGGCACAAATAAGGGAAGAAATGGCCCAGATTCGAGAGTTATGGAGTTCACTTTACGAGAAAGGCTACGATTATGTTGATCTCTGCATTCACCCTGAGATGAACCTGCCCGAAGGTTTCAAAATTCCAAAATTTGAAATCTTCAATGGTGTTGGGAGTCCCAAAGCCCATCTAAGGAGTTACTATGATCAGATGGTTGGTGCTCGAAGAAACGACGCCCTGCTAATGAGACTCTTTAGCCGAAGCCTGAATAGAGAGGCATTGGAATGGTTCACCTCCCAAGAATTGAAAAAGTAGTTCAATTGGAACAATCTCGCCTGATATTTTTCCCAGAGATTCACATATAACGTATAATTCATCCAGGATCGATATTCCCTAGGATGCATCAGGCAAAAGTCAAATGAAGATTTCAGAGATTATGCTTACCGGTGGAGAAAGAGGCCGCGAGAGTCCGGCCTCCTATGACCGAAGAAGAAATAAGCACGGCGTTTATGCTCTCTCAGGAGTCGGAAGTTTATGGCAAGATGATCAGCGATAAAAGCCCAGTTCTCCGACTTAGTCAAAATCAAAGAGATTGTGGAAGAAGAGCTCCGTAGTGGAAAAATCGCCAAAACCTCAGTTTCATCAGGACCTACTGGACCCCCGAAGAAAAAGAGAGAGGAGGTATCTTTGGTGTCTTTCAATCCTAGTCCAAAACCACATAAACCCTTCAGAGTTGGTTACAAAAAGCCACTTGTTCTAATAACCCCTCCTCCAGCTCCAAAAATCCTCAACCGATTTACTATCCTCAGCCTATTTACCAAGATCCACAACCAAACGTGCATCCCATATACCAAACTCCAATCCCAAATATACAATCCACCTACCAAGCACCTCCCCAGAATTTTCCAGTATACCAAAGAGCTCCTGAAATCACGAACAACCACCGAGTTCCTCCTCCCGCTAACCCCAGTCTCCCTCGACTAAATTTGGAAAAGAAAGTTCCTCAACCTTTTTCTCATGTTCAGGGTAATGTTTATGGTAACTTTGAGTACTGATTTCTCTTAAGAAATTCCATGGTTTTACTGGTTTTTGTTTGATTTGTATGACATGTATATGTTATGAATATGGGTTTTAGACTTGTTGTTAGAATTAATTGATACAAAGTGGTTAATGTTGTTCAACCCATCCTTATTTCTCCCATGTTTAATTTAGGCTTGATCAAAGCTCCCATCCTGCTTCCCATCCCTTCTCTTTACTGATTTGATCATGATATCTATGTGGGAAGTTTGCTAGTTATGGTTTAGAATTTGCTTAAGTCTGGTTTGGAAATGTTGAATCCTATGTTGTTGTATGCATAAGAACTCTGTTATGATTAGGATTTAGAGGTGAGTCATATCCTCTCATGACATGCTCTTCACCTCTGTAAGTTCTTCTGATCAATCCTTCAATGTATATATTGTCTTCATTGCCTGTTTTGTGTGCTACATATGAACTGTGAAATGGTAGGATTTGGTTGTTGTTTTAAGCATGATGTTATTTTAGGTTCAGTTTGGGTTGTGAAATTATGTTAGAACTGTGGAATGGTTTTGATCTTTACCATGATAATAGTCTCCTCTAAATTCCCCTTCCCTGGTTCTCATATGAGTTTCAACTAGTGATTGATGTTTAAAATTTGTCCAACCTTCTTGACTTGTCTATGACTGGTATGTGATTTCCATATTAGGTTCTTAAATCATTCTTTTGTTCAAATTATATGGAATCTTCTCTATATGTTTAAATGTAAGTATTGAAGAATGTTGAATATGTGCCTTATGCCTATGTGATACCACTTCTGTGCATCTAAGAATACATGTCTTGTTTGAACCACTCCCTACCCCCTTATTGATTTTCTGGAAGATGGTTAATCCATATGAATGTTTTGAAATGGCTAAGTTTCATAAAAACATATGTATTAAGGGATAAAATTACTGATTCTATTGTATGAGTGTCCCTGTTTCATGTGCTTAATTTGGTATAAAAATCTGTGTATATTTCTCTTAAGTGTGAAATCTACACTATTTAAATTACTCTTGCTTAATTTAGTTAAAATATGTACTAATCTTTATCTATTTTTACTCCTTCGATGCATGAAATATGGTGGAGTCCAATTGGACTCCCAAAATCCCCCTTTGCATTTCTTCAGTTGGGCCTAGCCCATCAACCATCCGGACCAGCTTGTTCAAAGCCCAAAAGGGCCGAGTTGTTGAAAAGAAGGAGAAGCATCTGAAGAAGAACATGGGCCAAGCCCAAGCGCTACATTGGAAAAAGTCCAAATGGACTGAATAAATAAATTGGGCCAAAGCCCATAACATTCGACAGCAGCATTAGCCAAAAAGGCGGAAAAATCGACAAAATGGACTAAGTACAATTTAGAAATCGGCGGTGGCCCTAAAAAGGGCCCACACACTATTATTAGGACAGGGATTAACGTTTTAAATATGTCTTCTTTACTTAGTTGATAGATTTCATTGTATAATTAAACTAACTTCGTAAAACGTAGTTAATTTATCCCCAAATGACATCAACATTTCTTATAAACGTTTTTTTTATGTAATAACCTACTGTTTCACTTGCTTAATTGCTTAAGTCAACTCTTTTATGTAAACCAAACTCTTTCATATTGTCTTTATAGAATAACCCTCTTATATATAAAATTGTCTTTTAAAATCAATCCCGTCTTTTTTTTTAGTTAGTCAAAATGAGTTAATTTTTCAAACAAGCCTGGGCAATCGCAAGTTAGCGGATACTCTTGGTGCCTTAACACCCTTACAAGAGTATTAACCTGAACCCTTACCCTTAATCTCTTAATTTTTAAATTCTTTATCTGTTTTGGGATTTTAAAAATTCTTATAAGTTTTTCTGGGTTTTTACTTTATAAAAACTAAGTGGCGACTCTTGCTTTTATTGAAAACGTTTCAGAAACTTTAATTAGATTTTTGAAACAAACTTTTCAATGAACAAAGCCATGTTTTTTCCGTCCTTACCTCAAAAAGGATCAAAACACCTACCAGTGTTGGCAAGGCAGCGCCTTAGCTTCTCCTGCGGCGCCTGGGCACTATGGCGTGCTCGCGTTTGCGCCTGCATGGGCGCCCCTGCGTCTGGGCGCTGGCATCTATAAGTTGGCCATCCTTTAAAATTTCAGCTCTCTTCCACCCTCTTCAAAACTCATTTTTACTCCATTAATTAGCTCTAAAGCCTCCATCTTTCTCTTGGTTCATTCCCAAAGCTTGGTGTCTCATATAATTCCAGTCTATGGTCAATCCATGCACTCTTAATTGGTAAGTTTACGCCTCCAAATTCCTCAATTCTCCATGTAAATTCCTTCTTAAAAGAGGACTTTGAGGTTGTTTTGGGCCCCGAAACGAGTCCCATTCGCGCTCAACGTTTTGGCAGGGGTTCTTTAACCCGTTGCAAACATAATTATGTTTTTTATTTTATGTTTTGTTGCACGGTCCCCGAGGGTCATTTTCCGATCTTATTTCTGGCTCAATTTTCCGTGTAGTAACATGGGTGTCGTTCTTCTTTTCTTGACACCTGGAATGTGTTTGTGGTAGTGTGGCAGATTCCTAAGGCTGTTTGGAAGGGAAAAGAACAAAAATGATGATTTGTGTTTGTGGTTCAGCCCTGAGGTAGGTTACGATTTACTTTTCTAGACTGAGTTAAGTTAGATCTTATATTGTATATATTACTGGAATGTTAGGTTGGACTTTAGGTAGCACTAGGCTTAAATCCTGTGACTTGTAGTAAAACTACTACTGTTATCCTTAGTCTAGGAGCTCGTAGTATTATTGTGGCTAGCATAGAATCCTTAGTATGCTTCTAGGAGGTTTTAGAGGTAGAGTATATGCTTTTAGTTATTTTCGTAATCATTTTTTGTTCTTCCTGCTTTACTTTATCGTTGTGTGTAACTGTGGGCCCGAGGCCATAGCTTGGATTTGGGCAGAGTTTCCAGGTCAGTTCTCTTGGTTAGAGGGTGTTTTGCCTTGTTTTTCCTTGTTGCATGCTATATTCTCTGAATATGGAAATTATATTCTCATATTACATTCTCATGCCTAGTGGTATAGAAAAGAAAGGTTTTTCGAGGTGTTGGTTTAAAACTTGGGATCTACTATGGTTATCATGATTTTTGGATTTTAAAGGAGTTATCTTGGGCTTTATTATTAATTTTGGAAAAGAAAAGGAAAATTACTACTCTTATGCCAGTACAAGAGACGTTCCCGGACCTTTTCTCCATTTACTTTTTTGTTGATCAGCCCGATGATTGATTCTGGGTGCCCTGATGTGTTATTTCGGGTTTTACTTTCTATGCATATGTTGATGAGTCCGAGGTTAAATTCTGGGTGCCTGATGCGTTATTTCGGGTTTTACTTTTATACATATAGGCATCACATCATCATCCCCCATTGCATTATATTATGTTTGAGTGTAGTTGGATTGTCTATTGCCTTGGTTTTACTGTTTGTTGTTATCTGTTTCTCTGTTAGCCCAGTTAGTTCTGTTCTACATTTTATAACTAGATTTAGGTGGATCCTTTTAGTTAGCTTACTTTCCTGTAATTTATATTATATATTATCTTTCTTCACTCAGTCGGCCTATGGTGCTTACTGGGTACTCATTGTTTTGGTACTCATACTACACTCTGCATTTTTTTCTAATGTAGCACCTAGTACGAGCCACCCTAGTTGATCCTCCTGTCATTCGAGGCCAACTGCTATTTGGATCGTGGTGAGCTCCCAGTGTTTTGGAGACTCTTACTGCTTTTCTTCTGCTTTATGTCTATATTTTGTATTTTTGATAGACAGACTTTGTTGTATAGCTACTCTGTACTTTAGGCACTTTTGTACCGGTAACACCAGGTCCGGGTCAGTTCTTATGTATATATTGTCTTCTTGGTCACTTTAGGGTCATTCATGTATATTTAGTACTGTTGGTATGTATCTGTGCTATTTTCCCTATTTCCTATATATATATATATATATCTCTTCCGTTTTCCTTATTTAAACTGCTTTATTTATCTTCCGTATTATTGGGTTGGCTTGCCTATCGAGGGGTTATGCAGGTGCCATCATGACCCGATTTTGGGTCGTGACAATTTTGGAGAACCCTTTAATGCTTTCCATCTACATATATGTATATATTTTTGTATTTTTGTATAGACCACACCTGTTATATAGCTATTTCATACTTTAGACGCTCTCGTACGGGTGACACCAGGTCCGGGATTGGTCTTATAGATGTTTTGTCTTCTCCGTCACTTTGGAGCCATTTTGTATATTTATTATTGTTTGTATGTATGTATGTATGTATATATATATATGTTGTTTTCCCCCTCCTTGTATGTTTCCCTCCCATATTTTATTATTTAAACAGTTTCATTATACTTCCATATCTTTGGGTTGGCTTGCCTATCGGGTGGTTATATAGATGCCATCGTGGCCCAATTTTGGTTCGTGACAAGTTTTAGTGATCACGTCAGTCATTCCTTTATACCCTGTCAAAGTAAATTGGGTCCTCTCAATGGGACGTATACATCGGACTCCATATTTAGCTCACATAATTTAAGTCGGGTCAGGCTCTCCCACATGCTCAGACTTAGTAGATTGTACATGACCCTCAGCTCATTTCAATTACATCTTATTATGATTTTTACTTCGGATTATCTTTAACATTAGTCATATTCATATCACAATTGGGTCATTGTACTATAGTGGAGCTTTTGCACTTAGCTTGTATTTCAGTACAGTTTCTCAGTATCTTCAGCATATCTAGTTACTTAATAGTTTTATAACTCACATACTCAGTACATTCAAAGTACTGACCATATACTTCTTTACATTATATCATATTATGATATCAGGTTCAGGCATTCAGTTTCAGCAGCGTGATTAGTACGATTCAGTGCCACTTTAGCAGTTATTAGTGGTGAATCCTCATCATTCGAGGACGGACTTTTATGACATTCTTATAGTCTTTTCAATTTTTAGTGTTTAGAGTTAGCTGAAGACTTATCCCAGCAGCTCGTCAGCAGTAGAGGCTTTCAAATATAAATTTATATATTTAGCTTATTTCAGATAGAGTTTTAACTTTCAGACTTATATTATTTCAGAGATTTCTCAGTTAAATTCTAAGACTTATATTTTTATCAGTTTAGCTTCCACTTAGTCTTATTTATTTAGAATACTTAGTATTATGTCATACCATGGGTTAGCATGGGGTAACTTGTGACTCTAAGCACCATATTACGTCCAGGGTGTATGCTCGAGACATGATATTTTCGAGGTTGTGGATCAAGGAAAGTGGAAAACAGACACTCAAAACAAGGTTTGAAAAGAGAAAAAAAATATGAAAATAAAAAACTAGTGAAAATTACACTAGAGGAACGCCTAAGGCACCACCCAGGGCCCCCCATAGTGTAATTTCACTCAGAAAATATTTTTTCATAATTTTAAAAAAATGGATATTAAAGAAATATATATATATATATATATATATATATATATATATATATATATATATATAATTACCACTAGATTCTTATTCTTTTTGTCCACTAGTGCACTATAAATATATCTCTCTCTAGGAATCCTTTTGCTAAGTCTTCATCCTTCAAGCCTTATTCTCTCAATTCAATCTTAAAAGGTATGAATTCTTATTCTTTCTTTGTTTAATTTTTATTTTTGTAAATAAATTTTAGTTTTTAGTTTTGTTTCAGTTGTTAATTATTTATTTCATTAAATTTTAGCTAGTTTTTTTTATAAATCCATGAAAGTAAGTTCACATACTTGAATTCCCCAACTTGTGATTTATGCTAATTTGTTGGATGGAGAACTTGAATTCTTAGTTGTTAGTGATTATCTTATGTTTACAATGGTTGTTTGTTGCTTGAATAAAATTTGTGGGTGAATTAGAATAACTATTTCCATTAAACTAAGCTTAAAGTTTCATGCACACCAAGTGTTTGATAAGATGCTTGAAAGGACGTTTTGTGAAGAATATGTCAAAAATCTAAGTATGGGATAACTCTAAACCTCACTTAATCCTAAAAATTAGCTACACCCATTATAAAAGCTAGTATACCATGTTCTTAAGTGATTATATGACACTAACTAGAGCTAAGTTATTCTTGCAAATTTACTTGAGTTTACGAATAAAATTAGTACCTTGTAGTAATTTTCCTTGAATTAAATTTTTATTTTCTAGTATTAGACTTGTATAGAATTTTCTTGTAGTTTTCTATATTGTATGTTCTATATTTAGATTCTATTTTTTTAAGAATCACGTCTTGAAGGACAAAAAGAGCTAACACCGGTAAGAGAAAGGCTATAACTAGTAGCCAAGACAAAGATAAAAGGACAATGAAAGAGAAGGAGGCACAACACAAGGGACATAAAATTCCACATGGATTAAATGTGATTGATCTTCTAGGAAGACATTGGTACATACACTTTGAAGAATCACCACCGATATCCCAAATCAAACATTCATAAAACTCCTCTCCATAACACATTTCTCTTCCTCTACAACAAAATTATGCATATGGGGTTGGAAAGCTTGCTTAGTTCTCATGGAGTCGCTAATACGTGTATGATGAAAGATTTTTATGCTAATTCAGAGCCCGAAGTTAATCTTGAAAGAGAATATGAAGTGAAAGTGAGAGGGGTTATAATAAAGTTCTCTTACCACACAATCAATGAGTATATAAAATTCAAAAAATGCCCCTATAGAAAATTTGAAGAGTTCTACAAAAGGCTCGATTAAAAAAGGTTCGTGATAAGTTTGTGGTAGCAACTCGGATACAATATGTCAATGTGATGTCCAAGGGAATCATGTCTCTTATCCTATGACCAAATTGACTTTGGCATCAAGGGTGTTGTTGAGATTCATTAACAAGTGTATCACCCCAACTTCCAATGATTCACATACCTCCAAGTTCAAATTTTGCCTAATCTATACCATCCTATGCAAATGGGACATCAACATGGAGAAATTTATGATTGGTGATATGGATAGAGTAAGGGGAGAGGGAAAGAGTTAGTTGTTCTACCTAAGTATGTTGACCTCCATCCTTAGAAAAGCTGGGGCACTAAAACCACTGAGTGTTGATAGATATCTTGAGCCATTGGAGAAGTTATTTAATAGAATGGTTGTGAAGTAAGATGATCAATGCGCTAAGGTTAAAACCAAGGAGAGAATGGCACGGATGGAAAAATCCATCAAATTCTTTGCTAAGGGTGTGAGGGAAAGAATTGCAAACAATGAAGCTAGCCAAGAAGAGGTCGAGGCAATGGTTTGTGAAGTAAGATGATCAATACGCTAAGGTTACAACCAAGGAGAGAATGGCATATATGGAAGAATCCATAAAAGTCTTTGCTAAATGTTTGAGGGAAAGAATTGCAAATAATGAAGCTAGCCGAGAAGAGGTCGAGGCAATGGAGAAACTCACACCCACCACACTTGTCTTTCTTGGACTTGATGCACCAACCGATCATCCAAAAAGGCTACCAAATAAGGATGTAAACTCGTGTAAGATTCAGAGTAGCCACATCTCAAGGGAGTCCCTTTAACCCCTTGTTTTTATTTTGTTTATTGCATGGGGACACCACAATATTTTAAGTGTGGGTTGAGGTTTTTTTGATGAGTTGTTATCTTGATTTTATCTTGTGAATGTGTTTGCTTCTCCTAATATTGGTGGATATTATATTGTTGTTGTTATTTGTATATAGTTGATTTAGTTTTTATTTTGGTTATAAGATTGTGTGTCGTTGTGTTAGTTAGAGTACTTTATGTTTTAGGTGATAATTGAAAAAGAAAGAGAGAAACAAGGAAAATACAAAAAGATTTTCTTTGTTTTATTTTTAGGTGTTTTAATGACACACTCTTTTCACCTTCCATTTTTTCTTCCTGTAAGTTTTTTTCCGGAAGGGTGACCATTGCATCAGGGTAAATTTTTTAGTTTGTATTAGTTTTATTAGTTTAGTTTTTGTTTTAGTTTTTAGATTGAGTCAAGAGGTAGAATGATCCCCTTAAGTTGGATCCTCAAGTTAGGATATCACCTATATGAACACAATCTTGGTATGTTTGAAAGAATTTCCCAAAGAAAAGATGATAACCTTGCTTAAGACACTCATTTTCATGACTTGTATATATGTGCTTACTGTGATTTTTTGGTGGATTATTGACTAAAAATCTACGTGATGGTGTACTTGTATTGAATATGTGTCATGTGTGATATGATAACTTATCCATTCCTTGTGTTCAATTGGTGTCTAGAACTTGCCTTGTGTATTTTTGCGAAGTAAAATAAAGTTGGTCATGTTTAGGACGTGATAAAGGCAATTCTTTGTTTAGTCATTCTTTTTATATCCTCTTTTGTGGCTACCTTTGTATGTTATCCATGTTAAGCCCTATTGATCCTTTAGCCAAATTTCTTTGATAGACACATATGTATTCTAATCCCCTTTGTTTTTAGACCATGAATATTTGATCCAAAGAACATATGTAGGGCACTTGATCTAGTATTAAGCGCTTGAAGGAAGTTAGAAAAAGAGGAAGGGAGGTGGTGAAGTTATAAAACTTGAAAAGGAAAGAAAATTAATGTGTGAGCTAAACTAAAAGTGTAGCATGGGAAAATAAAAAAATTGCAATACAAAATTAAAATCCGTACTAGTAGTAAGTATGCTCAATCAATAAAAAGGAAAGGAAAGGGGTATAACATTAAGGAAGAGTTAAAGGATTAGCTAAGTGAAGTCGAAAGTGTTCAATTGTGAAAATGATGAATTAAAAGTACCTAGGGAGGATTAATCACTACTTTATCCAATATATTGCTACCCTTACCTTAGTCATTAAAACCAAATGAAGACCTACTTGATCCTGTATATGAACTTTCTTGGATTAGTAGATCAAGTATACTAAGGGAAAGCTTATGGTTCACCTTTTGTCACGTGTGAATTTTCTTTCTAATTGTGAGAGTTTAATAATTAGTATGCCCATGTTTGAATACTATTATATGAGTGAAAAGACATTTCTTTGGTGTGAGGACCCATGTTTAGTACAATATGTTTGAACATTTGATCTTCTATGTTGTAATTTTTCTAAGTTTTGTGTTTGCTTACTTAAGTCGGTCCTTGAGGCTAGGATGTCTTGAGTTGGTTGTTAATAGTTTAATTTAAATAAAAGGCACAAAGTTGAAGAGACATTTGATGTTTGTAGTAGTGGTGTTCTTGAATTGAGTGAGCTAGTCCCGATTTGGATTAAAGAATTATAGTTATGGGGTAAAACTTAAAAATATATGGAACTAAGGACATGCAGGCCGCAAACCATGATATGTGGCCACATATGCCTCCACAAACCAGAGTCAGAAGACCGGGAAGCCAGTTTTGCTTCTACAACCAACATGCGAAATGCATATCCTCATCTGTGGTGGATATGTGGTCCGCATAAGTTGTGTCGAGGGTATTTTTGTTCAAATTTGTTGGGACGATTTTGGTATTTTAAACATTTTTTAGGGTTTTGTAAATAATATTGAGCAGCTTATTGCAGAGTACTTTTGAGTAAACTTCTAGTTTTCATTCCTTTGGAGAATTTTCACCATTGTTTTGATAATTTTGAGAGAATTGAATTGATTTTACTGATTGAACTCCATTGATGGATAATATAGAAGAAGATCCATTTGGTATAATTACTTTCTCTTTCATTATGCATAGCTAAACTCCATATCTAGGGATATATGATGATGGTTGTGGATTTGTAATTTGGTATCCATGATTTATTTCTAGAGTTGATTAATGTTAATGGGTTTACTGAATTATTCATGTTTAATTCAAAATTAGTGATTGCAAACAGTAATTAAGTCCTTTAATTCTTATCTTGCTTGAGAGGGAAGATGGGGATTAGGAAAAGAATTCATTAGCAAGGACTTGGAGAAATTTCAATTTAATAGCTATAGCTAGAGATAGTATAATTAAATTGAGAGACTTATTTGTTGGTTGATTTGAATACACCTTCGGGTTTGAGAAAACCCAAGGTGAAATTGCTTGTGGATTGAGAAATTGCCGATATAAATTGAACCAATTCTACCCATTGTATAATTAATTTGGAAGAAGATTGAAAACCTCAATTTTAATTGATATACCCATTTGAACACATCCCTAGATCTTCCTACCATTGTTTCAAAATCTTGATTTAAATTATTGATTGATCAAAAATACTAGATAATCTTTACATACCATGTACCCACTCCCCCTATTGGTTACTCTAAAGGCAATCAAGTAGTGATTCGTATACTAGTTGGGTGAAAGCTTAAATCCTATTCCTTGTGGATTCTATCCTGACTCATATTGGGTATTATATTTACGATGACCGTTTACATTTTGTATTCGAGAGGTGGATTTGGACATCACCAATAAGAAATATTTGGCAAAATAGTGACTACTCTCCCTATGCACTTTAAGACATTTACTTCTAAACTTTTTTGCTTTTTTCCTTATATCACCTCAACTTCAACTGATGTTCATGTTTACCTTCAAGTTCTCCCTTTTTACTTTTAGTTTTTGCCTTATTCCTTTTTCACTTTATTTCTTTCAAGGAGATTTTTCTAAACTTTCTTTTCGTTTGATTTTCTTAATTCTTTCTTTCTTTCGTTCCTCTCTTTGCTTTTTCTCCTCTTCACTAACAACATGCCATTATTTTTCTCAAGGGCATGACTTTTGGTTCTTATTCTCACCACACGAACCACCCCTTATTTTACTCCACCTCTTTTGTTTCTGTTTTCTCTCAAAGTTTTTTAACTCTAAAGTGCATTAGGGACTTTTTTGATTTAATTAACATAGGGTAAATCAATAAAGGGTAAAAGGCTAATAATTCGGCTAGTCCAAGGAATAGGCTAGAAGTCTCAAAGGGGTTTAACTAAGGATAATATGAAGGGTGGCAAAAATAATAGTCAAACAAATAGGATTATATAGAAATGCATTTATCATATCCCACAATTTGACACTAAGTTTCATTCCGTACACACACATAGTAAGTTCTAGATGTAAAATATACAAGAAATATACCAAAAACTCACCACACATGGCTTAATGAATTGAAAGTTGATTTCTAATACTACAAATGTCATGACCCAATTTCTCGGTCATAATGGCACCTACAATCCTCCAGTAGGCAAACAAATATCCATAGCCCGAAACGATTAGTAATGGGCTACTAGATAAGAAGTAAGCGGAAGAACATGTAATATGAATGAAAGAAAGGGTTATACAAGAAGAAAAATAATAACAGGAGTAGATATATAACATACGGAAGCTAAACCAAAATCCAAAATCTGGTATCATAGTATATAAGAATCGGATCTATATATAAGGAGTACAAAAGGGATCCAAAATAATATATACTTAATATCTCTGAGTAGTAAGAGAGTACAAAATACAATGATAAACTAAAGTCAAGCTCCGGTCGCCAAGAGCTCACCCTCAGTCTTGACGGTCCAAAAGTCTCCTCGCACGAGTCTCCCATGAGCTAGCAGCGATGGCTCACTCTAGGATCTGCACCAGAAGATATAGAGTGTAGTATGAGCACCAAATGCAAAGCAAATGGTACCCAGTAGGTATCATAGGGCGACTGGGCATATATAAGATAAAAGAATAGTAATAGGCAGAATAGAAAAAATAGTCACTGAAACAATGAAGAAGCACACAGAAGCTAGCAAAGAAGGAAGACAACAGAAAACAACATACAAGGCTAGCAAATAGGATATATACCACATGCGCAGGTGAAAGTAAGAAAAGACGCACCTGGGATCCTTGCAATAACAATATATATAGAAGTTTTTAGAAAATGGGCGATATACTGGTAACCTCAAGTATAAAGGGAATGAGAAAAGCAAAATAATGATAGCATGCTCGAACACAGGAATAATAACCAAGCCAAGATACAAGTACTACTCAAGTATCCAAATCGTAGTAAGAAATCATCGAAAGGAATAATAACTCAACTAAGCCATAATAAACCTACCTAAAGTCCCACGGGCGTCCATACACCCGAGGAACACAAACAAGTGAAGAAAAAACCTCTAACATCCCATACTATCGGAGCGTACACTCAGCAAATAGCAAACAAGGGTGGAACCTCATACGAATGAATAGTATGATGCATGATGAAATTTGGTGGGACAGTAACTTTATATGTACCTCCTCCAGCTCCTAAATGGCCCAATAGGTAGGTTCTATGGAAGGACACTGCTCGTATACCTCTACTACACTATATACCCTCCTCCGATGCATGCAACCCAAATCCCCTAGCCCGGATCGGCAAGGTCCATGGAGGTCCTCGACCACATACTATAACTCAATCTCGAAAACCCTCGTCCAGAGTGGGTCCAGATCCTAACTAGTAGCTCAAAATCTCTAATGTGCATGCCTAGACTCTGTCCTGGTCTAAAACAGTGAAATAAGTCTCAAAACCCCACTAAAGGTGCCCGACATAACCGGGTCTAAGACAGTAGTAAAACAGCTCTGGTGCTCGATCCGACCGAGTCTAATATCACCTCGATTTAATAAAAGCCAAACTAGCACTACGGCCATGTCGAGTCTAGTAGTAGTAGTAAAACTTTGATAAAACCATCTTCTAACTCTTTTACCGCAAGAAGATCCACAATGTCATTTACAAACCATTTTAAAGTCATTTCAGTCAAAAATGGGCCCCCATGGCCATGCAAAGTTTAGAAAACCAGTAATAGTGGCCCAAAGCCCAAAACTGTAGTAAAATATGGTAAAAATCCCTTTATATGCATGGAAATGACATGCACAATCACAAATAGCAGCCCAATAGCTCACAATCAACCAATTGGCGTACACAAGCTCCAATTAATCTACAGCATAGATAACCAGCTTAAAATCATGATAACGATGTCTGGGACTCACGGACACCTACGAATAACCCACCATCTATAGTCCAGAGTCAAAACAAGGCCACACAGGACCACAAGGGTGATAATATCAATCTATGAAGAATACTACACATAATGGAGGAAAGAAATGAGGCGGATATGGAAAAGCGGTCAAGGTCTGTGGTGCCAAGCTATAAACCCAACCCAAGGATGCCAATTAGTACAATTTTATCCTATATATGGGAAGTCTAGAGAAGTTAGACCATAACCTACCTGTCGTCCGGCGAAAAATTGTTGGAATGACAATGTCCAAGCCTGAACCGCTCTGAGAAGCTCCAAATGGTAAACAAACTATCATAATCATGAATAACACATTAAAACAAGACTAATGATACCCATATTGCTATAATTATAGCCGAGTCAAATTTTGGGTCACCGGTGATAACGCTCAAAGTACCACTCCAATTACGAAGCGTAAGCGATCGTTGTCAAATATAGAACCCAACAAAGGTTGGGGTCGATCCCACAGAGAATATGGTGAAAGTTAAGCCTTTAGTGAATTAGTTGACTAATGGTCAATAGTTTTCGGTAAATAAAGGGGGGGGGCGTTGTGTGAACAATGTGTAAACAAAACGAACAATAATGTAATCAAGATGAGAGAGAACTAGGGAAGTGTTCACCATGGCGTTGGTAACAATGTCGATTCTAAGCTTAACCGGGCTCTTTCTATATGCGTGTCACGATGTGATTGAATTAACGGTATCGTCTAAACGTTTCTCAACCAAATAGACAAATTTACTTTTCAATTCTCTCGAACTTGAAAAGGTGTGCTTTTAGATTTCAATCCTAAACATCAAGTAGATTAATCAAGTTACAGCATTAATCATAAGACGAGAGTTGGTAGTCTCGAATCCTCGTCGTTAATCAAGTTTCCCGATTTTAATCCCTTTACTCAAGCAAATTAAACCTAGGCATGTTCTAATGTTTGCAACCACTAGAAAACGTTAAATAATGAATGATTAAGTACGTGACAACATATATATTGAACCCGTCGCTGCCCGGAATCTATATCGCTACTTTAGCCATGGCTCCCACAACCCTAGTTGTGGGAGGTTTAGTTAATCATGCTTGTAGAAGAATAGAAGAAAGTCATATTCATAATAAAGAAAAGAGATCCTTACAATGTAGTGAAAACAATCTTCAATTATTCCAAGAACAAGAAAACAAAGATCCCAAGAACAAATCAAGAACAAGATTTAAGGAGGAGGAAAACGTGTGTAGCGTGTTTCCTCTCTCTAAAATCGCTCAAAAACTCCTAAAACTATTGGGTAATGTATTGGTAAGTGCATAAATAAAATAAACCTAACATAGGGTATTTATAGGAGTCCAGGAAGTAAACCCAAAAATGCTCGGATTCCGTGTCGCCGACTGTCTCAACTTGACGGCTTGGGGTGATGGACCGTCACCACCTTGACGGACCGTCACGGCGGCCATCACCCCTAGGCAGTGTTGCAGCTCCCACTTGACGGTCTCTGTGACGGACCGTCACTCAGGCCGTCACTCTTATCCAGAATGTCTTTTTGCTCGTATTTCCTTCTGTTTCCGTGTTTGTCTCCATTTCCTACAAATATAACATAAAACCATCAAAACGACGATGGTTGCTTGAAAACGTACGATTGTTCTTAGTTAAAAGGAGTCGAAAGTGCCGTAAAATGGTGGCACATCAACACCCTCAACTTAGATGTTCGCTTGTCCTCAAGCAACATAACATAAAAGAAAAACAACACGACGACTCAACTAAGCAAACAAACTCGTGTCTCTAGCAACTCATGGTCATTCAACATCTTATTCAATTTTAATTCAAGATCCCTCGTAGCATACAAATGTATGAAACACTAACTTGCATGGATCCAAACATGTCATTCTGATATGATAGAACATTCTACATACACACGCGCAGCTATCCTAACAATCAATAGACAATACAGAAATCTTGGTGCCCTCACCACAAAGAAGTCCCACACAAGATTTGGGACTAGGTAAGCACTCACACTCACAAACGATTTCAAACAATGCACATGCGATACCATAGGCTTGCCCTTACTATTCTATTTCAGTTCTTCAGAAAGCCGCTCAGGATCACTACAGGACTTGTTTTGGCGTGTTATGAGGCTTCAGGTGCAGGTAGGATACATTTAGGGGTTAGTGACTAAGCCCTCCTTGGAACCACCGACGTCTTATTACCACATAACTTTACTTTGTCCATCCTTATTCACCTTTTTATTTCCTTTTCTCTAGCTACAGGTGCGGCCTCTTTATTTTGACAATTCTTTTTATTACTTTTTCGATCTTTTTCATCTCTTTATTTTTTCTTTTCTTAGGCACACACCCGAATTTTCATTCTATTCACAACCAATCTTCTCCATCCTCTTTTTCTTATCATTCACCTCTATAGTAGCCACCCTCAACTTAGGCTGATTGCCTGAGTTGAGGTGCACAATGTCCATGGAAGGACCAGGGCCAAAACAGGGTTTACCTCTATAGTAGCCACCCTCAACTTAGGCTGATTGCCTGAGTTGAGGTGCACGATGTCCAAGGAAGGACCAGGGCCAAAATAGGGATTCACGTTAAACAGGAACGGTGACAGGTTATTGAAAGAATAAGATCAATTATGGCTCAAACAGGGATCAAAGGGATTATTTATATTTGGACGGTCTTTTAGGTTAAGTGGACTGCATACAAAAAGGGCCTGTGATCCTTTCCTAAGCAACCAAACTTCGAACTTAACAAAATAGACCGGGCAAGTTCTAGATGCATGCACAGAGTAAGAATTTATAACAATAATCTCACACACTCTTGGCACCAAGAACTTATATCGCTACCAATTATCAAACAACCGCTCGGCTTAAGCCTACTCATTCTAATCATAATCACACAATGACATTCAAGGATCCAGACAGTCAATCGTTTCAACATAAGTACAAAACCAGAAAATTAAAAGGGCCTCCTTTTAGTAACAAAAAACGCCATGCTCATCACTATAGACACTAAAAAAAACAAAAATTTAAAAATAACAACCTAAACATGCCGGTTCTACTAGATAGCACACCGGAGGGAAAAGAAACACGGCAACAAAAACCCTCGGTGGTGACTCACAGGTTTCCCACACCCTCAACTTAGACTCATGCATTGTCCCCAATGCATCCATATGAAAGCTAAAAACTGTGAGAGAAAGGAATACCTGTGAAGTCGATATGACTCAGATTCTAGAATGATGTTGAAGACCGCCAGGGTCTCCAAAACAGGAGAACTCGATGGAGTGTGTGCACGCGACACACTTCTGTTGCGTTCCCGCTTCTTCTTTCATCGGCTCCACAGCTAGTCGCGACAACTTTTTCGCTCTTTCTTTGCAGATTCTCTTGCGGTGTTTTCATTTCCTTGATCTATTTTCACCGCTTTCCTCTACACGTTTCCCTTCTCGCACCATCCTTCTCGCAACAGCTAGAGTCTCGACCAAACCCTTCTCCTCAAGATACACATCCGCAGGAGCTTCCTCAATAACATTGACGACCGCGACCACCCTCATGTCACTTGATTGCTTCATCAATTTAGACACATCGAACTTGACAGCTTCATTGTTTAGCCTGAAGGTCAGTTCGTTTCTTTCCATGTCAACCAATACTCTTGCCGTGGCTAGCAATGGTCGTCCCAAGATTATGGGAACTTCAAAATCCACTTCGCAATCCAAGATCACAAAGTCAGCGGGGAAGATAAGCTTACCGATCTTTACTAGCACATTAGACAATATTCCCACGGGTCGCTTTACCGAACGGTCAACCATCAACACTCTCATGGACATTGGTTTAGGAGCTCCCAAACCCAATTGTTTATAGACTGCTAGCGGCATCAAGTTGATGCTAGCACCAAGATCACACAAGGCTCTTCCGAAGACGAGTTTCCCAATAGTGCAGGGAACAGTGAACGCACCTGGATCTTCCTTTTTGTCTACTAATGACCTTGAGGAAATAGCACTGCAGTGGTGGAGGTTGTCTTCTGGTTCAAAACTTACCGACCTCTTCTTTGTAATCAAGTCCTTCATGAACTTGGCATAACCGGGCATTTGCTCAAGCGCTTCCACCAATGGGATGTTTATTGATATTTGCTTGAGCATGGTCAGGAAATTCAGGAACTTACCATCTTCCACTTTCTTCTTCAGGCGTTGTGGGAAAGGAGGTGGTGGTCGAGGCATCATAGTTGGAAGCTTTTCAGCTTCCTTGCTTTTCTCCACGGGCTCTAGAGTAGCTTCCTCGACTTCCTTGTCATCCACGATCTCATCCTCTTGAGTCTGAATTACCGGATGTGATTCCGGTAATATCTTTCCGCTTCTTGTGGTGATCGCCATACAACTCGCGTCATTCCTCGGATGAGTAGTGTCGCTTGGCAAGGTACCTGTCTTTCTTTGGTTCAGAGATGCCGAGATTTGCCCCACTTGCTACTCTAATTGCTTGATCGAAGTGGAATGCGACTCCACTATTTGACTCATGGCCGATAACTCAGTCCTTATCTCCTTCACCCCAGAGTCAGTCGATTCTACCTTTAGCAGCATCTTCGCCATCATGTTCTCTAGCTTGGAAGTCCCTGCCTCGTTGCTAGCTTTGTCCCGATTACCAGGTGGTACATACAAGCCACCTCTATCGATGTTATTCCTCCAGTTTCCTTGATCGCGATTGTAGCCAGCTTTCTCATAGTAGTTGTCCTTCTGATAGGTCCGACCTTGGTTTCCTTGGCCATTGGCCTAGAAACCCCCCAAGTAATTCGCCTCCTCAGTTTCCAACTCTGCTGCTCTACCTTGAGAACCCACAGCTTTTACCTTCTCCATACCTCCTGAGAACAAGTGCTTGGTCAGTAGGTCCAACTGCGTTTTCAGATGCGCCAAGTCTTGGTCGCGCTCCTCGTATTTTCTGCGGTGCTCAGCTGACATACCAACTGCATAAGTGCTAGCTGCTACCTCTGAATCCCGTGTATGCCAGGCCCTGTTGGTTTTGGTGAGCCTGTCCAAAATAGTTGTGGCATCGGCAAAAGTGCGACCCATAAACGCTCCACCTGCTGCGTTGTCCAACGTTGGTTTGGTAGCCGAATTCAGTGCCCTGTAGAATGTTTGCATCAAAAATTCATTGTTCAACTGATGGTTAGGGCATTGTGATATCTTCTTTTTAAATCGCAACCAGGTTTCGTGCAATGCTTTGTGAGGTTGCTGTCTGAAATTGCTAATCTCATCCTTCAATTGTATCATCCTAGAGGGAGGAAAGAACCTTTCTAGGAAAGCTCCTTTCAACTCTCCCCAAGTTGCGATAGAGTCGGGGGTCAGCTCTGTCAACCACAATGCTGCCTCATCAGACAGAGACAACGGAAACAACCTGAGCCTGATCGCTGTCTGACTCACTCCAGGTAACTCAAACGACTTGCAGATGCCCACGAAATTCATCAGGTGCTGGTTTGGATCATCATCAGCGGCACCACGGAACACTCCTCTCAAGTTCAACAGCTGGATCATCGTGCTAGTGATGTTGAACTTGGCTCCGGGCGCTAGCGGTGGAAGAGCAATGGCGCCCGTAGCGCCAACTCCATCCAAGTCAAGCCTTGCTGCTTCTTGTTGTGCGGCCATATTCCGCCTCAATGTTCTAGCAAGCTCGGGGTCGTAAGGTAATGTTGATTCACCCGAGCGCCGGGTACTTGGCATGCACAACTCTGTACCCTATTAAAAACAACAAATAAACGTACAAGCAGGAAAGTATGACTAAGAGTCAAATAAACACACCGGACTTAATAAACAACCGTATTCCCCGGCAACGGCGCCAAAATTTGATAACGCTCAAAGTACCACTCCAATTACGAAGCGTAAGCGATCGTTGTCAAATATAGAACCCAACAAAGGTTGGGGTCGATCCCACAGAGAATATGGTGAAAGTTAAGCCTTTAGTGAATTAGTTGACTAATGGTCAATAGTTTTCGGTAAATAAAGGGGGGGGGCGTTGTGTGAACAATGTGTAAACAAAACGAACAATAATGTAATCAAGATGAGAGAGAACTAGGGAAGTGTTCACCATGGCGTTGGTAACAATGTCGATTCTAAGCTTAACCGGGCTCTTTCTATATGCGTGTCACGATGTGATTGAATTAACGGTATCGTCTAAACGTTTCTCAACCAAATAGACAAATTTACTTTTCAATTCTCTCGAACTTGAAAAGGTGTGCTTTTAGATTTCAATCCTAAACATCAAGTAGATTAATCAAGTTACAGCATTAATCATAAGACGAGAGTTGGTAGTCTCGAATCCTCGTCGTTAATCAAGTTTCCCGATTTTAATCCCTTTACTCAAGCAAATTAAACCTAGGCATGTTCTAATGTTTGCAACCACTAGAAAACGTTAAATAATGAATGATTAAGTACGTGACAACATATATATTGAACCCGTCGCTGCCCGGAATCTATATCGCTACTTTAGCCATGGCTCCCACAACCCTAGTTGTGGGAGGTTTAGTTAATCATCCTTGTAGAAGAATAGAAGAAAGTCATATTCATAATAAAGAAAAGAGATCCTTACAATGTAGTGAAAACAATCTTCAATTATTCCAAGAACAAGAAAACAAAGATCCCAAGAACAAATCAAGAACAAGATTTAAGGAGGAGGAAAACGTGTGTAGCGTGTTTCCTCTCTCTAAAATCACTCAAAACTCCTAAAACTATTGGGTAATGTATTGGTAATGAATTCATAAAATAAACCTAACATAGGGTATTTATAGGAGTCCAGGAAGTAAACCCAAAAATGCTCGGATTCCGTGTCGCCGACTGTCTCAACTTGACGGCTTGGGGTGACGGACCGTCACCACCTTGACGGACCATCACGGCGACCATCACCCCTAGACAGTGTTGCAGCTCCCACTTGACGGTCTCTGTGACGGACTGTCACATGTGTGACGGACCGTCACTCAGGCCGTCACTCTTATCCAGAATGTCTTTTTGCTCGTATTTCCTTCTGTTTCCGTGTTTGTCTCCATTTCCTACAAATATAACATAAAACCATCAAAACGACGACAGTTGCTTGAAAATGTATGATTGTTCTTAGTTAAAAGGAGTCGAAAGTGCCGTAAAAGGGCGGCACATCAACCGGCGGGCTCCTGGACCCCGCAACCCAAAGTCAAAAATGAAAGCATACGAAAAGATCACAATGGCCATGGGAGTACATGCCCAGAAAATCAAAGGACTTGGGCAAGAAATACGAGCTAAAAACAGCCCCCACAAGTCAAGACATCAAAGAGGGAATTTAAGAACGAAGAACCGAAATTCGGGCAAGAACTACTTACCACAACGAGGGAAAACGTCAAGGGGGTGAGTCCCACAAACCCACGAACATGCAATTCACAGGAGGGCGGATTCTTTAATGAAATATCAAGCTTCAAGAATTAGCAACAATGGTGGTTTTCAACAAGAATAGAGAAGAAGTAAGCTTGGGGAAGAAGAACTTACCAATTTACCGAGGGAGCAAGAGGCCTTGATGGATAATATATTTCCCCAAGTTATGAAATGATTAGAGTATTTTGTAGGGAGTATTTTGGTGTTTAGAGTTGGGAATATATGAGCAAGAAGGCTGGAAAAATTAATGGGCAAAGATATACAGTTGCTGCCCATGGCCTGTGCGAACGCGCCAGGCCGCTGCCTACGGGGCTCGCGAACACGAGCAGGCAGTGTGCACGTGAAGGCCAAGCGCTGGCTAGTCTAGGCTACCGCGCACTTGGGCCTGTGGACATGGCTAAGGCACGCCTAGGAGATATTTAGCAGAGAGGGGAAGTTGGCTTGCCCTACGCGTAGAGGGATAGGCCACGCGTAGGCGAAGGCCAAGCTGCGGCCATGACAACAACAGCTTGCCAACAGTAAAGCCAAAACATAATTTTCTCCGATGAGCCATTGGGAACACATCTGGGGTCCTGCAAACACAAATGTGTTCGATCTATTTGACTAAAAATGCCATTCCAAACTCAACAGAATCAATGGTAATCCCAATGAAGGTCAATAGCACAAAAAGTGGACCCCACGCCAAAGAACCAACTTTAGGCCAAACATTCCAAAACGGAACCCCATGGCCTAAAATAAGTCTGAAAGCCTCGGGACCCAAACCAAAGTTCCCCCTAGCCCAAAGTCGACATTTCAGAGCTAACAGCGCTGTCAGAATTTCCATCTGAGGTCGTCTTCTTTGAATATTGAACAAAGTCAAACTTTTAAGTTCAACTTGTCCAGAAACACAAAAACCAAGAAAAAACTAAACCGAAAGCTCCCAGAACCCGACCAAGGGTCCCTCTAGACCAAAGTCCATACTCCAGAGCTAATAGAAGTGTCGAAATTTGATTCTGAGTGCATTTACAATTCCTACCATAGAATGCTTCAAAAGGTGCCATGTCAATGCTCGAATGAAAGGTATTATTATACGTAAACTCATCCAAAGGCACAAACTAATCCCAAGAACCTCCAAAGTCAAGAACACAGGCCTGAAGCATGTCCTCTAGGACCTGAATAGTCCTCTCATACTAGCTAGAAGCATGTCCTCTAGGACCTGAATAGTCCTCTCATACTAGCTATCTGTCTGAGGGTGGAATGTAGTAATAAGTTGAACCTCTGTACCCAAATCTCTCTGAATAGCTCTCCAGAACTAAGATGTGAACTGAGTGCCATGGTCTGATATGATAGAATCTCGGACCTCGTACAACCGAACAACCTCATAAATGTAAATCTGAGCTAACCTCTCTGCACCATAAAAAGTCTGAACTGGCAAGAAATGTGTTGACTTAGTCAGCCGATCCACAATCACCGAATAGAGTCAAAACCCCTAGAAGTACGAGGCAAAACAACTACAAAATCCATAGTAATCCCTTCTTACTTCCACTCAGGAATAGGAAGTCACTGCATCAAACAACTCGGTCTCATATACTCAAACTTCACCTGCTGACAGTCCGGCTGGCCTCGCCTCGAATAACCTAATCTCAAAGGTCATATAACTGTTGATCCTCAAATTGACGGCTCTAAATATGATCGATCAAAGTAGAATGGACCTCAACACTAGCAAGAACTCTACTGGGATCCAACAAATCAAGCCTAACCAAATAATTAGCCAAGGAATGGATGTCCAAGGACAACAGTCGCTCTGAAACTGAAAGTGAAGCTAGGCTAACCATACTCACTGCCTTCTGACTCGAGGCATCCGCTACCATATTTGGCTTGCCAGGATGGTACAGAATAGTAAAATCATTGTCCTTCAGTATCTCAATCCATCTTCTCTGCCTAGAGTTCAGCTCTCACTGACTCGTAATGTACTGAAGACTATGATGATCGGTGAATATCTCATAGTGAACCCCATATAAGTAGTGCCTCTAGATCTTGAGCGTGAAAACTACCGCTGCCAACTCTAAGTCATGAGTGGGGTAGTTACGCTCGTGAACCTTCAACGGACTCAACGCATATGCAATCACACGACCCTGCTACATTAACACACAACCAAGACCAACCCCAAAAGCATCACAATACACGGAAAAACTCTGACCCTCAACTGGCAAAGTCAATACAGGATCTAAAGTCAATAAGTCCTTAAGCCTGTGAAACTATCCTCGCACTAATCCGACCACTGAAATGGGACATCCTTCCTAGTCAGCATGGTCAAGGATACTGCTATGGAAGAAAATCCCTCAATGAACCATCTGTGGTACCCTGACTAACCTAACAAAGCTGTGAACCTCAGTAGGAGTAGTAGGATTAGACCAATCATGCACCACTAAAATCTTACCCGAATCAACTATAATCCCATCCTTAGACACCACGTGTCCTAGGAATGCAATTGACTCAAGCCAAAACTAAAACATTGAGAACTTGGCGTAAAGACGATGATCTATCAAAGTCTGAAGTGCAGTCCTCAAGTGCTGCTCATGCTCATCTCTACTCCTGGAGTATTTAAGGATGTCATCAATGAAGACTATCACGAACCTATCCAAATACGAGCTAAGCACCCTGTGCATCAAGTCCATGAAAGTTTTGGGGGCATTAGTCAACCCAAAATACATTACCAGGAACTCATAATGGCCTTAACGTGTTCTGAATGTTGTCTTAGGGATGTCCTCCACCCTAATCCTCAACTAGTGGTAGCCTGATCTCAAATCTATCTTCAAAAACATGGCTGAATCCTGAAGCTGATCAAACAAATCATCTATACACGGTATCAGATACACATTCCTCACAGTAACCCTATTCAATTGTCGATAATCAACACACATCTGCATTGACCCATCCTTCTTCTTAACAAACAGAATAGGAGCACCCCAAGGAGACACACTCAGCCGAATTAAACCCTTAGCTAACAAGTCCTGGAACTGCTCTTTAAGCTCCCTCAACTCATCAAGAGACATAGAGTAAGGAGAAATGGAAATAGGCCTGGTGTCCGACTCTAACTCAATGGAAAAGTCTATATCTCTCTCAGGTAAAAGGCCTGGAAGGTCATTAGGGAACACATCTAGGAAGTCTCTAACCACAGGAATGGACTCAGGGTAAAAAGAGTTGGCACTAGCATCTCAGACATATGATAGATACGCCAAACACCCTCGAGAAATCAACTTCCTAGCTCATAGACAAGATATGATCCCAGACAGTGCATGATAAATGCTCAAACGTAATCTCCCATGGGGAGGTATCGACGATCGTCAAGCAAAATATATTTATAAGTACCCAATGGATGTTAGGATCGTACTCATAGAGACTTATAGATAGCACAATGATGATTGTATATAAATGACTTCACTAAGAGAGATAGTGTTTAAATGCAAGAAAGTGAAGGATTGGGGGGAATTGGGAATTCCTTCACAAAAATCAAATTCAAGTAAGACGGTAAAGTAAAATAGTTGTACAAATGAGAGTAGACGACTAGGTATGTGCATCTAATGGGCTTTAATATAGGATATGGTGTTTGCCTATTTACACTTATTCTCGCTCATTCACATAGGAAGCAGTGGTCATGTGTATGGATTGTTTATCTCTTGATCAACTACCATGCATCTGACAATCTCGATTAGGGCACTATCTATTAAATCATCAAATAACCAAGATAAAGCTTGGGGAGGTCACATTATCTCTAGCTTAGACCCTTAAATGGGTGATTCCATCGATATGAGCTATTTCTAGCCTCAAATCTTAATGGAGTCCCAAGTTCCCACTAGTAATTTCACATTTGAAACTATGAAACTCTCTTTCAAGAAAAAACATAGTCAAGTAATGAAAATTAATTTTTGAAACTACCAATTTTAGGATTAAAACTTGGTGAAACTACTAGATCAATGTCAAACAAGCAATTATAAGCAAGAATTAGCAACACCCACACCCATTTATTAAGCACCCATCATCAACACATCCCTAGACAATTGAAATTAGCTACTCATAATAAAGGAAATAGATGTACCAAATGGGTAAACCAAATTCCTCTTCATTAAGTGTAATTTCAAGTTCTAAGCTCAGTTTTTGTGCGCAAATGGTTAACCAAGATTTGGAAGAGAGAATGTATTGAAACCCACTTCTTCTTGGAGAGAAAAACTTGTTCTCAAAGCTAAAATTACTTGAAAAATATTCAGACTAAAGGATCTATTTACAATTGTGCCTAAATTGGCTTTTTATACTCTCTTAAAACATCACTAATTCTCTGGACAAAATTGCCCTTTGGGTGGCGTGCGAGCGATGTGCAATTTTCATGTCATGATGTGCGCATCGCACACCATATTCAGTTATACCAGTGACTTCAGATAATGTTGGAGGCTTTGTGCGAAGAAGGTGCGGTTCGCACAATGAGTTGTGCACATCGCACAGTGACCGCACCCCTTAGTAGATTCTTCAATGACTTTTGTGGCTCTATGTGGTGTAGGTGCATTCCACACCTCAGCTTGTGCATGTCTCACGGGCACCACATCTCAGGATAGAATCTCCATCTTTTCTGATCACTTCACAGTTCATTCCTTTTAAGCTCTTTTTGGGTCTATTTCCTTGTTTTCCATCATTGGTCATAAGTACCTGTATAGACATCAATAAAGGCCATAATAACCTCTAAATCTATTCAAAACATAGAAATAATTCATGGATAAAGGCTTAATAAGTTGGTAAATTATCAACTTATCAAACCCCCAAACTTGAACTATTGCTTGTCCTCAAGCAAGATACTCACAAAGCAAGGAATGAATTATGCTCTAGATTCAATAAAGGCATAAAGGACTCATCTATACTAAAAATTAAGAAAAAGAATAAACAAAAAGACTCAAACAAAAGACTCAACTACAATGCTCATCTCAATTTTAACCACCACAATATCAAGGCAATTGCTCATTTCAAAACCTTTTCCAAAAGGACTTCATTTCTCATTCAAAATCAAGGGAATTTTGTCATTCAAAACAAGATATTTAAGCTTCTCAAGTCATTGACATGGACCGTCAAGGTTTGGCTCGAGATTTTCTGCACAACTTGTCTCATTCATTCCTCTTAATTGAAATAGAGACTTTATGTTTCAATTCAAGTGCATGATGCCACTCACCACAAGAGAGAATCCCACTCACAATCATGCAATTCACAAAACCACGGGATAATAGGAGAACCAAGAAGACTCTCACTCACTCAAGGAAGTTCAAGTGCACACACGTCAAACCATAGGCTTTCCCATCATGGAAATCGCCACTAATGTCGGGTAGCCAAACTCAGAATCACCAAGGACTTATGGGTTACGATGTTGGCTAGGGTTAAGGTGAGGATTTCATTTGGTTCAAGTGACTACACCTCTCTAATGCTCTTTGTTATCATTTCGAACACCGCTCACATTTTCAAATTTCAACTTCACCTTATTTCTCCCTCACACAGCCCGATCTTCTCCCTTCCAATCATGATCCTTCAAACTCCTTGTATCACTTTTGTTTGGTAGCACTTATTCTTGCTTTTCATTTTTGCTCATTGGATTTACTTTTGGAGCAATTTTCAATTCAAACCTAAGGTGCTACTTTGCACTTGAAGTGCATTCTTTTCTTCTCCTCATTTAATCACATACACCCCTAAACTTAGGCATTTGCCTATGTTGTCTTTTAATTTCCCCCCTCCCCCAAACTTAGGCCTTTGCCTATTTTGTCTATTCATTCCCCCCCCCAAAAAAAACTTAGGCCTTTAGCCCATATTTCACTTTCAAGCAATAAGGGAGGACGGGTACCAAGATAAAGATTCCAAAAAGGTCAAGGTGTTAACCAGGTGCTAAAGAACGGTTACAAGCTCAAAGGGGTTCACTAGGATTGATGTCACGGGAAGCCATTTGGGTGAAGTGTCTATCAAAAAGGGCCTAAGGTCATCTTCCAAGATAGGTCACACCTAGAATTTTACCTTGAATCACATTCGGGTCAAGTTCTAGATGACACACATGCATGAGAATCAAGGTAAAGCCTCACCACACAAGGCATCATGCCACAAGACTCTTTCATTAGTCTCAAAATCAATTAGGATAAATAACTTTTGATAAGCCATTTTGAGTTTATTACACACTCGTTTGTGAGTCAATCAAGCCAAAGTGAGAGTGTGCAAGTCATGACAAGAGAATGTTTTTCCTCAAAAATTCATTTCCCTTCTTCCTTTTATTTTCAAAAACAATTTTCCAAGAGAAAATTTTTGGTGGACCCATTTTGAGACAAGCAACTATTGACTCAATTTTAAACTAAAACTTGGCAGTTTCCCTTAAGAAAGTCGCCTCTCAATCGATCATAGGAAAACACCAACCTGGTTCGACACAAAAACAAAAGAAAAAGAAAGATAAAGAAAACTTTACTCCTTGGGAAAGAACTGCGGTATTAAGAAAACCCTCGGAGTTTTTTGCTAAACTACTATTAACGAGGTGATATCAAATTTTACACTCATGATTCATTTAAAAACAAGCCTTGGTGTAGGCCCTTAGCGCATTTGCAAAGCATGGGTAGTGAAATAATGGGGCGTGTAAGACCAACCCAGCAACACAATTAAAAATAAAGCCCGACAAGGGCATAATTAAGCTCAAAACAAAATTAAATAAGAAAAAGGTAAGAAAAAGGCCCAACAAGGGAAATAAGCATCACAATCATCCAAAATATGCCCGACAAGGGCCAAATCAAATCTAGAAGAACTAAAATTTTCAACAAGGCCCGGCAAGGGCAATAAAAATAATATCTCAAGCCCAATCACGGGCAACAAACAAAAAGAAAGTAAAGCCACCCCCTCCCTATAAAAGAAGCATTGCCCTCAATGCTTTCGTTCAAGGGTAGGAAGGTGGAACTCCTTGGAGGCCTATGCCTCATCATCATCACTTGCATCTACAGCCTCATCATCTATCTCCGCATCCACATGACCTGGTAGCTCCTCATCATCATCCAGAAGGGATGCCAGCAAGTTGTCCATAGGACCAGGAATATTGCGAGGCTGGGGTAGGTTATTCAAAATGGCCTCCTCCACTACGACTTTGTCATTTTCCTTGTTAAGGTCCTTCCGGAGTGTCTTGATAGATTTCTCACAAACTTCCACCCTTCTACAAAGATTGGACACACTCTCCACAAGTCCCTTGATGGCCCTCTTCACTACCCTCTCAATTAATCCTGCTTATCTTTCAACAAGTCCCTCAATTGCCTCTCGTGGTTGTATGTTTTGTCAACCATATCTTGAAGACCACTTTTAGATAATGCCCCTCTAGGTGCACTGGCAGTGGGGGTGTGTGCTTTTGAAGCAGGATGATAAGGAGAGGAAGCCTGTAGTGTAGCCTCAGAGTCATCATCTTCAACTTCCACCAATGTCTTTACCCTACGCCTTTTGAAGTGAGGAGAATCCCAGTCAGTTTTCTTATCAAGAACCAACACACCAATGGCCGGAGTAGGAGTATCATAGTTAAAGTAAGGGATGTCGGCTTATGCATAAAGTTTACTGATTAGCACTGGAAAGGGGAATGTGTCACCACCCCTACGAGCCTTCCTTTTGATCACTAAGGTGATGACTTCACCAACATTGATATGATCCCCCACCATGATTGCAGCTACTAGAATGGCCCCATCATGCGTGACCTTTTGGTCATTCTGAGAAGGCATGAAGCGGTAGCAAATAAAATTATACCAAAGGCGCGCCTCAAAGTACAAATACTGACGTGGTATTTCACCCTCTATAGTATCCCAGAGAGGTTCTTTAGAAGGAATGATAGGAGCAGCCCATTCAAGAGGTTTGCGCTTGAGAAGTAGCTTAGCCATGAGCTCAGGGGCTGGTTCAATGGAAGTTATCCAATAGATAGCATTAATAGCAACCGGAGTGATCCTGATTTCCTTGCCCCAAACCATGACGGACTCCAATGAGGGAAATGTTTCACAACCCCCTTTGTAACTCATAGCATCTTGTGTGGACTGATATGAGGGAAAGCACTCCTAGACTAACTCCTTGTAGTAGTTCCCAGGTACCTCTTGGAATGTATGCCACTGACGGTTGGCAAACTGAGTTGGGATGTTAGGTAGGTTATCCCCCACTGCATCCAGGTTAAAGTTTTGCTCTGTGTTGAAGGATCTACCCATATCATGATCAAAACTGACCTTCATGCCCTCCATTCCGAATCGAACCCTCTCCTCCTCTGAGACTTGGTTACGGGAAGATGAGACTTTCTTTTTCCCCTTTGAGGTTGGATTGGAAGATGAGGGAGCTATTGGCCTTCGTGAACTTCTCTTGGTGTTAAACCTGTGAGCTATTGGCTCATGCAAGCCATATGCAAACCGCACCAAGGGAAGTGCGCATCGCATGTGCCTCCGCACAAGCTAACAGAACCCTGTAGAAGTTTTTCCCCTGAGGTGCGAAGCTGGTGCGGACCGCACCAACCAAAGTGCACATCGCACCAGGCTTTGACCCTCAAATCAGTGAACTGGCCTTCTTTTTCAACATGGTGCAATGCCTTATACAACCAGCACATGAAGATCTATACATCACATGTGAAATTCATGAAGGCATAATCAGAATTTTTGGTTCCTTGTGTTCTTGTAAATTACGCATATGATTCGTAGAGCAAGATGAACTTAGGCACTTGGCACCAAGCAACAAATCAATAATATTTAAAAGAAGGGGATAAGGGATATCATGAACATAAACTTCTGGGTACTCAGGCTTCCCTAGATTTCCATTGACAAAAACAACAAGCAAGAAAAGAACTTAACGACTTCCCTTAAGATGGATGTTACCCCGTCTATCATCGGGAATATCAAGCTCTAACTTGCAACAATGGGCACCAACAAATTTAGCAACAATTAACCCCTCCCTGCACAAGATCATACACCCAAAGATAATCTTCAACCAAGAACCACGGGAATACAAGGAACAAAATTCAGCCCCAACAATCAATTTTCAGCAAAACCTTATGACAAATTACGTTTGCCCTTAAGAACGACATCATCCAATCTATCATCGATCCAAACCATTCGTCAATCACAAGTGGGTTACTCAGACTTCACCCCAAACTCATATTTCAAGGCTAAAAATCACTACCAATCAACATGCATTAACAAAATTCAAGTTCTACCAAGTTGACAATAAGCAAATCTATCAATACAACTCAAAATTGGGGACCCAAAATTTTTGGATCTCACCGAAAATCAACATGGCAATTCTATTAAGCATGATTCACAATATGAGTTCCCAACCTTCATAAAAATAAGTATTTAACGTCGGGGAACTTACCACAAGTGAAGAATAGGCAGAGAGAAGTAAAAATTAAAGCTTATTGGAGTGCAACAATGATAAAGAATCCCAAAACCGCACATAATACGTATCATTCTACTCTCAATTTTTTTTCAATTTCTAAACAACTATCGTTTGTGAATGTAGGTTGTGTCGGGGATATACTGTGGCTAGTAAGTCATTTCATTTGCATTTTATTCAACGAGACCGAAAACACATCAATGATTTGTTTTATGGACAGTTATATTATTTCAAGCCCAAATGAGGTAGTGCCTAATGTCACCGGGAGCGAATTGGTAGGGGGGCTGAGATCTTGACAATGGATCAAGGAAATCCTAATGTTCCGCCAGCCATTCCTCATGCTGAATAGGCTATGGGGGTTTTGGATCTAGCCTTGTGATTGGGTCCACTGAGCCCAACAAAAGAGGCTCTCGAAAGAGAGCTTTCGACCTTTCTTTCTTCTTTTGGAAATAGGGAAGTTAGAAGGGATGTCTTGGAAGGGACAATAAGGAAACTCGACGAAACTACTTCTTTTCCTTTCTCTCTCTGCTATCCCATCCACTGAACTGTCAGACCCAATTGACTTACCTGGAGAGACGAAAGCGGTAGCGTGGAGGAGCAGTGGTGATAATTATAGGGGAGAAAAAGAAGATTTTGGGAGAAGTAGAGGGATTTTTGGAAAGTTTTGGGAGAGAAATTGAGAAGTTTTAGAGAAAATATGGTGAAAGAGAAGGTGGGTGGTAGTTTTTAAAAAGAAAAAGAAGAAGAAAGGTCGGCCAGGTCATCTCCGAGTCGGGTCGGTCAATGGGTTAGGTCAATTAAAATTAATTTTTACCTTTGGTGCACCGCGATATGCGATTCGCACCATCCTTGGTGCGAACCGCATGGCATGTCGCACATCACTTTTTCTCTCTCCTAGTTTGCCCAATGGCTAGTTTTCCATGCGATAGAG
This sequence comes from Jaltomata sinuosa, assembly GCA_003996215.1. Classification (NCBI taxonomy): domain Eukaryota; kingdom Viridiplantae; phylum Streptophyta; class Magnoliopsida; order Solanales; family Solanaceae; genus Jaltomata; species Jaltomata sinuosa. Next base: position 284,935 of record QJPP01001096.1, read on the forward strand.
GTGCGATGCACACTTGGGGTTAATTTTAATTGACCTAACCCATTGACCGACCCGACTCGGAGATGACCTGGCCGACCTTTCTTCTTCTTTTTCTTTTTAAAAACTACCACCCACCTTCTCTTTCACCATATTTTCTCTAAAACTTCTCAATTTCTCTCCCAAAACTTTCCACAAATCCCTCTGCGGTCCGCACAGCCCGGTGCACATCACCTCTAATATTTATATTTTCTCCTAGGCCTTATGTTTTGGTGTGAGGTTAGCGGTGTGACACGTACAATGTCTCATATGGTCCACACGGTCTGCTGCACAACCCATTTTTGTCCTTTTTCACTTGTCTATTTTTCTACTCCATGCATTCCCTACAAACACACCAAAAACAACAAAAGATAACCAAAAACAAAGTAAATAAACTTGGGTTGCTTCCCAAGCAGCGCTTGATTTAACATTGTGGCTCGACGATACTACCTTAAATCAGTCATTCTTTGGAATGGTGATGGTATCACTGGGCAGTGTCCCCTTCATCCTCGGGTTTATTTGGCTTGAGAGGTGGTTCATTTGAGCCTCAATATGCTTGATCGAGGATGAGGTAGAGCTCACAGTTTGATACAGTGTTGAAACTTTACTCTTTAGCTCACTCACTCTAGTATTTGTTGTATCCACCTTCTGGAGAACCAAGGACAACATGTCCTCTAGCTTGGAATGACCAGGGTTTCTTGTGCCCGATTGGTAGACAGAGTCTGCTTTGTTTGAAGGTATATAGGGATTTGAGTTCCGGTGATTGAAGCAATCACCATCCGTGTCTCTATCCCTCTAATTTCTGCCCCTTTCTTTATCTCGTATCCAACCTTGATTCTCTTTCCTCGGGGTGATAATACCCGGAAAGAGAACCCGTCGACACAAAGCACAGTTTACCATCGACAACTGTCATCAGCTCATCATCACTTGCTTTAATTTCTGGTGTACTCACAACATTCACACCTTTCGCACCACCTACTCATATTACATGCTTGGACATCAAGTCAATTTGAGTCATCATCTTGTCCATTGATTCATCCCGCTCCTCATCCCTTTTTTTCATTTCATTGGTCAAGAAGGATGAGGGTGTTCCCGAAGTTGGCACATCCGCTTCTCTCGTATGCCAAGCTTGGTTGGTCTTTGTCATTCACTCTAATAGAGTTGAGGCAATGGGAAATTCTATGTCTATGAAGGTTGCACCTCCAAGGTTTTTAGCCACCGACTTATTCATAGAGTTCAACGACCAATAGAAGCTTTGTAGCAATACGTTGTCTGATAACCCACGATTTGGACATAAGACAAGCTTCTTTTTTAACCTCAACCAAGCCTCATGCAGAGGCTCATTCGGGAGTTGCCTAAAGTTGGTAATCTTGTCTCTTAGATGCATCATGCTATATGGAGGAAAGAATCTTGAAGTGAATGCTTCAATCAACTTGGCCCAAGATGCTATAGACCCATCCGATAATTTCTCCAACCACGTTGCGGCTTCCCCAATCAAAGAAAAGGGGAATAAGTGCAATCGGATGGATTTTTGGGAGATGTTTTGAATAATGTATGGTTGGAAAATCTCCACAAACTTCTAGATATGCTGGTTGGCATCTTCATGTGCTGCTCCACTAAACATGCCCTTCATTTAGATCAACTGTAACATGGTTCTAGTCACGTGAAAGATAGCATTTCCCATTCTAGGGGTAGGCGGATTGCACCCACACCTCCTTGCATCACAGGCTCGGCAGCGTTGGCATAAATGAAGCTGTCAATGCTCTTGTTATCATCGGCCTCACTCCTAGGCTAGCCTTCTCAATCACAACACAAAGAACAAACAAAAGTAAAAGAAACAAGCACTCTCTAAGTGACTTCAAATCTACAATCAAAAATAGTTATCAAATCAAGTCCCTAGCAACGGAGCCATTTTTTATAAATGCTCAAACGTACTCTCCCATCGGGAGGTATCGGTGATCGTCAAGCAAAACACATTTATAAGTACCCAACGGATATCGGGGTCATACCCACAGAGACTTGTAGATAGCACAATGATGATTGTATAGAAATGACTTCACTAAAAGAGTAAGTGTTTAAATACAAGAAAGTAAAGGATTGGGGGGAATTGGGAATTCTGTCACAAAAATCCAATTCAAGTAAGACGGTAAATTAAAACGGGTGTACAAATGAGAGTAGACAACTAGGGATGTGCATCCAATGGGGATTTAATGTGGGATGGGGTGTTTGTCTATTCACACTTATTCTCGCTCATTAACATAGGTAGATGTGGTCATGGGTATGGACTATTTATCTCTCGATCAACAACCATGTATCCGACAATCTCGGGTATATCACTATCAGTTAAATTATCAAACAACCAAGATCAAGCTTGGGGAGGTCACACTATCTCTAGCTTAGACCCTTAAATGGGTGATTCTGTTGATATGAGCTATTTCTAGCCTCAAATCTGAATGGAGTCCCAAGTTCCCACTAGTAATTTCACATTCAAAACTATGAAATTCTCTTTCAAGCAACAACATAGTCAAGTATTGAAAATCAATGTTTGCAACCACCAATTTTAGGATTAAAACTTGGTGAAACTACTAGACCCATGTAAAATAAGCAATTATAAGCAAGAATTAACAACACCCACGCCCATTTGTCAAGCACCCATCATCAACACATCCCTAGACAATTAAAATTACATACTCATAATAAAGGAAAGTGATATACCAAATAGGTTAACCAAATTCCTCTTCATTCAAGTGTAATTTCAAGTTCTAAGCTCAGATTTTGTACATAAATGGTTAACTAAGATCTGGAAGAGAGAATGGATTGAAACCCTCTTCTTCTTGGAGAGGAAAACTTATTCTTAAAGCTATAATTACTTGGAAAATATTCAGACTAAAGAATCACTTTACAATTGTGCCTAAATTGGCTTTTTATGCTTTCCCAAAATGTCACTAATTTTCTAGATAAAGTTTCCCTTTGGGTGGCATGCGATGCGACGTGTGGTTCACATATCGTGATATGCGCATCGCACACTGTCTTCAGTTGTACCAGTGACTTCAGCTAATATTTGAGGCTTCGTGCGAAGGAGGTGCAGTTCGCCTCATGAGTTGTGCGCATCGCACAGCGACCGCACCGATTAGCAGATTCTTCAGTGACTTTTGTGGCTCTATGCAGTGTAGGTGCGTTCCGCACCTCAGCTTGTGCGTGTTGTACGAGCAGTGCATCTCAGGGTGGAATCTCCATCTTTTCTGATCACTTTACACTTCACTCCTTTTAAGCTTTTTTTGGGTCCATTTCCTTATTTTCCATCATTGATCATAAGTACCTACATAGACATCAATAAAGGCCATAAAAACCTCTAAATCTATTCAAAACATAGCAATAATTCATGGATAAAGGCTCAATAAGTTGGTAAATTACCGACTTATCAATGCACGACTAACAGAACCCTGCCACACAACCGGGGATACATTGGGCACGGCTACAGTAATAGTCTTTGCATAGCAATCCAAAACCGCACGGTGAGGGGATAACCAGTCTATGCCTAGAATCACATCAAAATCTACCATGTTCAGAACTATCATATCACCCCAAGTCTCCCAATCACCCACAGATATCATACAAGATCTCACAATCTGACCCACTACTAAAGAATCTCCTACAAGGGTCAAAACAGATGCAGGCACAGATAACGGCTCATTAGCCAACCCCAAACAAGGCATAAAGTAGGCAGACACATATGAACAAGTGGATCCAGGATCAAATAATGCAAAAGCGGGGCAACGACATACAAAAATCATACTTGTAATCACAGCATATGAGGCCTCTACCTCCAATCTCCCAGGGACTGAATAGAACTAATGACGACCACCACCTTACTGACCAATATCCCTTACACATATCCTGCCTCATGGGCCACCACCTCTACCCTGACTACCACCTCCTCGAGCCGCTGGCTGAACTGAATGGATAGGCTGAGCCTATTGAGCGGCGGGCTGAATTGTACCTTGCTAGGGGCAATCTCTCATAAAGTGACCAATAACACCACAAGCATAATAAGGCCCTGATGGCCTACCCTGCCGAGATGAACTAGTTGTATCCGTATGGACACCACAGCCTGATGGCTACTCTAAACCTATTCATACTCAGACCCACTAGAAGACAGAAGTGAAGCTTGAACCGGTCTACTAGATTTACCCTGGTGCTGTTGCGGCTGATAACCTCGACCCCAATGGCCTGAACCTTTACCACCCTGAAGAGAACCACTATAGCTACCCTAATGTTGAGGCCTCTTATCTTTGTCCCTAGTGTCATAATAGCGTGAATCCTCTATAGTACAGGCATAGTCCACAATAGCCTCGAATGATCGACCACTAGCAACCAATATCTCTGCTGGCTCTCTATACTCTGTCTATAACCCCTAAACAAACCTATGGACTTTGTCAAGCTCGGTAGGTATAATCATGGTCTCAAATGGAGTAAGCTAATGGAAACGAGTTTCATACTCCAAGATGGTTATAGTACGGGTGTAAGTCTAGTGAACTCCTCTCTCTGATGATCTCTGTCGCTCTGTGGCAGGAACTTGGACATAAAGGCCTCAACAGAGGTGACGATGCTGGTCTGCAAGCAACCTAGGCCCTCTACCATAACTTAGCTGGGCCCTCCAGCTGATATGTAGTGTATCCAACACCATGAGTCTTTAGTAAACCCTGATGGTGCAATAACTCCGCACAGGTAGTGATAAAGTTATATGGGTCCTGTCCAGTAGTACCAGCGAACCTCAGAGGTGCCAACGCCTTATGCTCTGTGTCTGTCATAGCTGGGCAAGGAGCAAGAGGCTGTTCAACTAATGGGACCGGTATAACCTTGGAACGGGGAGCCACAGTAGCAGGTTGTTCTCCTAAACTCGGTGTACCCAGGGCTGCCCCTGAGTAGATGTTTGTGCTACCTCAGAAGGCCGCTCTTGAATCATACCCAAAAGCTGTAATAGTAAACCCTGAATAACTAATAATTGAGCTGGGGCTAAAGCTGGCACTGGAGTGGGTGCTGGAACTGGTACTGGAGTTGGTGGTACCTGGGTTTCCCCCTAGTCCACATGCTGCTCAGGAATAAACTATGGCTCATAATCATGCTCGGGCTCTATCTTAACTCTAGCAGCTCTAGCAGGTGTCATTGCTCAGGGATAACCTCGTCCCCTACCTATATGACCTCCCTGGCCCCTAGCTGGTGTCGGAGTGTAAGAGTCAGAGGCTCATCCCTGCCTAACGCTGATGACCTCGTATGAACCATCTGCGGAAGAATAAACTAGAACAAATAAGCTTTCAAGGAACTTCCAAGGACTAAGCACGATACAGAAGCAACCAGAAAGTAAATTTCCTAAGATGTCATTGTAGCCTCTTAGAAATTGAGTAAGGACGTCTCCGCCCTGTTCCTCAGGACTCTACTAGACATTGGCTCCTATACCAATGACACCGGTGAACCTTGGCTTTTATACCAAGTTGTCACGACCCGATTACTCAGTCATGATGGCACCTACAATCCCCTGGTAGGCGAACCAGTTCTCGTAGCTCAAAATGGTTAGTAATGGGCTACTAGCTAAAAAGTAAGTGAAAGAACAAGTAATATAAATGGAAGCAAGGGTTATACAAGAAGAAAAGTAATAACACGAATAGAAATATAACATACAGAAGCTAAACCAAAACCCTAAACCTTGTATCATAGTATATAAGAGCCGTATCTCCATATAAGGAGTACAAAAGGGATCCAAAATAATATATACATAATATCTTCGAGTAGTAAGAGAGTACAAAATACAACCATAAACTAAAGTCAAGATCCAGTTGCCAAGAGCTCACCCTCAGTCTAGATGGTCCAAAAGTTTCCTCACACGAATCTCCCATGAACTAGCAGCAATGGCTCACACTAGGATTTGCACCAGAAGATGCAGAGTGTAGTATGAGCACCAAATGCAAAGAAAATGGTACCCAGTAGGTATCATAGGCAAACTGGGCACATATAAGATAAAAGAATAGTAATAGGAAGAATAGAAACAAATAGTCACCGAAAACAATAAAGAAGCACACAGAAGCTAGCAAAGAAGGAAGACAACAGAAAACAACATACAAGGCTAGCAAATAAGATATATACCACTGGCACAGGTGAAAGTAAGAAAAGACGCACCTGGGATCCTTGCAATAACAATATATATAGAAGTTTTTAGAAAATAGGCGATATATTGGTAACCTCAAGTAAAAAGGGAAGGAGGAAAGCAGAATAATGATAGCATGCTCGAACATAGGAATAATAACCAAGCCAAGATACAAGTATTACTCACAGTATCCAAACTGTAGTAAGAAATCATCGAAAGGAATAATAACTCAACTAACCCATATTAAGCCTACCTACAGTCCCACGGGTGCACATACACCTAAGGAACACAAACAAGTAAAGACAAACCCTCCGGTATCCCATACTATTGGAGCGTACACTCAGTAAACGGCAAACAAGGATGGAACCTCACACAAATGAATGGTATGATGTATGATGAAATCTGGTGGGGCAGTAACTCTGTGTGTACCTCATCTGGCGCCTAAAGTGACCAGAAGGTAGGTTCCATGGAAGGACACTGCCCTTATACCTCTACTACACCATACTCCTCCAGTGCACGCAGCCTAAATCCCCTGGCCTGGATTGCCAAGGTCCATGGACGTCCTCGACCATATACTATATCTTAATCTCAAAAAACCTCATCTGAAGTGGTCCAGATCCTAACTAGTAGCTCAAAATCTCTAATGTGCATGCCCATACTCTATCCAGGTCTAAAACGGTGAAATAAGTCTCAAACCCCCACTAAGGGTGCCCGGCATAACTGGGTCTAAGATCATAGTAAAACAGCTCTGAAGCTCGGTCCGACCGAGTCTAATATCACCTAGATTTAATAAAAGCCAAACTAGGACTACAGCCCTGCCAAGTCTAGTAGTAGTAGTAAAAATGTGATAAAACCATCTTCTAACTCTTTTACCACAAGAAGATCCACAAAGTCATTTCCAAACCATTTTAAAGTCATTTCAATTGAAAATAGGCCCCCAGGGCCATGCAATGTTTAGAGAATCGGTAATAGTGGCCCGAAGCCTAAAACTGTAGTAAAATATGGTAAAAACCCCTTTATATGCATTGAAATGACATGCCCAATCACAAATAGCAGACCAATGACTCACAATCAACCTATCGGCCCTGCACAGGCTCCAATCGCTCTACAACACATATAACAGCCTAAAATCACAGTAATGATGTCCGGGACTCACGAACACCCCCAAATAACCCAATATCTATGGTCCAGAGTCAAAACAAGGTCACACATGACCACAAGGGTAATAATATCAATCTACGAAGAATACTACACACAACAGAGGAAAGAAACGAGGCGGATATGTAAAAGTGGTCAAGGTCTGTGGGGCCAAGCTATAAACCCAACCCTACGTATCATCCTGCAACAAGCTGCTGGAATAACGATATCTAAGCCCAAACCACTCCGAGAAGCTCCGAATGGTAAACAAACTATCATAATCATAAATAACATATTAAAATGAGGCTAATGATACCCATATTGCTATAATTATAGCCGGGTTAAATTTTAGGTCACCGATGGGCCCATGGGCCCTGCAATCCGAAGCCAAAAACGAAAGCATACGAAAAGATCACAATGACCATGGGAGTACATGCCCAGAAAATCAAAGGAACTGGGAAAGAAAAATGAGCTAAAAATAGCCCCCACAAGTCAAGACATCAAAGAGGGCATTTAAGAACAAAGAACCGAAATTTGGGCAAGAACCACTTACCACAACGAGGGAAAATGTCAAGGGGGTGAGTTCCACGAACCCACGAACATGCAATTCACAAAAGGGCAGATTCTTCAAAGAAAGACCAAGCTTTAAGAATTAGCAACAATGGTGGTTTTTAACAAGAATGGAGAAGAAGTAAGCTTAGGGAAGAAGAACTTACCAATTCATCGAGGGAGCAAGAGGCCTTGATGGATAATAGATTTCTCCAAGTTATTAACTGATTAGAGTAATTTTTAAGGAGTATTTTGGTGTTTAGAGTTGGGAATATATGAACAAGAAGGCTGAAAAAATAAATGCGCAAAGATATAAAGTTGTTGCCCATAGCCTGTGCGAACCTGCCAGGCTGTTGCCTACGCGGGCACGCGGATACGGGAAGTCAGTGTGAACGCAAAGAACAAGCACTGGCCAGGCCAGGCGCCTGCCTTGCGCGCACTCGTCCAGGCTATCGCGCACGCGGGCCTGCGGATGCAGCCAAGGCATGCCTAGGAGATGACTTAGCAGAGAGGGCAACTGGCTTTCCCTACACGTAGGCGGCCAGGCCATACGTAGGAGAAGGCCAACCTGTGTCCATGATAGCAACAGCTTGCCAACAGCAAAGACAAAACAGAATTATCTTTGACGGGCCCTCAGGAACACATCTGAGGTCCCGCGAATACAAATGAGTCAAGCTATTTGACTAAAAACGACATTCCAAACTCAACAAAATTGATGAAAATCCCAATGGAGGTCGATAGCACAAAAAGTGGGCCCCACACCCAAGAACCAACTTTAGGGCAAACTTTCCAAAATAGAACCCCATGGCCTAAAATGAGTCCAAAAGCCTCGGGATTCGAACCAAAGGTCCCTCTAGCCCAAAGTCGACATTCCGGAGCTAACAACACTGTCAAAATTTCCATCTGAGGCTGTCTTCTCTGAATGTTGACCAAAGTCAAACTTTCAAGTTCAACTTGTCTAGAAACACAAAAACCAAGATAAAACTAAACTGAAAGCTCTCAAAACCCAACCAAGGGTCCCTCTAGAGAAAAGTCCACACTCCGGAGCTAACAGAATAGACAAAATTCAATTTCGAGTTCATTTACTAAGAATTTTGATCGAAGTCAACAAATTCCTAAGTTAAAGCTCTAAAACAAGGAAACATCCATAACAACCAAACGAACGGCCAGGGCACTGAACCACCAGTCCTAGCAAGCCATAAATAACTTAGGGCCACTACAGAGAGGCTCTAACAGTACAAAGAAGGTGCGAACGCGAAAATTATCGGAAGGGTCATTACAACATATTTACAACATAACCAAATTTAATGCATTAACATTATTAAGCCCATATATTTGTTTTAGAGTCAGGCTAAAGAGCTACATATCTCTAAATAAAGTTTTCTAATTTTTATGCTTATTTTGAGTGAATTACATATGATGTCTAGCATATCCTTAAGTGAAGTACCTAGTGTCATGCCTTATTTTTACCGAGGTAAGATAAAGCACAACTTATTGACCCTAAAAAACAATTTAATTTTGTACAGAATCGCCACCTAATTTTTAAGGAAAATAAGAAAACCTATTTTGATTATTCATATGTATGACTAACATTTTAATCTATGAAAATTAATTGAGATTCTAGGTAAGGATTCAAGTTATTTTGAAAGAAAGAGATTAGGCATCCTTCAGAATCCACAAAAATATAGTACCCGGCTAGACTTAATTTTTCAAAGATGGAGGTAAAAATCATTTTTTTGAAAATTATAGATATGTACAATAAAAATAAAAATATATATGTACAGAGAATAATTTTAAATATGTGCATAAGAGTGTGTAAAAATGTACTTTAATATATATGAGAATGTGTAAAGAAGGAAATTTAGTATATATACAAATTTATATACAAGAAAATATATAAAAGAGCATAAAAGAATATATACTGTTAATATGAAAATATGTAAGTAAGTTAATTGTAACACCCCGAAAATCAAACCAGCTATCTAAGTTAAAATCTCAGAAAAATATCATGTTTCTGGAATGATGGGTCCAAACCACGGACCTTGGTTCGAACCACGGGTCATAGAATGGAACCATGATTCCCTTTGGTTGATTCAGCCTCTGGTCTGGAACCACGAGTTGGTTTTACGGACCTTGGTTCAAACCACGGGTCCATCCTGTCCACTCGTGGAACTCAGATCAGAGGGTTGGCAAGTCGCTCTGAAATGACGACTCAACTCTACGACTCCTCGTCCAAACGACGAACCGTAGTCCTGACTCGTGGTTTGACAAAGGACCAGCTAGGTCCCCAGAAACCACGGCTCTAAATGACGATCCGTCATTCATTCTACGGGTCCATCCTGTTGACTCGTAGAAGTTCTTCTGTAGCCTAAAGCTTCTGTCAGGAACCTTGAGTGTAACCACGGGTCGTGGTTCAAATGACGACCCGTAGAACCAACCCGTGTTCCCTGAAACCGACCATTTAGTCATTCCCCACCCTTTTAACTCCTAAATGATTTTGTTTTGGCTATTTCTAGAAGGGTTTTAACCCTCATTAGCCTAAGTCCCTTCTCATTACCTCATCTATCTTCCAAAAGGGAAAGAACTCTCTCAAGCTCAAGGTCTCAAGATCGAAGTCCCAATCTCCTAAGTCTTTCCAATTCAAGTGGGTTAGCTTCAATCAAGGTATGTGGGTAATCAACAGTGGGTTTCTTTCACCCTTGTACTCAAAACCCCAAATTCAAATTTTGAGTTCATAGATCTCCAAACTAGGGTTCTTATCTAATTCTTATGGGTTTTGCTAAATATGATCTTCTCATGAATTGATTATAAAATTACTACTAAATTACATGATTTAACATGGGTTTTTACATGTTAACTCTTATTTCATGAATTGAAGTTTAACCATGGAAATTTCTACATGCCTGAAGTTGATTTAAGCAAATTGTATTTTGATAGCATGTTCCTTATGGATTTTAAAGCATATGCATGCCTAGTTCTTATGTTCTATGAAGGTATATGTTTTATGAAATTGAACTAGAGCCATGCAAATTTTCCATGTCATGAAGTATGATACAAGACAAGACACTCGATGTTCCATCAATGCTCATGAATCAATTTCTAAACCAAAATTCATGAGTAGTATGACTATCTGGGGTATGAACAAGTTATAAATAAGTTATGAACAAGTTTGGCATTAGATATGTCACACGTATATGAGCTCATATTATTATGTTTTGGGAGTAGTATTTTGCACCGAGAGATGAGGGTTCAGATTACCCAAGTCCAAAACTACGTTGCCACTGTAGGTTGCCCTCTGTGGCTTATGACAGGATCCTTTATGACATAGTTCTAACCTTGGCAGGTTAGTACAACCTTTTTCAGTGTGGGTGCATGAAACTGGACTCTATGTAGCTCAATATGGTTTATGTCGATTAACAGAAATTCCCACATGTTTATTTTCAAGCTATGAATTTATATGATTCCATACTATGAAACTTAATATTTATTTCATGTTTCATGTTTTATACCTTGATATTTATTCATGTTCTTTCACTATGTAACAAGTTCATTCTTAAGCATGTTTTAAACTATTATTATTCTGATTCATGCATTGCTCACATACTCGGTACATCCTATAGTACTGACGCATATCTTGCACTGCATCCTTTGATGATGCAGATTCAGGAGTCCCTTCTCAGGCATGTGGCTAGAGCTTCTAGGCCACTCTATCTATCAGCTATTGGTGAGTCCTCTTAGTTCGAGGACTAGTTATGTTCTTAGCATGTGTCAGCTTTTATTTCCATACTTCGAGTTAGCTAGGGTCTTATCCTAGCAACTCTTTATGTTATGAGTAGAGGCTTTTCAGACATAGACAAAATTTGAGTCTTTGTATGGATCTTTTATTCTTATTTGACTTGACTCTTCATTTATGTTATTCTGACTTTATCTATTGTGCTTCCGCTTACTTTATGTTATGCCTGAGGATTCTATGACCAAGGGTTAGCTTGGGGCACTTGTGGTCCCAAGTCCCATGTTACGTCTAGGGGGTAACCTCGGGGCATGACAAATATAGTATCAGAGCCTCAAGTTTAAGAGTCCTAGGATGTCTAAAAGTCGCATCGAGTAGAGTCTCTTTCATATGTGTGAAGAGCGCCACACATATGAGAGGAAAGTTATGATATGTCTTAGAAAACTTCACTTCTTTCACGATCACGTTGTGCGGTAGAGCTTAACTCTTATGTTCCTCTAATCCTCATCTTGTATGTTTTAGATTATGCCTCATCGATATGCTATGCCTCCTCGAGCCACTCGGAATACTGCTCCTCCCATTCTTGTCCTCGATGTCACAAATGAGGAGTTCAGAAACTCCATTTTATTTGCTAGCCCAGACCTTGGCCACTCAGGCTAATCAGCAGGATCCTTCCCTCGTTAATCCTCAAGGTGGAGTAGCAGCCCGAGTTCGTGACTTTATCCGTATGAACCTACCTAAATTCTGGGGTTCAAAAGTGAGTGAGGACCCGCTAAACTTTATTGATAAAGTGAAGAAGGTCTTCGAGGTTATGCAAGTGGTTGGTGTTGATTGTGTGGAGCTTGTATCCTACCAGCTCAAGGATGTAGCTCACATTTGGTTCACCCAATGGAAGGAGGCTAGGGTGAGGGACATAGTCCCCATGACTTGGGAGTGTTTTGCGAGGGCCTTCCTTGATAGGTTCTTTCCTCGAGAGTTGAGGCAAGCGAAGGTGGAGGAATTTGTGAACTTGAGATAGGGGTCAATATCGATTCAAGAGTATAGTCTGAAGTTCCCTCAGTTGTCTAGATATGCTCCCTCCAAGGTAGCGGGCCCGCATGATCAAATGAGCAAGTTCATCTATGGGACTTTGTATACGATGAAGAAAGAGTATAGGTCTACTTTGCTATTGAGTGATATGAACATTTCCCAACTTATGACTCATTCCCAACAGATTGAGGGTGACAATCTAAGGGAGATGGTGAGGGATAACAAGAGAGCTAGATCTGAGGGATCAAGTTTTGGTCATCACAGGTTTGGAGGTGTACATCACTCTTCTTTCCAGGAGATGTCATCAGGATCTGTGCATTCTTTTGCTATTTCTCCTACCCAGGATCAGAGGCCTTATCATGATCAGGGTGTTAGAGTACCTGGTTCCTATTCCCAGTCTCAGGGAAATGTTGCTAAGGGACTTTTCTATCCTAGTTGTAGCAAGTGTGGGAAAAATCACCCAGGAGAGTGTCGCTTGGGCACGGGTGCATGCTTTGGGTATGGATAGGCTGGACACTAGATTAGAGATTACCCTTCAGCTAAGAAGGGGAAGGGAGGTGATAGGACTCAGTCTTCCCCAGCAGCTTTAGGAGGTAGACCAACCCAGCAGGGAACAACTTCTAGTTCTGGTGGTCAGCGCCAGAACCGCCTTTATGCTATGTCCTCTCGTCAAGATCAGGAGGATTCCCCAGATGTTGTTACCAGTATGTTGAAAGTCTTCTGTATTGATGTGTATGCTTTGTTGGACCTCGGTGCTTCCTTATCTTTTGTGACCTCTTATATAGCATACAAGTTCAAAATTTGTTCTGAACTGCTTTTAGAATCCTTTTGTGTTTCTACTCTTGTTGGTGAGTCAGTCTTAGCTAAAAGGATCTACCGAAATTGTCTTATCTCAGTTATTCATAGGGTCACTTCAGCGAATCTAGTAGAGTTGGAGATGACTTATTTTGACGTCATTCTTGGTATGGATTGGTCGTATGCATGTTATGCCTCTGTTGATTGTCGTACTCATGTGGTCATTTTCAAGTTTCCTAATGAACCTGTTTTATAATGGTAAGGTAGTCCCCCTTCTTCTAAAGGTCGCTTCATATCTTATCTTAAGGCTAGGAAGATGATTTCAAAGGGGTATGTTTATCACATAGTGCGGGTTATGGACACGGAGTCTGAAACCCCACCCCTTTAGTCTGTTCCTGTTGTGAATGAGTTTCCAGAAGTATTTCTCGAGGATTTGCCCAGAGTCCCTCCTGAGTGGGAGATAGACTTTGGGATAGATCTTCTCCTAGATACAAACCCTATCTCTATTCCTCCCTATAGAATGGCTCCTGTAGAACTTAAAGAATTAAAGGATCAGTTGAAGGATCTTCTCGATAAGGGTTTCATCAGGCCGAGCATTTCTCTATGGGGTGCTCTGGTTTTGTTTGTTCAAAATAAAGATGGTTCTCTTAGAATGTGTATTGACTACCGCCAATTGAACAAGGTCACAATCAAGAATAAATACCCCATTCCTAGGATTGATGACTTGTTCGATCAACTTTAGGGTCCCAGTTTCTTCTCCAAGATCGACTTTAGTTCTGGTTATCATCAGCTTCGGGTTCGGGAGTGTGATATCCTGAAGATAGCCTTCAGGACTCGGTATGGTCATTATGAGTTTGTTGTTATGTCTTTTGGTCTAACGAATACTCTTGCAGCTTTTATGGATTTGATGAACTGCGTGTTCAAGCAATATTTGGATTCGTTTGTGATTGTGTTCATTGATGATATCATCATCTACTCTCGGAGTGAGGAGGAGCATGCAGACCACTTGAGGGTTGTGTTGCAAACTTTGAAGGAAATACAATTGTTTGCTAAGTTTAGCAAGTGTGAGTTCTGGATGCAGTCAGTTGCCTTTCTGGGTCATATTGTGACTAGTGATGGTATCCGAGTTGATTCTCAAAAGATAGAGGCAGTAAAGAACTATCCTAGACACACTTCCCCATCTGATATTAGGAGCTTTTTGGGTTTGGCTGGTCACTACAGGAGGTTTGTGGAAGGATTTTCTTCCATTGCTTCCCCTTTGACCCAATTGACTCAGAAGAAGGTAAAATTTCAGTGGTCCGACTTGTGTGAGAAGAACTTTAAGGAATTGAAGACTAGATTGATCATAGCTCTAGTGTTATCTCTACTCGAGGGCCTAGATGATTTCTTGGTATGTTATGATGCTTCCAGGATCAATTTGGGTTGTGTTTTGATGCAGCGGGGTAAGGTGATTGCTTATGCCTCGAGATAGCTTAAGGTTCATGAGAAGAACTACCCTACTTATGATCTTGAGTTGGCAGCCGTGGTCTTTTCCATGAAGATTTGGAGGCATTACTTGTATGGTGTGCATGTGGATGTATTCACCGATCATAAAAGTCTTCAGTATGTGTTCACTCAAAAGGAACTGAATTTGCGACAAAGAAGATAGCTTGAGCTCCTTAAGGATTATGATATGAGTGTGCTTTACCATCCGAGTAAGGCCAATGTCATGGCGGATGCTTTGAGTAGATTATCCATGGGAAGTGTGTCTTCTGTGGAAGATGGGAAGAAGGAACTGGTTAAGGAGGTTCATAGGCTAGCTCAGTTTGGAGTTCACCTTATGGACTCGACAGAAGGTGTTGTGATTGTAGAAAATGGTGTTGAATCATCTTTGGTAGCTGAGGTAAAGGCAAAGAAAGACAAGGATCCCATTCTACTTCAGCTTAAGGGTGCAGTTCATCAGCAGCGGGTGGAGGTTTTCTCCCAAGGGGGAGATGGTGTGCTTCGTTATCAGGGTCGCTTATGTGTGCCAGATGTAGATAGGTTGAGACAGCAGATTCTGACTGGGGCTCATAGTTCTAGATAATCCATTCATCCGGGTGCTACTAAGATGTACCGTGATCTACGAGAAGTATTTTGGTGGAATGGTATAAAGAGGGACATAGCCGGGTTTGTGGCTAAGTGTACCAACTGTCAACAGGTAAAGGTGGAGCATCAAAGGGCAGGTGGCATGATTCAAGATATCGACCTTCCCACTTGGAAATGGGAAGCAATCAATATGGCTTTATTACTGGCTTGCCTCGTACTCGAAGGCAACATGATTCTATTTGGGTGATTATCGATCGGATGACCAAGTTATCCCACTTCTTGGCTTTTAAGACTACTGATTTAGCAGACGATTATGCTAGACTCTACATCCAGGAGATAGTTCGATTGCATGGTGTTCCCTTCTCTATCATTTCTGATAGAGGTCCTCAGTTTACATCTCAGCTTTGGAGATTGTTTCAGAAAGGTCTTGGTACCCAGGTGAAGCTTAGCACAGCTTCTCACCCTCAGACAGACAGCCAGGTAGAGCATACTATTTAGACTTTGGAGGATATGTTGAGAGCTTGTGTGATTGACTTCAGAGGAAATTGGGATGATCACTTACCTATTATCGAGTTTGCCTATCTTATCGAGTTTGCCTATCTTATCGAGTTTGCCTACAACAACAGCTTTCACTCTAGCATCCAAATGGCTCCATATAAGGCACTTTATGACTGGAGGTGTAGATCTCCTATTAGTTGGTTTGAGGTAGGTGAGGCGGCCTTGATTGGTCCAGATACGGTTCATGAGACTATGGAGAAGGTTCAGCTTATTAGGGAGAGGTTGAAGACCGCTTAGAGTTGACAAAAATCTTACGCGGATGTGAGGATAAGGGAGTTGGAATTTGAAGTTGATGATTGGGTTTTCTTAAAGGTGTCACCCATGAAGGGTGTGATGAGATTTGGCAAGAAGGGGAATCTTAGTCCCCATTTTGTTGGTCCTTATAGGATTCTAAGAAAGATTGGTAAGGTTGCTTATGAGTTGGACTTTCCATCAGAGTTGGAAGCGGTTCACCCCATTTTTCATGTTTCTTTGTTGAAGAAGTGTGTTGGTGATCTGAGCTTGATTGTCCCTTTGGAGGATATGGGTGTGAAGGATAGTCTCGCCTATGAGGAGTTTCCCGTGGAGATCCTTGATCATCAGGTTCGAAGGTTAAGGAACAAAGAAGTTATTTCGGTAAAGGTTCTTTGGAGAAATCAGTTTATTGAAGGAGCTACTTGGGAAGCAGAAGAGGCCATGAAGGCCAAATATCCTCATCTCTTTCCTTCTGATTCCGTTCCAGCTTGAGGTAATAGTTTCATCCTTAGTAAATTCCTCTGATCCTGTTCAACCAGTTTCTCTCATGATTCTAGCATGCATCCATGTTTTACGAAGTTAGTTTATCATGGTTTCAAGTTGAAAAGTTCTATTTTTATGTTTACTCTTTGATTTCCATGTTATGTGGCTGGTTGGGCTGTTTTCTCTTCAGTTTTCCCTTGTTTAGTCTTCATTCGAGGATGAATGATCCCAAGGGGGAGATATTGTAACACCCTGGAAATCAAACCAGCTATCTAAGTTAAAATCTTAGAAAAATTTAATGTTTCAGGAATAATGTGTCCAAACCACAGACCGTGGTTCGAACAACAGGTCGTGGAATGGAACCGTGATTCCCTTTGTTTGATTCAGCCTCTGGTCTGGAACTACGAGTTGGTTCTATGGGCCGTGGTTCAAATCATGGGTCCATCCTATCCACTCATGGAACTCAGATCTGGGGGTTGGCAAGTCCCTCTGAAATAAAGACTCAACTCTACGACTCGTCGTCGAAATGACAAACCGTAGTCCTGACTCATGGTTTGACCAAGGACCAGCTAGGTCCCCAGAAACCACGACTCCAAATGGAAATCCGTCATTCATTCTACGGGTCTGTCCTGTTGACCCATAGAAGTGCTTTCGCAGCCTAAAGCTTCTGTCAGGAACCACGAGTGGAACCACAGGTCGTGGTTCAAACGATAACCCATAGAACCAACCCGTGGTCCCTGAAACCGACCATTTTCCAGATTTTTCTTAAATATGTCCCAGGGGTATTTTAGTCATTCCTCACCCTTTTAACTCCCAAATGATGTCGTTTTGGCTATTTCTAGAAGGGTTTTCACCCTCATTAGCCTAAGTCCCTTCTTATTACCTCATCCATCTCCCAAAAGGGAAAGAACTCTCTCAAGCTCAAGGTCTCAAGCTCCAAGTCCAAGTCTCCTAAGTCTTTCCAATTCAAGTGGGTTAGCTTCAATCAAGGTATGTGGGTAATCAACAATGGGTTCCTTTCACCCTTGTGCTCAAAACCCCAAATTCAAATTTTGAGTTCATGGATCTCCAAACTAGGGTTCTTATCCAATTCTTATGGGTTTTGCTAAATATGATCTTCTCATGATTTGATTATGAAATTACTACTAAATTGAATGATTTCACATGGGTTTTTACATGTTAACTCTTATTTCATGAATTGAAGTTTAACCATGGAAATTTCTACATGTATGAAGTTGATTTAAGCAAATTGGATTTTGATAGCATGTTCCTTATGGATTTTCAAGCATGTGCATGCCTAGTTCCTATGTTCTATGAAAGTATATGTTTTATGAAGTTGAACTAGAGCCATGAAAATTTTCCATGTCATGAAGTATGTTGCAAGACAAGACACCCGATGTTCCATCAATGCTCATGAATTGATTTCTAAACCAAAATTCATGAGTAGTATGATGATCCGGGGTATGAACAAGTTATGAACAAGTTACGAACAAGTATGAACAAGTTTGTCATTATATATGTCACACTTATATGAGCTCATGTTATTATATTTTAGGAGTAATATTTAGCACTGAGAGACGAGGGTTCAAATAACCCAAGTCCAAAACTACGTTGCCACCATAGGTTGCCCTCTGTGGCCTATGACAGGATCCTTTATGACATGGTTCTAACCTTGGCCAGTTAGGACAACCTTTTACAGTGTGGGTGCATAACACTAGACTCCATGTAGCTCAGCATGGTTTATGTTGGTTAAGAGAAACTCCCACGTGTTTATTTTCAAGATATGAAGTTATATGATTCTATACTATGAAACTTGAGCTTTGTTTCATGTTTCATGTTTTATACCTTGATATTTATGCATGTTCTTTCTCTACGTAACAAGTTCATTCTTAAGCATATTTTAACTATTTTTATCCTTATTCATGCATTGGTCGCATACTCGGTACATCCTATAGTACTGACGCATATCTTGCGTTGCATCCTTTGATGATGCAGATTCAGGAGTCCCTTCCAAGGCGCGTGGCTAGAGCTTCCAGGCCACTCTATCTGTCAGCTGTTGGTGAGTTCTCTTAGGTCGAGGACTAGTTATGTTCTTAGCGTGTGTCAGCTTTTATTTCCGTACTTTGAGTTAGCTAGGGTCTTGTCCTAGCAACTCCTTATGTTATGAGTAGAGGCTTTTCAGACTTTGATAGAATTTGAGTCTTCGTATGGATCTTGTATTCCTATTTGACTTGACTCTTCATTTATGTTATTCTGACTTTATCTATTGTGCTTCCGCTTACTTTATGTTATGCCTGGGGATGCTATGACCAAGGGTTAGCTTGGGGCACTTGTGGTCCCAAGTCATGTGTTACGTCTAGGGGGTAACCTCGGGGCGTGACATTAATGTAAAAGAATAGATACTACTATGAAAAATATATAAGAAAAATGTGTAAGAAACATATATCTAGTACAAATAATATAAGAAAAAAAAGTATGTTGAGTAAAGCATGTAAAACATATGTAAACATATGTATAATGTAAAGAAAATGTATCAAAAGATTGTATAACGATAATATCAATCAGCTTGTATTTTTTTCATTATGTAAAAAAAAATATTTCACTTTTATAAAAAAAAATGTATTTAAGAATGAGAAAGAATATTAATATTTAAAATAATATGTAAGATATCATTTGTAAAGGTTAAATAAATATAATTAGAAGAAAAAATTATTTTAAAAGAAATGACGTCCTAATGTTTGCGTAACGTAAAAAATATGAATTAATTAACTAAATATCTAAGTTAAATTAATTTATTTATAAAAGTATTTACGACTTAAGTTTTGTCTAAGCGCGTAATAATAAATAATTAAATAAATAAAGGGACACTTCCACCCGACACCCCCAAAAGTAAAGTTTTCACTGCACTTTATCTTTTGTACAATTGTAAGAATATAGATACAAATAATAAATTTTGGGGAGATCTTCAAACTCCTTTTAATTATCATTTTTGGAAAGTATCTTTACGTACCTGTATAAACACTTAGGAAAAATATCAATAAAAAATAAATTAAAGAAATACATATATGTATGTATATATAAAAATAGAATTTTATTATGGTGTGGGATTAGAAGAAAATTTTATTTTAAAAGAAATGACGTCCTAATGTTTGCGTAACGTAAAAAATATGAATTAATTAACTAAATATCTAAGTTAAATTAATTTATTTAAAAAAGTATTTACGACTTAAGTTTTGTCTAAGCACGTAATAATAAATAAATAAAGGGACGCTTCCACCCGACACCCCAAAAGTAAAGTTTTCACTGTACTTTATCATTTGTACAATTGTAAGAATATAGATACAAATAATGAATTTTGGGGAGATCTTCAAACTCCTTTTAATTATCATCTTCGGGAAGTATCTTCACGTACCTGTGTAAACACTTAGGAAAAATATCAATAAAAAATAAGTATTTATCAAAATAAATTAAAGAAATACATATATGTATGTATATATAAAAATAGAATTTTATTATGGTGTGGGATCAGATATGTATTTATACTATGTTTTAGATACCCTATGGCTGCGAAGCATCGGCTGGCCATTCGAGATCACCTCGCCAAAATACGAATCATAAAACTTTTTATTTCGTCCTTAAAAATTTTTCATCGCCCAAAATTTATTCTTTCCGCTACGTATGTATATATGTATCCATCTTTTTATTGTGGAGGCCTCAAAAATCGACGGAAGTTTTTTCATTGGTCATTTTTTGTAGTATATTTTTTGTATTCAATTTACTAAATTCGATAAAGTAGCGAAAGGACAAAAATGCCCAACCAGCCTCAAAAAATGGCTAAAATAGTAGCGGAACAAAACCATTCTCTGGAGTACATTTTCTGGGTGAAACTCGACACAAAATTAGCCAAAACAGTCTGAAAATGTCACGACTCAATTTCTCAAGTCATGATGGCACCTACAACTCCCCCAGTAGGTAAACCAATCCTCGTAGCTCGGAACGACTAGTAATGGGCTACTACCTTACCAATACGCACAATAAGCAAAAATAAGTGGAAGCAGAATATAAAGATCGACAAAGCGGAAATAAAAACCTAAATATATACATAATAAAACTACACCAACCCCAAGACTTGGTATCGATAGTACAAAAGCTTCTAATAGAATACAAGTGCTAGAAGTAACAAAATATAAGTACAACAGTCTCCAAATATACAAAGAGTAATAGTACAAAAGATGAGATGTGGTCAAGCCCCAGTCACTAGGCGCTCACCCTAGTCTCGAAGATCCAAAAGCTACACGAGTCTCCAATGCGATCAACAGCAAAAGCTCAACTAATATTTGCACCAAAAAGATGCATAAGTGTAGTATGAGCACCAATTGCTAAGCAATGGGTACCCAGTAGGCAACATCGGCTGACTGAGTGCATATAAGATATAAAAACAGTAAATAGCATATAGCAAGAAAGCAGTCATCGAAGCAATAGAGAAAGCACAAGTAACTAGCACAGAGAATAGACAACCAAGAGTTATAAGCATACAATGCTAGCACAAAAGATATACAATCAAAGAAACATAGGTGAAAGAAAGAAAAACGCACCTGGAATCCTTGCAACAATAGTATAAGAAGGAGAGAGTTTAGAAACATGGCGGTATACCGGTAACCTCAAATAAAAGGGAAAGAAGGAAAGCAATTTAACATACTCAAGATAGGATCAACATACATAAGGAAATCATATTACAAATTCAACTTCAAGAAGCAATGACGGAGATCAACCTTACAAGTACAAACCTAAAATGGAATAACTAAGACACAAGAACCAAGAGTTACCAAACTCAAATCATGCTAAAGAATAGAATCAGGACCCATAATCCGCTCTGAAGACCACTCAATAGTGCCTCAATAATATAGGACTCACTAGCCCCCTCAATACTCAAGCCCAAACGTGGAGCCTCAACAGGCTAAAAACTTACCAATCCATAAGAACCATGGACCAAAACTAGGTCTATGAGATGACAGGAGTAATATAATCTACCTACAGTCCCAACGGCCGCCCATACAACCGAGGAACACAATCAAGTGAAAATAAACCCTTCGATCGCCCATACAATCGGAGCGTACACTGAACACACAGCAAACAAGGCTGGAATCTGAGTGAAATATGCATGATGATGTGATATGATAAATCTGGAACGAAGTGTGATCGCAGTGTTGTATGTTACCCCCTCCGGTGCCCCAAAAGCCCAATAAAGGTAGGATCCATGGAAGGAATTCTCCCGAGTAACTCTACTTTGTCGTACACCCCTCCCTCTGGTCACCTTCGAACTGAAGCACTTGGTCTGGAATGGTAGGGTCCATAGAGGTCTACTCATAGACCACATACTAACACAAAACTCAATATACCTCAACAACCGGGATCTCGTAGTACGTGATCGAATTCGATCTGAGTCTAAATCAGTAGTAGTAATCTCAATAACCCCCATCAAGGGTGCTCGGAGTGTATCTGGGTCTAAAGAAGTATCCATGTCTCAATAACCCTCATCGAGGGTGCTCGAAACGTATCAGGGTCCAAAATAGAAATCAAGTATCAAAATCCCTGAACAGGGTGCTCGGCTCGTATTCGAGTCTAAATCCGTAGAAAACAATGTCTAGTGCTAAGTCCTAGCCGAGCCTAGTATTTGAATGAAGACCAGTAATCAAATCATCGTAATATCCCCTCTACTCCGAGAGGTTTCATAAAAGTTAGTTTAAAAGCCCTTTCAAAGTCATGTATCGAAAATGAGCCCTCGGGGCCATGCAAAGTTTAGAAAATCAATTATCGCAGGCCCAAAGCCAAATCCATAGTAAAACATGCAAGGAAAACCTTTTCATATATGATATGCTCGCAAATAATAGAGTAGCCCAAAATAGCTCACAAACATTTCCTATCGGTCCTACACAGGCTCAACAGCTCTACAGCAGTCATAACCATCCTAGAAGGATATCACTATGTCCAGGACTCACGGACATTCCCAAATAACCCACCATCTATGTTTCAGAGTCAACACAAGGCCACACGGGACCACAAGGGTAATATACAATACTTATACGAATAATATAATCAATATACGAAATAAATAGACAGAAAAGGAGGACAAGGTCTGGGGTACCAACCTATAACAACCCACCCAAGGATTCTAATTAATGCAGTTATAGCCTATATACGCAGAGTCTAGGTAGGGAAAGTCACAACCTACCTATCGTCCGATGGCTAGCTGCGGGAACGGCATCGCTCCAGGCTCAAACTGCTCCGGGAAGCTCCAATTCTTAAAACCACTATCAATACAATAATCTACACATTAATACGAGACTAACGATACCTATAATGCTATAAACATAACCGGGTTGAAATCCAGGCCACAAATGAACTCGTGGGCCCTGTAAGCCGAAACTAGAAATGAAAAGTGCACACGTGTTCCTTACCATCCCGGGAGTACATGCTCAAAATTTGAGTAGAAATGGACATGAAATGGGACTCCAAAACAGCCCACTTATTTAAGAATTTAATGGAGAAAACGGGAAATTAAGAGAGGACTTACCCGTCTTAGAAGCCAGTAAAGGATCTAGGATCGATGAAATAATACCCTCCAATCAGTTGGGGTCATTAATGGTGGAATGTGGAAGCTTTGGGGTTTTTAGCTATGGAGGTTCAGACTTGGAAGTGTTGGGAAATGAAGAAGAAAGAAGGGGAAATGCCAACTTAAAGCTGACTGCCTTGGCCTTCACGAACTCGGCCAAGGCGTCGCCTACGCGAAGAACAAAATGGGCGGCTGGCCAAATTCCCTTGGCGAACGCGGACAAGGCCTGCAAACGCGAAGAACAAAATGGGCGGCTGGCCAGATTCCCTTAGCGAACGCGGACAAGGCCTCCAAAGTCCACGCTCCGAAGCTTACGGAAAATTCAGAATTTGATTCCGAGCACGTTCACCAAGAATGTTGACTGAAGTCAATGATTTCAAAAGTCTAAAGCTCTAAAACAAGGAACGGCCAAAAAGACCAAACAAACGGCCTGGGCATTGAACTACCGGTCCCAGCAAGCCATAAATAACATGGGGCCACTACAAACAAGCGTTAACGGTACAAGAAAGGCACAAACATGTAAAGGACCGAAAGGGTCATTACATCATCCACTACTAAAAAGACTTTCGTCCTTGAAAGTCAAGAAAGAAGGAAAGACTAGAGATTAAAGGGACAGCGGATACGAAGCCCACACTACTCTCTCGGACAACCTAGGTAGCCTCCTCGAATGGACGGCACCCAACAGAATGAAACTACGAAAGGCAACCAAGCCTAAAACTCATTACTATCAAAGCCAGAATCCAAACTCAAACTCCAAAACACCAAGGGTCTGCCAACCTAAACTGAACCTCGAGAATCTCAACCAGAAGGCACCGACACAACACCTAGACCAGAGAAGCAAGGAGACCAACACACAGAACTCGAATTCTCAAAACCACAACCAAGTTTACAAAGAAAAGCCATCAACCCAAAACTCCAACCCATGAACCTGCTGATCTGCAAAACCCTTTTAATTCTGAACTGGATCCTTTTGCACCACAAACAGGAAGCTTCACATAAGTCAAACACTCAAAGCACCCTCGAAGCATCAACTGACACACTGGAGATCCATAGTTCTCATTTATATTCTACCACGAATGAAGTCACCCTTTTTGCTCAAACTCCTTCAAAGACAAACTATAGTCTACTAGCCTTTGCTATCCAAAATAGCAACCCATAGCATATCATCAAAAACTAACATTACATTCCCCAACTGACCATGCCAAGTCTGATTCAACTAGAAGCAAATGAACCAAGGCAACCTACCCGACAGACCCCAAACCAAAATCCAGATCCTGCGAGTAGTGTGGTAACCCTACCACGGAGTCCATAACCATCACTAAGCTCCAAATCTAAGAATTACTGTTGCTGCTCCCAATACTCAGACGCCATTCGGATTTGAAATTGCCTTACTAATTTCACCTCTAGAAAAAGTCCACCATGCTACGAATATCAAGTCAAAACACTCCAAAGGCAAAAGGAAGAGGTGCCTGCGTTCAAAGTCGCCATCTAAATATAGTATTTTTGCATATACCCTCAACTCACCCCTTTGGTTTGAATCAACCGCTCCACCATATCAGCACACAAACCAACCATCTCGAAGCACACCACAAATTGAACTCCTAGTCCATATTGGCCGAGTCTAACCAATGTTGGAACCTCATATAAAAGACAACCCCTGAAGACCCAACTAAACAAGTATTTCAAACTCTCGGTAATAAAGGTGATGATCAATCTCAAAGTACCATTAGAACTTAAAATAGCCTCGCTAACCTCAACCCGCACAACCTGATCACATATAGCATACACCATTATTGAATCTCGAACTCACACTGCTGAGTCTGTCCAACCATGGTAGAAGGAACCTCGTATTATCTAGAACACCGCCAAAATCTGGAATGTCCAACCTAACTCAAAGGTTAGCCAAGGACTAGGTGTCGAAGTTCAACTATCACTCCATAACTGAAATGCGGAAACTAAGTCATCTGAACCCCATGCCTTCCAACCCAAGAAGCTGCAACTGAAAAGAAACAACCACGAACCATCCAGAGTAGTTTGCTAGCCTATGCTTTTTGAAACCCAATCTTGATTTACTAACCACCGCCTCTGTCGAACCCATATGTTGTTAATGAACCCTTAGGAACCAAAGCCAACTAGGCTTGAATATGCAAGTTTCCAAAACTGCAGCTGCTACTAAAATCTCAAACCAATCGAAGGAAAACCACTGTAATTTGTAGTCGGTCAAACCAAATCACCAACCCACAACCCAAAGAAATCTCTCAGTCATCATCTCAGTCATCATCTCAGTCAACTACTAAAACACACCAGCACGAACAAAGAGTCATCTCCCTCCTTTTTCAGCTAAACGAAACCCTTTCTTAGCGTATACTGAACCTTACAAATCCCTTCTCAAATAAGAATCTGGAGGCATTTCCCTAGCTCCCATACTTACATTGTCAAAACTCAACAAGGTAGGAGAAAATAGGCCGGATGCCTGACTCACCCAATATGCTATGAATATAACTCAGCCACGAGGCTACTGTCAACACTTAGTCAGAAATGCAAAAGCCAAAACCCAATTACAATGCCAAAATCAAAAGCTCATCCAGAGAACTATGATTGAAATTCATTCCGACTGGAACTAGGGAAAACAACAACCCAACCCAACTGGGAAAGAAACTGAAAGAGACTATGGTAACAACCCACATACCTGCCAAGCTCCTGAACTAACCAAACAAAAAGGGGTTGACTCTAAACACCTGAGAAAACCAAACCAATCAAAGCATGCTAGTATAGACGACACCTCCCAACTTAAGACAAAAGCTCAAACTCTGGCACAACCATCGATAATACTAAACTAACACAAAATCATCTAGCAACGCTAGATAATAGCCTAGACGACTACTATCTAGGACCATTCAACAAGTAAGACTCAATCACAAGTCCAAAATCACAACGAAATAGGGATAAACCCAACCAGAAACAGACTAACAAGAACTACACATGAGCTATAACTCTGGGTAAAACACCTCACAAGGCTAACTCACCCCATCCACTACTAAGGAATAAACTACCAAGAAAACAATGCCTAGATACTACAATTCAAGTAGCCAATCAACTAAACAAGTAGCAGGTAAGCATATAAGCAAATAAATGACATAAGGGATAGAATCGCAATACGAGCAGCACTATCACAAGCCGAAGGTAGAAAAAACCTAACCTGGAGCAATGATATTAAGAACTTCTACCTCAGGCCCACCAAAAGGGGAATCGGACTGATGGGGTCTAACTCTAGACTGAGTAGTCGAAGCTAAAGTCTCAACCATCCATCACCGGGGACGATCTCTAGAAAAGTGACCAAGCACTCCACAATCATAACAACTAGGCTGAATGGGATACGCAATCGTGGGGAAATTTCTAGAAAGGTGCCCATGCTCACCATACCGACAACAACCTTTACCTAAACCAATGGAATGAAAACCACCTCTAACAATCTGGGGACCATCCCTAGTACCCTGTACTCCACCTCTAGCCGGTGGCACTGAATCCCTGAGATACAACTTTTGCTGACCCTACTGACTGGAAGGTGGAATTGTGGGACAATCCCTAACAAAATTCCCACGCCTACCGCACTGAAACCAAATTCCACTGAATAAATATGGGCTAGGAGAGCTCACTGAACCTGACTGGACACTATGGCCTACACAACCTGAAAGCATATCTCAGAGAATCTGACTCGTACCATGTCCACTAAGCTCAGCATGTCCTGTACCACCACCCTATTGGAACCTGTGGAGCAATTGAAAGTGTCCGGGTAGATAAGAAGCAATGGAACCTATCTCTGGTGGAGAGCCCCCTACCTCAAGTCTGAGAACCTCAAAAACTGTTTGGGCAATGACATTTCTTAGCACCACCTCCATAAGCCTCACGGTACAAACCCTCGATTTCCCAAGCATGATCCACTACCTAAAGGAAGGTATCACTAGACGAAGCGGTGAAATCAAACCCCCAACAAAGCTATGAACCTTATCAAACTCTGAAGGCACAATCCTAGCAGTACGCCTAACCATCTCATGAAATCTTGCCTCATACTCCAATACTGACAAACAACCCTACCGAAAAACTGGTAGCTCAACCCTAGCTAAAGCACCACTCAAAGAATTGGGTACTGAAACACCCACCGGAGGACTCAGAGTCCTGGCCAGGATGTCATGAAGAATTGCAGTAGTTATAAATCCAATTGGAGGCTTGGCTAGCCCCACACCCCCTATCTGATACGGTAAACTCGCACTCTAAAGTCCTGGCACTGACGGAAGCACTGATGCAATAGGCACAGAAGCCTGGACATCACCCGTTGTCAAACTCATCTTAGGCATCTGAGAAGGAATGAAACAACCAAAGTTTAAAAGTCAATAGAGCCAGGAACGCACAATAAGGAGCCAAGAATATGGAACTCTTCCTAACAATGCCCCATAGCCTCCCATAGATAGGAAACAGATGTCATCATACCAATCCGCGAGAATCTACTTAGACACTTACTTCTGTACCATGACACCAATGAATCTAGAGATCTGATACGAAGCTGTCATGAGCCAATTTCTCAGGTCGTGATAGAAAAATAGCAATAACATACAATAAAAACAAAGATATAAACATAAGTATCCAAAAAACCTAATGCCACCTGGAACAACCAAACATTAGTATAAATCCGTCCGCTAGATACAAACATTTAATAGAAGCAAAATAACATAGCACAACAATAAAGATCTGGAAAAATGGAGCTCATCGGAATAGATGGAGTTTCGCCAGAGAATGAATAACTCCGGTCAGATCTGCAAAAAACATACAATAACATATTAACTCAACAAAACCCAGTTCGCCAAAGATGTTTTCTCTGGCCAAATTTGGCAAATCTAGCTGGAGAGAAGAAAAGTTGGGGCTGGTTGTGTTGAAGAAGTTTTCTGGCCAGATCTGGCCATCTTTTCCAGTGAGCTTTAAGCTTGTTATTAAGGGATAAAGGACGAGCAACATCATAGGGAAGAGGGTAAAGGGAAGAGAGGAGGGGGCGGCATTGTTGTTGTTCTCTGGTGGAGCTCTGGTGAGCTCATCATCGGAGATAAAAAAGAGAGACGATAGTTGCATCTAGTGAATCTTTTATCTTATTAACCAATGTACAAGGTTATTAACTAGAGGGCAATAGTTGCATTTAGTCACATCAAATGTCATGTTTTTAAAAGGTGACAAGACCTTGACTTGACCAAACTTTTAACTTTGTATTTATAATTAATTGGTCCAACTTTTTACTTTGCAGAATGTATCAAAAAATATAAACAATGTACAGAAATATGTATGTTGGTATGTGATTACAAAAATATAAAAATAAAATAAAACATAATATGTTGTAAATAATTGAAATTGTAGTATTTATATTGTGTACGTGTGCAGATGATTGTAGAAAAATATTGCGATTATCAAAATTGTATACAACAATAACATACCCAGTATATTTCCACACAGTGGGGTCTTAGAGGGTAGAGTGTACGCAGTTTGTACCACTACCTCAGGGGTGAGGTAGAGAGGTTGTTTCCAATAGACCCCCGGCTCAAAGCAAAAACAGTTTATGAACTAGCATAGTATAAGAACAAGAAACAATAGATAGCACCAAAGCAACAGATAGTAAAATAAACATGACTATCACAAAATAAACTACAGTCTACCAACCCAACATAACAAACATGCCAAAATACCAAGAACAAGATACTACCAGTATAGCCCTACGACTACTAACCCGGACCACAAAACCAAACACTCCTACCTACTAGCATGGGCGCATCTCTTTCTACTAACCATATACCCTAATACTCATCCTTCACACCTTCCTATCTAGGGTTATGTCCTCAGTAAGCTGCAACTGATCCATGTCACGTTTAATTACCTGTAACACCCCAGAATTTGATCCAGCTTTTAAACTCAGAAACTAACAGAAATTTTGAAACTTCCATGGATCACGAGTCAAGTTTACAACCCGTGAAAGGAACCACGAGCCATGGAAGTGACCTGGGAAACCATTCCGGTAGATCATCCTCAGGTCTGAGAAGCAAGAGACAGGATCACGATCCATGGAGGGTTCCACGAGTCATGGAACTCAGACTGAGGATTGCCAGTCTCCCCAGGAACCACGTGTGGGATCCATGACTCGTAGAAGTTTCTAAGGATCATTATATTAAATCATGGGAAGTCTTCCATAGCTTGAATTTTGGGCCAGGAACCACAAGTCCAATCCATGACTCATGGTTACTTCTATGGCTCGTGAAAGGGACCCGTGGAACCTGAAGCCGAGTTTTAAAATAGTTTTTTTCTTAATTAAGTCCTAGGGGTATTTTCATAATTACCCACCCTTTTAACTCCTAAATGAGGTCGTTTTGACTACTTATAGAAGGGTTTTCACCCTCATTAACCTAAGTCCCTCCTCATTACCTCATTAATCTTCCAAAAAGGGAAAAGAACTCCTTCAAGCTCCAAGTTCAAGTCTCCTTTTTCTTTTCAATTTCAAGTAGGTTAGCTTCAATCAAGGTATGTGGGTATTCAATAAGGGATTCCCTCCACCATTATGACCAAAACCCCAATCTTCTAAATTGAATATATAAATTTCTAAATTAGGGTTCTTACTCAAATTGGGGAAAAAGTTATGGGTCTTCTCCTAAGGCATCAATTCATGATTTCTTATCACATTTCTATCATTTAATTGAAGTTTCTCAGTTGATTTCAAAAGCCCATATGTTGATGATGAAGTTTAGCATGATTTCATTGAATTGCGTGTCTTCAACTAAAATTGGTATGTTTAGATAACATGACCTCTAATTTAATGAAATTGCATGCCTAATTCTTTAAGTTATGATATTAGAAAGGAAAGTATATTTTGAATTATGGTTTTGCAAACCTTTAAGATTCATGACTTGTGAGTTGCATGACATCAGATATGTCCTTATGCTTTTCTAACAGTTTTGGACATTAGATATGTCCCTATGTTTTATGAAAGGTTTGGCATCCAGATATGTCTACCTAAGTTATGAACAGTTTTGACATCAGATATGTCATAAGTATTATGATCTATATATATATGTTTTAGGGAGTAGTATTAGCACCGAGTTGGACAGGGTGAGAGTACCCTTAGTCCCAAAACTACGTGCCCCCATAGATTCTAAGTCCCCTCAGTTGGGCATCAGATTTAGTGATCACGCCACGGTCAGGCCTCTATGCCTTGGAAAGGTATATTGGGTCCTTTTGATGGGTCGTATACATCAGATTCCCTGTAGCTCACATGGTCTATATCGGTTAGAGAACCTCCCACAGAAATAGTATCAGGTTTTAAAATGCATTGACTATTTGCGTTCAGATTTCAGGATCATTATGATTACTATGATATTGTATAACTTGTTTTGGCATTGCATTGAGTCTCTTGCATTTCAGTTTTACACTTATAGCATGATTTCAGCTTTACAAGTTTATTTAGCATGTTTATCTTAGATTCGTGTTTATCTCATATATTTAGTACATCCTATAGTACTGACATATTTTGCACTACATCCGTTCATGATACAGATTCAGGCACCTACCCTCAGACTCGTGGCTAGACTACGCCAGACTTTCAGCTGATTTTGGTGAGTCCTCATTATTCGAGGGCTAGAGATTGAGTATCCATCTTTATGTTTTCATTTCAAATTTCCGAGTTAGCTGGGGTCTTGTCCCAGTAACTCTTTATTTTATTTAGAAGTTTTCAGACATAGACAGTATTCGGGTCTCCTCTTTGGATGTGTATTTCTATTTGATTTTATTATCTATACATTATATTTCGGATCTTCTAATTATGTTTCCGCTTATCTATTGATTTACCTGAGTTATGCTATGACCAAGGCTTAGCTTGGGACACTTGTGGTCCTGGGTCCCGTGTTACATCTAGGGGGTAGCCTCAAGGCATGACAAACTTGGTATAAGAGCCTCATGTTCAAGAGTCCTAGGATGTATGAAAGTCACATCGAGTAGGATCTCTTTCATATGTGTGAAGCATGCCACACTTATGAGGGGGAAGCTATGAGATATATTAGAAAAACCTCACTTCTTTCATGATTATATCATGCGATGAATCTTAACTCTAATATCCCTCTAATCCTTTCCTTGTACATTTTATATTATGCCTCGACATGCTATGCCTCACCGAGCTGCTCGAAATGCTGTTCATCCCGTTCCGGCCCCCGAGGTCACAAATAAGGAATTCAGGAATGCCATTCATATGCTAGCCTAGACCATAGCGGTTCAGGCCAACCAACTGGCTGCTATCTCTATCCACCCTCAAGGAGGGGTAGCGGCCCGAGTTTATGACTTTATCCGTATGAACCTACCTGAGTTTTGGGGTTCAAAGGTTGGAGAAGATCCGCTTAACTTTTTGGATGAGGTGAAGAAAATCTTTGATGTTATGCAAGTGGCTAGGGTTGATAGTGTTGAGTTAGCATCATATCAACTCAAGGATGTAGCTTATATCTGGTTCATGCAATGGAAGGAAGCTAGGGCTAGGGATGAGGTCCTATGACTTGGGAGTGTTTCGAAAGGGCTTTCCTCGATCGGTTCTTTCCGAGGGAGTTAAGGCAAGCGAAGGCCGATGAGTTTGTGAAATTGAGACAGGGATCCATGACAGTCCAAGAGTACAGTTTGAGGTTCACTCAGCTCTCCAGATACTCTCTTACTATGGTGGTTGACCTATAGGATCAAATGATAAAGTACATCTATGGAGTCTCAGACTTGGTAAAAAAGGAGTGTAGATCTTCCATGTTGTTGAGTGACATTTGTATCTCCAAACTTATGACTCATGCTCACCAGATCAAGGGGGACAAGCTTAGGGAGATGGCTAGGGAGAACAAAAGAGTCAGATCTGAGGGTTCGGGGTTTAGCCATCAGAAGTCTGGTGGCGGGCATCAATCTTCCTTTCAGAAGAGGTCATCAGGACCTATGCATTCTATCGCTAGTGCTCCTTCTCAGGCCTTCAGGCCTCATCATGATCAGTCGGGTAAAGGTACGGGATCTTATTCTCAGGAGAGTGGTGCAAAGGGGTCTTCCTACCCTGTTTGTACCAAATGTGAAAAGAATCATCCCAGTGAGTGTCTAGCCGGTAGAGAGGGTTGTTTTGGATGTGGTCAGGTTGGTCCCAAGATTCGAGATTGCCTTTCAGCTAAGAAGGGATAGGGTGGTAGCAGGACTCAGTCTACCCCAGCATCTCCAGGAGGTTGACCAGCCTAGCAGGGCACTACTTCTAGTTCTGGTAATCAGCGCCAGAAAATCCTTTATGCTATGTCCTCTCATCAGGACCAGAAGAGTTCACCTGATATTGTCACTGATATGTTGAAAGTCTTCTCTTTTGATGTGTATGCTTTGTTGGACCCCAGAGACTCTCTATATTTTGTGAACCCTTATATAGCATGCAAATTCAAAACTTGTCCTGAATTACTTTTAGAACCTTTTTTTGTGTTTCTAATCCTGTTAGTGAGTCAGTCTTAGCCAAAAGAATCTACCGAAATTATCCTATCTCAGTCCTTCATAGAGTCACTTCAGTAGAGTTTGAGATGACTGATTTTGATGTTATTCTTGGTATGGATTGGTTGTTTGCTTGTTATGCTTCGATGGATTGTCAAACTCGGGTTGTCAGTTTCAAGTTTCCAAATGAACCCATCTTAGAGTGGCAAGGTAGTCCCCCATCCTCTAAAGGTCATTTCATATCTTATCTTAAGGCTAAGAAGATTATTTCTAAGGGTTATTTTTATCATATAGTTTGGTTTATGGACACAGAGTTCGAAACCCCATCCCTTCAGTCTGTTTAGATTGTGAATGAGTTCCCAGAAGTGTTTCCCAAAGATTTGTCCAGAGTCCCTCCTGAGGGGGAAATCGACTTCGGGATAGATCTTATTCCTGATACGAATCCTATCTCTATTCCTCCCTATAGAATGGCTCTCATGAATCTTAAGGAATTGAAAGATCAGTTAAAGGATCTTCTTGATAAGGGTTTCATCAGGCCTAGCATTTCTCCATTGGGTGCCCCTGTTTTGTTTGTGCGAAAGAAAGATGGTTCCCTCAGAATGTGTATTGACTACCGTCAGTTGAACAAGGTCACAATCAAGAATAAGTATCCCATTCTTAGGATTGATGACTTGTTCATTCAGTTTTAGGGTGCTAGTTTCTTCTCCAAGATCCACCTTAGATTCGGTTATCATCAGCTTTGTGTTAGAGAGTGTAATATTTCAAAGACAGCCTTCATGACTCGGTATGGTCATTATGAATTTGTTGTGATGTCTTTTGGTCTAACAAATGCTTCTGTAGCTTTTATGGATTTGATAAACTGTGTGTTCAAGCAATATTTAGATATGTTTGTGATTTTGGTCATTGATGATATCCTTATCTATTCTTGGAGTGAGGAGGAGCATGTGGACCATTTCAGAGAGGTGTTGCAGACTCTTAAGGACTGGCAGTTATTTGCTAAGTTTAGAAAGTGTGAGTTTTGGATGCATTCTATTGCTTTTCTGGGTCACATTATGACTAGAGATGTTATTCGAGTTGATTCTCAAAAGATTGAGGCAGTAAAGAACTGGCCTAGGCCCACTTCTCCGTCCAATATTAGGAGCTTTTTGGGTTTGGCTGGTTACTACAGGAGGTTTGTGGAAGGGTTTTCTTCCATTGCTGCCCCATTGACTCGGTTGACTCAGAAGAAGGTTAAATTTCAGTGGTCTGATCTATGTGAGAAGAACTTTCAGTAATTGAAGACTAGGTTGACCACAACTCCTGTGTTGGCTCTACTTGAGGGCCTAGATGACTTTGTTGTGTATTGTGATGCTTCTAGGATTGGTTTGGGTTATGTTTTGATGCAGCGTGGTAAAGTGATATCCTATGCCTCTAGACAGATTAAGATTCATGAGAAGAACTACCCTACTCATGATCTTGAATTAGCAGCCGTGGTTTTTGCTTTGAAGATTTGGATACATTACTTGTATGGTGTGCATGTGGATGTTTTCACCGATCATAAGAGTCTTCAGTATATGTTCACTCAAAAGGAATTGAATATGTGTTAAAGGAGATGGCTTGAGCTCCTTAAGGATTATAATATGAGTGTGTTGTACTAGCCGGGTAAGGCAAATGTTATGGCAGATGCACTTAGTAGAATGTCCATGGGTAGTGTGTCTTCAGTTGAAGATGGAAAGAAGGAATTGGTTAAGGAGGTTCACAGACTTTATAGGTTAGGAGTTTGCCTTATGGACTCGACAGAAGGTGGTGTTATTGTTCATAATGATTCTGAATCATCTTTGGTAGTTGAAGTGAAGGCAAATCAAGATAGTGACCCTATTTTCCTTCAGCTAAACGGTGCAGACCATCAGCAAAGAGTTGAGGTTTTCTCCCAATAGGGAGATGGTGTGCTTTGTTATCAGGGTTGATTGTGTGTTCCAGATGTAGATGGTTTGAGACAGCAGATTTTGATTGAGGCTCATAGTTCCAGATATTCTATCCACCCTGGTGCCACCAAGATGTACTGTGATCTACGGGAAGTCTATTGGTGGAATGGTATGAAGAGGGACATAGCCGGTTTTGTGGCTAAGTGTCCCAACTGTTAACAAGTGAAGGTAAAGCATCAGCGACCGGGTGGCATGACTCAGGATATTGACCTTCCTACTTGGAAGTGGGAAGCGATCAATATGGACTTCATTACAGGTTTGCCTCATACTCGAAGGCAACACGATTCTATTTGGGTGATTGTCGACAGGATGACCAAATCAGCCCACTTCCTAGCTATCAAGACTACAGATTCAACGGATGATTATGCCAAGCTCTACATCAAAGAGATAATCTGATTGCATGGTGTCCCATTGTACATCATTTTAGATAGAGGTACTCATTTTACCTCCCAATTTTGGAGAACCTTTCAGAGAGGTCTTGGTACTCAGGTGAAGCTTAGCACAGCTTTTCACCCACAGACGGATGGCCAGGCAGAGCATACTATTCAGACTTTGGAGGATATGTTGAGGGCTTGTGTGATTGATTTCAAAGGCAATTGGCATGATCACTTACCTCTTATCGAGTTTTCCAACAACAACAGCTTTCATTCTAGCATCTAGATGTCTCCTTATGAGGCACTTTATGGTCAGAGGTGTAGGTCTCCTATTGGTTGGTTTGAGGTAGGTGAGGCAACTTTGATTGGTCCAAATTAGGTTCATGAGACTATGGAGAAGGTTCAACTTAGTAGAGAGAGGTTGAAAACCGCTCAGAGTCAACAGAAATCATATGCAGATGTGAGGAGGAGGGAGTTGGAATTTGAAGTTAATGGTTGAGTTTTTCTGAAGGTGTCGCCCATGAATGGTGTGATGAGATTTTTCAAGAAAGGGAATCTTAGTACACCTTTTGTAGGTCCTTATCAAATTCTGAGAAGAGTCGGTAGCATTGCGTACGAGTTGGATTTGCCAATGGAGTTAGAAGCGGTTCATCCGATTTTCCATGTTTTCTTATTGAAGAAGTGTGTTGGTGATTCGACCTTGATTGTTCCCTTGGAGGATGTGGGTGTGAAGGATAGTCTCACCTATGAGGAGGTTCCCGTAGAGATCCTTGATCATCAAATTCGGAGGTTGAGGAACAAAGAAGTCGCTTCGGTAACAGTCCTTTGGAGAAATCATCTTGTTGAGGGAGCTACTTAGGAAGCAGAATCAGCCATGAAAGCCAAGTACCCTCATCTCTTTCCTTCCGACACCATTATTACTTGAGGTAGTGGTTTCCCCATTAGTATCTCTAATACACTCTATTCCATCAGTTTCCCTCGCGATCTTAGTATGAATGCATATTTTTCGAAGTTGATTCAGTCATGTTTTAAGTTACAAGCTCAGTTGTCATGTTTGTTCTTCAGATTTTATGTGTTGTTGATTGGTTGGGATGTTTTCTCTTCTGTTTTCCCTTGTTTAGTCTTCATTCGAGGATGAATGATCCCAACAAGGATATATTGTAACACCCTGAAATTTGATCCAGCTTTTAAACTCAGAAACTAACAGAAATTTTGAAACATCCAGGGATCACGAGTTAAGTTCACGACCCGTGGAAGGAAACACGAGCCATGGAAGTGACCCCTGAAACTAGTACTACAGATCATCCTCAGGTCTAAGAACCAAGAGGCAGGTTCATGATCCGTGGATGGTTCCACAAGTCATGGAACCAACTCGTGGAACTCAGACTGAGGGTTGCCAATCTCTCCAGGAACCACGTGTGGGATCCATGACTCGTAAAAGTTTCTATGAGTCATTCTGTTAAATTGTGAGAAGTCTTACGCAGCTTGAATTTTTGGCTCAGGAACCATGAGTCCAATCCACGACTCATGGTTACTTCTATCGCTCGTGAAAGGGACCCGTGGAACCTGAAGCCGATTTTAAAATAGTGTTTTCTTAATTAAGTCCTAGGGGTATTTTCATAATTACCAACCCTTTTAACTCCTAAATGAGGTTATTTTGACTACTTCTAGAAGGGTTTTCCTCCTACATAACCTAAGTCCCTCCTCATTACCTCATTCATCTTCCAAAAAGGGAAAAGAACTCCTTCAAGCTCCAAGTTCAAGTCTCTTTTTTATTTTCAATTTCAAGTGGGTTAGATTCAATCAAGGTATGTGGGTATTCAATAAGGGATTCCCTACACCCTTATTCCCGAAACCCCAATCTTTTAAATTGAATTTATGAATTTCTAAATTAGGGTTCTTACTCAAATTGGGGAAAAAGTTATGGGTCTTCTCCTAAGGCATCAATTCATGATTTCTTATCACATTTCTATCATTTAATTAAAGTTCCTCAGTTGATTTCAAAAGCCCATATGTTGATGATAAAATTTAGCATGATTTCATTGAATTGCGTGTCTTCAACTAAAATTGGTATGTTTAGATAACATGACCTCTAATTTAATGAAATTGCATGCCTAATTCTTCAAGTTATGATATTAGAAAGGAAAGTATATTTTGAATTATGGTTTTGCAAAGCTTTAAGATTCATGACTTGTGAGTTGCATGACATCAGATATGTCCTTATGCTTTTCTAACAGTTTTGGACATTAGATATGTCCCTATGTTTTATGAAAGGTTTGGCATCCAGATATGTCTACCTAAGTTATGAACAATTTTGACATCAGATATATCGTAAGTAATATGAGCTATATGTATATGTTTTGGGGAGTAGTATTAGCACCGAGTTGGACAGGGTGAGAGTACCCTTAGTCCCAGAACTACGAGCCCCCATTGGTTCTAAGTTCCCTCAGTTAGGCATCAGATTTAGTGATCACGCCACGAACATGCCTCTATGCCCTGGAAAGGTATATTGGGTCCTTTCGATGGGGTATATACATCAAATTCCATGTAGCTCACATGGTCTATGTCAGTTAGAGAACCTTCCACAGAAATAGTATCAGGTTTTAAAATGCATTGACTCTTTTCCTTCAGATTTCAGGATCATTATGATTACTATGATATTGTATAACTTGTTTTTGCATTTCATTGAGTCTCTTGCATTTCAGTTTTACACTTATAGCATGATTTTAGCTTTACGAGTTTATTTAGCATGTTTATCTCAGATTTTTTTTTATCTCATATATTCAGTACATCTTATAGTACTGATGCATTTTGTGCTGCATCCTTTTACGATGCAGATTCAGGCACCTACCCTCAGACTCGTGGCTAAACTACGCCAGACTTTCAGCTAATTTTGGTGAGTCCTCATTATTCTAGGGCTAGAGATGGAGTATCAATCTTTATGTTTTCATTTCAGATTTCTTAGTTAGTTGGGGTCTTATCCCAGCAACGCTTTATGTTATTTAGAGGCTTTTCATACATAGACAGTATTCGGGTCTCCTCTTTGGATGTGTATTCCTATTTGATTTGATTATCTATACACTATAGTTCGGATCTTCCTATTATTCTTCCGCTTATCTATTGTTTTTCCTGAGTTGTGCTATGACCAAGGGTTAACTTGGGACGCTTGTGGTCCGGAGTCCCATGTTATGTCTAGGGGGTAACCTCGGGGCATGACATTACCTCCCTCCAATACTTCTTCAGTCTATCCCTACCCCGTCTGAAACTATCTGTAGCCAATTTCTCACACCTCTGCACTAGAGCATCCGAGCACCTCCTCCTCACATCCTCAAACCATCTCAATCTTGCTTCTCACATCTTGACGTCCAATGAAGTCACTCCCACCTTGTCTCGAATAACCTCATTCCTAATATTTACAAAATAAAGGATAATTATTAATAAATTGTAAGACAGTAAAAATGTGACAATAAATTGATTAGAATCCTAATATTTATGAAATTATGAATAATTGTCAATGAATTATAAAAAAATAAAAATATATCAATAAATTGATAAAACTCTTAAAACAAGGATGATTATCAATAAATTGTTATATTTATAGAAAATGTGTAAAAATTATATTTTGTGCTCCTTTAATGATCAAGAGGCTTGAAGACATTAATTTTAAGCACGAAGAGCAAAAATTGGGTGTCAACAGTTGTCCCTTTTTCAACTAAAGATGATGTAGAAGTCTTCAAACGAAAATATTGACATGTAGCGAATTTTGCTTGACGAAAAATTATTTTTTACAAAAACATGACCGAACTCTTATTTAGAGTTGCCTACATACCTCGGATTGCATGAGGATCTACCTCTTGACCTATTGTTTAGGGTGAATGACCCTGTGAAAATAATAACAAGAAAGGTCTATTTGGGAATAGAAGCATTCACATATTTCCCAATGTCTCTTTCAAAATTATCCCAGTGTCGAGTTGTGAGACACTAGGGATGCAAGATTGTGTACTTGCTGGGAGAAAAAGAATGACTATGATGTGATAATGACCGAACTCTTTGTAGAGCTACCTACATATCTCGAAGCTAGGAGAATCAGGTCAACGTAGTTCAAAAAATATGAAAGTGTTTAAGAAGAAATGATGCTTGAGAATGTGAGTCACAATAGCTTGAGTGATGCTTTCAGACTCGACATGTAAAATATAAAATCACATGTTATTAAGATGATAAAAAGGCAAAGAAATAAACAGTTTAACAAAATATCTCTAGATGTTGACATGTTGCCTTTGGTCATCTCGAAGTTGCATGAAATGTGGCCTCCAATTTGTCCTTTGGAGCATGAGAATGAAGTCTCAGAATTGTATGAATGAAGTGTTGATGAAACAAAATGGAGTCTCAGCTTATTTCTCGAGACTTTGAGTCAAACTCTGATTTGTTTCTCAGATCATTGGAATGGAAAAGGGATCCTAGGTTATGTGTTCAGACTATGATGCAAACTTCGGATTGTGTGTTGAAGCACTGAATGAAATAAAATCTTAGATTGTGTTCCAAGATCCCAATGCATACTCCAGTTTGTGTGTTGGAGCTTCAAAATGAATAGAATTTTGGGTTGTGTGACAAGACCCCAAAGCATACTCCGGTTTGTGTGCCAAAGCATTAATAAAATAAAATCTTGCGTTATGTGCCAAGACCCCAATGCATACTCCAATTTGTGTGCTGAAGCGTTAATGAAACAAAATCTTGGGTTGTGCGCCATGATCCTGATACATACTTTAGTTTTTGTGTTGAAGCAATGAAATGAAATTTTGGGTTGTGTTCCAAGACCCCAATGCATACTCCAGTTTGTGTGCCTAAGCGTTAATGAAATAAAATCTTGGGTTGTGTGCCAAGATCTTGATACATACTCTGGTTTGTGTGTCAAAGCATTAATGAAATAAAATCTTAGGTTGTGTGCCAAGATCTCAATGCATACTCTGATTTATATGCTGGAGCTTTGAATAAATGGAATCTTGGGTTGTGTGCCAAGATCCTAATGCATACTCCAATTTGTGTGCTAGAGCATTGAATTAAATGGAATATTCGGTTTTATGCCAAGATCCCGGTGCATACTCCAGTTTGTGTGCCAGAGTATTGAATGATATGGAATTTTAGGTTGTATGCTAAGATCTCGATGCTTACTCTTGTTTGTGTGTCATAGCTTTGAATGAATGGAATCTTGAGTTGTGTTCCAAGATCTTAATGCATACTCTAATTTGTTTGCTAGAGCCTTAATGAAATGGAATCTTGGGTTGTGTGCCAAGATCTCAATGCATACTCTGGTTTGTGTGCTGGAGCATTGAATAAAATAGAATCTTGGGTTGTATGCCAAGATCCTAATTCATACTCTAGTTTGTGTACCAGAGCATTGAATGAATACCCGCATTTGAAGGTGGGCGCCTTTAAAATAAAACTAAAAATACCCGTATTTAAAGGTAGGCGCCTATAAAATGTAATTGAAAATGCAAAATACCCGAATTAGAAGGTGGGCGCCTGTAAAATACACTTGAATGTAAATACCCATATTAGAAGGTGGGCGCCTTGACAGAAAAGTACAATACCCGTATTTGAAGGTGGGAGCCTGAGAAAGAAGAAAACTTTTTTTTTGGTTGTAAGAATGTTGAAAAGAAAATCATGTCTTGACTTCAGTTGATACCAAAAATTAGTCTTATGAATAAGAACTCCACCATCTTTCCTAGTTAACCGAGATCAACTTCGGGTAATTCCAATAGTTTCAAGTGGTACCTCAGATATACCTAAGTATCGACAAGATTTGTTCATCTTTCTTCAAACAAAGATTTTGAACTATACATGTTCTCATGTTTCATGTGCCTCACCGCAAAGAAAGTCCTAATTCACACATTTGAGTATTTTGATCTTAGGCCATTTGGAAAGTACGCTCACACTCAGAAGGATGTTTAATGCATGCAATTGTGATAGCATAGGCTTGGCCTTCATTTAAGTATCCACTATTATGAGAACACTTGAAATAGGATCATGTAAGGCTTATTATTAGCTTGTAATGTAGGCTTGGGAACGGGTAGGATATTATTCGGGATAAAAGTGATTAATTCCTCCTTGAGCATGCATTGTATTTGTGCTTTGACATTTGTTGCATTTAGACGCTTGATCTTCTCTGTTTCATAGTCCTTTCCTTTTGAATTTGTATCGACTTCTTTTCATTGTTGGAGTCTTTTTACCCCTTTTGGAGTTCTTCCTTTTTATTTTTATTTTTTGAAATTTCTCTACTTTTGTTGGAGTGTTATTCATTTTTTTCATTTGGAATTTCTCCATGTCTTGATTTGTGGCAGATTTTACTCCTTCTTTAAAGTCATATTTTCATTTGTATTCCTCTGTGACTTTGCAGCATTTGCCCTTGGCATTTTGATCTTGAATCTTCGTCCATAATTTGCACATTTTTAGTGTGCTCAGTGAGGTTGGGCCAAGAGAGGGTAGTGTATGTGAGCACTCAGAAAGGTATAGGCTAAGATGTGGTTATTCAAAGAAACGGCTTTAGGCTCGAAAGGGGAATGCTAGGGATAGTGTCATTTGGTAGGTTATGAAAAGCACAATCGGGTCTAATAAGGCCTACGATCCTTTCCCAAATCAAGTGTAACTCAGGATTTCACCCCAACAAATATTTAGGCCAAGTTCTAGATCAACAATGCAATGGAATGAATTAATCTAATGCTCCCCACACCAATGCACATAAAATGATAAGGTTGGTTTTGTTCTTGTATTAGATGCATGCAAGAGAATTTTTCGAGTGTCACTAAAGTGCGATTAAGAGGTACCAAAAAAAGCTATGGTTTACCACAAAATTGATCCTCTCCATCATATCATTTGTTTCTTTATCATGCATACTTCTAACTATGTTGGTACCAACCAAGTCAAAACTTTGATTATTTTTTTGAAAAATGGAACTGAACCCTTATGAAGGTTGCCTACGTATCTTGTGTAAACAGGAATCAGGTCTGCGTAGTTCAGGAGGATAGGGTATAAGATGTAAAGTAAGAAAACAAACCTTTTTTTAAAGAAATACCGAATCCAAGAAGGACTGCCTACGTATCTCATTGAGATGAGAATTAGGTATGCGTAGTTCAAGAGGATGGAGTATATGATGTGAAATAAGAAAACAAGCTATTCTTTTTATCTTTTGTAGAAGGGGAACCGAATCCAAGAAGGACTGCCTACGTATCTCATTTAGATGAGAATCAAGTATGCATAGTTCATGAAGATGTGAAACAAAATATATGTACAAATTCTTTTTTTCTTTTTCTAATAAAAAATACCAAACCCAAGAAGGGCTGCCTACGTATCTCATTAAAATGAGAATCAGGTTCACGTAGTTCAAGAAGATATGAACTAAAATATATGTACAAACTTTTCTTTTCTTTTCTAATAAGGAATATCGAACCCAAAAAGGGTTGTCTACGTATCTCATCGAAATGAGAATCAGGTTCGCATAGTTCATGAAGATACGAACTAAAATATATGTACAAACTTTGTTTCCTTTTTCTAATAAGGAATACCGAATCCAAAAAGGGTTGCCTATGTATTTCATCAAAATGAGAATCAGTTTTGCATAGTTCATGATAATATGGTAGCAAATGTATGTGTGGAAAAATTCACCTCAAGAAGAAATGTAAGACAAAAAATTAAGATATTTATGGAATATAAAATATGTATAAAAATTAATTCAAGGATATAGACAAACTCGGAGTGATGCCTCGTATGCCGAGTGTTGGCAATATCCTCGATGAGAGAGTGCCTCCCAACCATTTATGGGATGATTATTGTTGCGATCTCCCAATTATTTATGGGGACCATTCGTTATTGTGATCATCTCCAATTATTATTAGAGACGACATGTTGTGGCCTCTCGATTATTTATGAGGGCACTTATTGGTGTTTCCATCCCCGATTAAGTGAGGACGATTCTCCTATAAAAAAAATAAGAAAGGAGTAAAAGTAGAAAGTCATGAAAATAATAATGATGTAATTACATGGTCAAAAACTCCCCTGATTTGTCTGTCCCATTGAATATTGATGCCTCAAAAAGTCTGAGATCAGATGTTATCTCATGTGAAGTTCAGGGATCATTGAACCTGCAAGAATTAAATAACAGAGTGTTAAATTCTCTCTCCGATCATAAGACTAAGAGGGATTAAAGTTAGGCCATGCGTCCAAGTGATGCATTCGATTTGAAATCGTAAATTAGTGTGATTCTCCCATGAGTTTCAGGGATGATGTTGTTCCTCCTTTTATTGCTTGATATCCTTTGATAGGTGCGCCTATGAAGAAAATGAGTCAACTTGTGTTGAACCCTTAGATTTGGAGAGTGAAAGTGATTCACCATAGTTCCATGGCCTACGGCATTTGGGGGGTTTGAAGAGAGACTTAGGTCTTCAGATTTTGAGACAAAAGTCAAATGGAGATTATGGTAAGAGTGACATTGATATTCTTGAATTTTGGACTTGAGAGAATTGGTTGACGCTTTTGATTATTTTTTGAGGGGTTGAAAGCATCATTGGACTATTCCAAAATATTTGCCCCAGTTTGTACTCCTACGAAAATCATTTTAGAACAGCAAAAAGACCAAACCCTTATGTAGGGTTGCCTATATATCTCACCAAGATGAATCAAGATGAGAATCAGGTCAGGACGTAGTTCGAAACAAACCTGTGGATATAATATGTATGATTGTCATGAACTGACGGTTGTTCTTGAAGAATGGTGTGACAGGAGGCTGAGAGGAGATCGATTGCAGACAATGAGCTTTGAAATTACTCTGA
This sequence comes from Jaltomata sinuosa, assembly GCA_003996215.1. Lineage (NCBI taxonomy): Eukaryota > Viridiplantae > Streptophyta > Magnoliopsida > Solanales > Solanaceae > Jaltomata > Jaltomata sinuosa. Next base: position 328,951 of record QJPP01001096.1, read on the forward strand.
TTAGGCAATTAAGATGATGGATTTGAAAACCTAGACAGAGTTTTGTCACTACTCTAGCACACTGAAAAGATTACCAAAAAAGAGAAGCTTGGCAAAGATTTGATATTACTTCGCCGCTATCGAAAGAATTGAATGATTGGGGGAGTGTTGAACTCTTGAAAGTGAAGGTTGAAATGCCATATTTTATAATCTACGACACTCAGGAGAAAAAAAACTTATGTCCTATGTTCTGGGATCAAAGTCGAGTGAAGGTTTGAATGTAAGGCCAGTATTGGCACTGATGTCAGGGAGATTTGGATTTGAGAGAATTGTTGATTTGTTCTCTTAGAAGAACTTTGGAGAGCGTATTTGAACTGTTCCAAAAAAAATTACCTCAGTTTTTAAAATTCTGAAGAAATTATTTTGAAACAGTGAAAGACTGAACGCTTATGTAGGGTTTCCTACGTATCTTGCCAGGACAAGAATCAGGTCAAAATGTAGTTCGAACAAATATGTAGTTGTACATCATTTATATAATTGCTATGAGTGATTGTATTGAAAAAAAGTAGAGCTATGAGTGAGAGTTGGACAAGAAAAAGGTATGGGATAAAGATGAGAAGAATGTACAAAGCAATATTGGTAATTTCTTGAAAAAAAATGATCATAAAGATCAATAATAGGAATGATAAATCGTGAAGGATGGTCTTAGAGACCGAGAATGAATGTGAGAGATTGAAAAGTTTCCAGGCTCAACACAAGTCAACCAAAATTGTCAGACAAAATGGACAAGGATGAAGATGATGTGTAACGTATATATATTTAAATGTAAATTGCAGAATAGTGTAATAAGCAAAGAGCAAGGTATCAAATAAATAATATTGTACCAATAGACTCTCTGTCATTTAACATGTTTTCAGCCTTTTCTTGTAGCATTAAGAGCTTACTTGTAGTGGGCCCAAGTCTATTGTATGGCTTGTCGGGACCGATAGTTCGGTGCCCGGACTGTTTGTTTGGTCTTTAAATGGTCCGTTCCTCATTAGAGCTTCACACTTTGGAAAATCGTTGACTTCCTTCAACATTCTTGGTAATATCGAAAGAATTAAAACCAAGGTTTCCTAGGTCAAAAGAAATCCCTTACTCGAGAAGTTGAGTTAAAGAAATGCCTCGTGTAACACCCCTCGCACCGTTTTGGAAGGTTTTATAGTAAACCCGTGTGATAACGCTCAAACTACACCTCTGTTTAAGAAGCGTAAGCGATCGTTGTCAAGTAAAGAACCCAAACAAGGTTGGGGTCGAATCCCACAGAGAATATGGTGAAGGTTAAGTCTTTGGTGATTTAAGTGACTAGTCGTCAACAGTTTCCGGTAAATTGGGGGGGGTTTGTAATCAAATTGTAAACAAAACAATAATAAACGTAGGAGTTTAAATCAGTATGAGAGGATGAACTAGGGATGTGTTCACCATGGCGTTGTAACAATGTCGATTCTAGGCTTAACCGGGTTCTTTCTATATGAATGTCACGATGTGATTGCGTCAATTGTATCGTCTAAACGTCTCTCGACCAAATAAACAAATTTCCTTTTATCTTCTTTCGATCTCAAAAAGATGTGCTTTTTTTAGCTCTCAATCCTAACATCAAGTAGACTAATCCAGTTACGGCATTAATCTTTAAGACGAGAGTTGGTAGTCTCGAATCCTTGTCGTTAATCAAGTTTTCCCGGTTTTACCTTCTTTACTCAAGCAAATTAAACCTAGGCATGTTCTAATGTTTGCAACCACTAGAAAACGTGACTAATTGAATGATTAACAACATGACAATACATATATCGAACCCAACGCTACCCGGAATCTATATTGCTACGTTTCCATAGCTCCCACAACCCTAGTTGCGGGAGTTTTAGTTACTCATGCTCGATAAATAAGAGAAAATAGTTGTATTCATCATAAAAGGAAGAAAAGTCGTACAATATAATGAAAATAATCAATCTTCCAATATCCACGAACAAGAACACCAAGAACTCACGAACGAATCAAGACACGAATTCAAGAGAATGAACCGTGTTGTTTGCTCTCAAAAATACTTAAAACGTGTTTTAGAACTAATGAGTGAATAATTTAAAATAATATTCGACACCTTTAACATAACCTAACATGGGGTATTTATAGGAGTAATAGAAACCAATTCCAAAACGGGCTAGGAATCCCCAAAAACGCGGGTCGCCGACTGAGTCACTGCCTAAGCGTGACGGCCAGGGGTGACGGACCGTCACGGCAGTGACGGACCGTCGCCTGGACCGTCACTGCTAGGCAGTGGTGCCGCCTGGAAGTCTGCCTTGGAGTGACGGTCCCAGTGACGGACCGTCACATGTGTGACGGCCCGTCACCCAGGCCGTCACTCTTAGGCAGAACTTCGTTTTTCTCGTATTTTCTTCCGTTTTCGTGTTTGCTTCCATTTCCTACAAATACAACATAAAAACATTAAAAACAACAATGGTTGCTTGAAAACGTACGATTGTTCTTAGTAAAAAGGAGTCGAAAGTGACGTAAATTAGCGTCACATCAACACCCCCAACTTAAAACGTTCGCTTGTCCTCAAGCAACATAACATAAAACAATCAAACGACTCAACTAAGAACAAGAATTCATGTCTATAGCAACTCATGGTCATTCAAACTTATTCAATTAAATCAAGCTCCCTTGTAGCACACGACTGTATGAAACACTAACTTGCAAGGATCCAAACATGTCATTCCGATATGATAGAATATTATGCATACACACGCGCAGCTATCCTAACAATCAATAGACAATACAGAAATCTTGGTGCCCTCACCACAAAGAAATCCCACACACACGATTTGGGACTAGGTAAGCGCTCACACTCACAAACGATTTCAAACAATGCACATGCGATACCATAGGCTTGCCCTTACTATTCTATTTCAGTTCTTCAGAAAGCCGCTCAAGATCACAACAGGACTTGTTTTGGCTTGTAATGAGGCTTCAGGTGCAGGTAGGATACATTTAGGGGTTAGTGACTAAGCCCTCCTTGGAACCATTGACATCATATTACCACCCAACTTTACTTTGTCCATCCTTATTCACCTTTTTTATTTCCTCGTTTCTAGCTACAGATGCGGCCTCTTTGTTTTGACAATTCTTTTTATTTCTTTTTCGATCCTTTTCATCTTTCTTTATTTTTCTTTTCTTTTCTTAGGCGCACACCCGGATTTTCATTCTATTCAACAACAATCATCTCCATCCTTTTTTTCTTCTCCTTTACCACTGTAGTAGCCACCCTCAACTTAGGCTGATTGCCTACGTCAAGGTGCACAATGTCCATTGGTAGGACCAGGGCCAAAACAGGGTGTACCTCTATAGTAGCCACCCTCAACTTAGGTTGTTTGCCTACGTTGAGGTGCACGATGTCCAAGGAAGGACCAGGGCCAAAATAGGGATTCAAAGTTAAACAGGAATGGTGACAGGTTATTGAAAGAATAAGGTCAATTACGGCTCAAACAGGGATCAAAAGGGATTATTTGTATTTGGACGGTCATATAGGCTAAGTGGACAGCATCAAAAAGGGCCTGTGATCCTTTCCTAAGCAACCAAACTTCAACTTAACAAAATAGACCGGGCAAGTTCTAGATGCATGCACAGAGTAAGAATTTATGACAATAATCTCACACGCTCTTGGCACCAAGAAACTATATCGCTACCAACTATCAAACAACCGCTCGGCTTAAGCATACTCATTCTACTCATAATCGCACAATGACATACAAAGATCCCAACATTCAATCGTTTCAACATAAGCTCAAACCCAGAAAATTTTTAAGGGGCCTCATTTTTAGACAAGAACAACACATGCTTGCTATAGACACTAAAAAAAAATATAATTTAAAACAAACAACCTAAACATGCCGGTTCTACTAGATAGCACACCGGAGGGAAAAGAAATCGGCAACAAAAACCCTCGGTGGTGACTCACAGGTTTCCCAACACCCTCAACTTAGACTCATGCATTGTCCCCAATGCATACATATGAAAACTAAAAGCTGTGAGAATAAAGGAATACCTGTGAAGTCGATATGAATTAGATTCTGGAATGATGTTGGAGACCGCCTGGGTCTCCAAAACAAGAGAACTCAATGGAGTGTGGCGTTCCAGCTTCCTCTTTGGGCTCCATCGCTAGTTGCGACAACTTCTTCGCTCTTTCTTTGCAGATTCTCTTGCGGTGTTTTCGTTTTCTCGATTTAATTTCACCGCCTTCCTCTACATGTTTCCTCTCTCGCACCATCCTTCTTACAACAGCTAGAGTTTCAACCAGACACTTCTCCTCAAGGTGCACATCCGCAGGAGGTTCCTCAATGGTATTGATGACCGCGACCACCCTTATGTCACTTGGTTGCTTCATCAATTTGGACACATCGAACTTGACCAATTCATTGTTCAATCGGAAGGTCAGCTCATTTTTCTCCATGTCAACCAACACTCTCGCGGTAGCTAGCAACGGTCGTCCCAAGATTATGGGAACTTCGAAATCCACCTCGCAATCCAAGATCACAAAGTCGGCCGGGAATATAAGTTTACCAATCTTGACCAGCACATCAGACAATATCCCTACGGGTCGCTTTACCGAACGGTCCGCCATCATCACTCTCATGGACGTTGGTTTAGGAGCTCCCAAACCCAATTTGTCATACACTGCTAGCGGCATCAAATTGATACTAGCACCAATATCACACATAGCTCTTCCGAAGTTGAGCTTTCCGATAGTACATGGAACAGTGAACGCACCTGGATCTCCTTTCTTTTCCACTAATGATCTAGAGGAAATAGCGCTGCAGTGATGGAGGTTGTCTTCCGGCTCAAAGCTTACCGTCCGCTTCTTTGTAATCAAGTCCTTCATGAACTTGGCATAACCGGGCATTTGTTCCAGCGCTTCCACCAATGGTATGTTTATTGAAATCTCTTTCAACATGTTCATGAAGTTCAGGAACTTACCATCGTCAGCTTTCTTCTTTAAACGATGTGGGAACGGAGGTGGTGGTCGAGGCATCATAGTTGGAAGCTTTTCAGCTTCCTTGCGTTTCTCCGCGGGCTTTGGAGTTTCCTCCTCTACCGCCTCTTCATCGTCCGCAATGTCACCTTGAGTATGAATTACCGGATGTGATTCCGGTAATATTTTTCCGCTTCTTGTGGTGATCGCCATACAGCTTGCATCATTCTTCGGATGAGTGGTGTCGCTCGGCAAAGTACCTGGTTTCCTTGGGTTTAGAGATGCCGAGATGTGACCCACTTGCTGCTCTAGTTGCTTGATCGCGGTTGAGTGTGACTCCACTACCAGACTCAATGTTGATAACTCATTCCGCATTGCCTTTACCCCAGAGTCAGTCGATTCCACTTTAAGCAGCATCTTCTCCATCATATTCTCTCGTTTGGATGTCTCAGCCTCGCTGCCGGTCTTATCCCGATTACCAGGTGGTATATACAACCCACCTCTATCGGTGTTGTTCCTCCAGCTTCCTTGGTCGCGATTTTTGTAGCCACCATTCTCATAGTGGTTGTCTCTTTGATAGTTCCGACCTTGGTTTCCCTGGCCATTGGCCTGGAAACCCCCCACGTAATTGGCCTCCTCAGTCTCCATACCTTGGGAACCCACAACTTGTACCTTCTCTATACTTCCTGACGTCAAGTGCCTTGTCAGGAGATCTAACTGTGTTTTAAGATGCGCCATGTCTTGGTCGCGCTCCTCTTCTTTCCTTCGCTGCTCTGCTGACATGCCAACGGTATAGGTGCTAGCTGCAACCTCTGAATCCCGTGTGTGCCAGGCTCTGTTGGTCTTGGTGAGCCTGTCCAAAATAGTTGTGGCGTCGGCAAAAGTGCAACCCATAAACGCTCCACCTGCTGCGTTGTCCAATGTTGGCTTGGTAGCCGAATTTAGTGCCCTGTAGAATGTCTGCATCAAGAATTCGTTGTTCAGCTGATGGTTGGGGCACTGTGTCAGCTTCTTCTTAAATCGCAACCAAGTCTCGTGCAGTGCTTCGTGAGGTTGCTGCCTGAAATTACTAATCTCATCCCTCAACTGTATCATCCGAGAGGGAGGAAAGAACCTTTCTAGGAAAGCTCCTCTCAACTCGCCCCACGTTGCGATAGAGTCGGGGGTCAGCTCCGTTAACCACAATGCTGCCTCATCAGACAGAGACAACGGAAACAATCTGAGCCTGATCGCTGTCTGACTCACGCCCGGCAGCTCAAACGATTTGCAGATCCCCACGAAATTCATCAAGTGCTGGTTTGGATCGTCACCAGCAACACCGCGGAACACTCCTCTCAAGTTCAACAGTTGGATCATCGTGCTAGTGATGTTGAACTTGGCTCCGGGCGGTAGCGGTGGAACAATAATGGCGCCCGTAGCGCCAGCTCCATCTAAATCTAGATCCTCATCATTCCGTACCACATCATCCTGCAGACCACCAGCATTCAAATTTTGTTGGGCCTGCAGTTCTGCAGCGATCCTTGCTGCGTCTAATTGTGCGGCCATATTCCGCCTCAATGTTCTCGCAAGTTCGGGGTCGTAAGGTAAAATTTGTTCCCCCGAACCTCGGGTACTTGGCATGCACAACCTGTACCCTGTCCAAAAACAAAAACAACAAACAGAAATAAAAGCAGGAAAGTATGACTAAGAGTCAAATAAACACACCAGACTTAATCAAAAACCATATTCCCCGGCAACGGCGCCACTTTTTGATAACGCTCAAACTACACCTCTGTTTAAGAAGCGTAAGCGATCGTTGTCAAGTAAAGAACCCAAACAAGGTTGGGGTCGAATCCCACAGAGAATATGGTGAAGGTTAAGTCTTTGGTGATTTAAGTGACTAGTCGTCAACAGTTTCCGGTAAATAAAAGGGGGGGTTTTGTAATCAAATTGTAAACAAAACAATAATAAACGTAGGAGTTTAAATCAGTATGAGAGGATGAACTAGGGATGTGTTCACCATGGCGTTGTAACAATGTCGATTCTAGGCTTAACCGGGTTCTTTCTATATGCTGTCACGATGTGATTGCGTCAATTGTATCGTCTAAACGTCTCTCGACCAAATAAACAAATTTCCTTTTATCTTCTTTCGATCTCAAAAAGATGTGCTTTTTAGCTCTCAATCCTAACATCAAGTAGACTAATCCAGTTACGGCATTAATCTTTAAGACGAGAGTTGGTAGTCTCGAATCCTTGTCGTTAATCAAGTTTTCCCGGTTTTAACTTCTTTACTCAAGCAAATTAAACCTAGGCATGTTCTAATGTTTGCAACCACTAGAAAACGTGACATAAAGTATGATTAACAACGTGACAATACATATATCGAACCCAACGCTACCCGGAATCTAAATCGCTACGTTTCCATGGCTCCCACAACCCTAGTTGCGGGAGTTTTAGTTACTCATGCTCGATAAATAAGAGAAAATAATTGTATTCATAATAAAAGGAAGAAAAGTCTTACAATATAATGAAAACAATCAATCTTCCAATATCCAAGAATAAGAACACCAAGAACTCACGAACGAATCAAGACACGAATTCAAGAAAATGAATCGTGTTGTTTGCTCTCAAAAATGACTTAAAAACTTGTTTAAACTAATGGGAGAATAATCTAAAATAATATTCGACACCTTTAACATAACCTAACATGGGGTATTTATAGGAGTAATAGAAACCAATTCCAAAACGGGCTAGGAATCCCCAAAAACGCGGGTCGCTGACTGAGTCACTACCTAAGCGTGACGGCCAGGGGTGACGGACCGTCACAGCAGTGACGGACCATCGCCTGGACCGTCACTGCTAGGCAGTGGTGCCGCCTGGAAGTCTGCCTTGGTGTGACGGTCCCAGTGACGGACCGTCACATGTGTGACGGCCCGTCACCCAGGCCATCACTCTTAGGCAGAACTTCGTTTTTCTCGTATTTTCTTCCGTTTTCGTGTTTGCTTCCATTTCCTACAAATACAACATAAAAACATTAAAAACAACAATGGTTGCTTGAAAACGTACGATTGTTCTTAGTAAAAAGGAGTCGAAAGTGACGTAAATTAGCGTCACATCACCGTGCCTTTGGGGTAAGACTAATAGTATCTAATATACTAATAAGGATGTGTTATGAGGTATTGTAATGGCAAAATGGTCGTATGATAAGTTTTGAAGTCAAGCAAGTTGTGAAACAAAAGTCGGAAAAAGTTATTGTAAATTCCTTTAAGGAATTCTCTTTAAATTTGGGTTAAATATCTTGGGGTGTTTCTTCCTATCTATAAAGAGTTAGTGGGGCCCCATTATACAAAATCGAAGGTCTAAGAGTCTAGTTTCCAACGCACTAAATCGTTCATCCATACGACATCAGAATATAGAGATATTCACATTTTCGTAAAACTACGCAAGAAGACACATCAAGGTGGGGCCTACATCCTAAGTCGGTTCAGCTTATAAAAGCTGATTTCTCCTTAGTTTTAACTCATTTTTTTCACCCAAAATTCTTAGAAAATCAGAGGGAGAGTTCATAAATAATCCATGGACTTTGATCCTTTCAATTCGGAAGTTTAACGGAAGTTGCTCTACATTGCGAGCTCGTCATTTTAGTGTAGTTTGTCCCATCGATTTCATGGCGTATCTTCGTGGGTGTTGATGCAGCGAGCTAGCAGGCATTTTCTGAGTATTTGGAAGTATCTATGGAGTTATTTTGGTGAGGTATGGATCCCGTATACTTATCTATTTGTTGGATCAAGATTTTAAGCTTCTAGTTATGAAAAGTTTTTGTTGCCGATATCTTGTAGTAGTTTCTTGTTGATTTTGGATCTGTTTGTTATTCTTGCAAGGAGGCAGGTTGTTAATCTTGGGATATTGAATATTTTTGTCAAGGAAACCTCTCCCCTATGATCCTCCTTCATTATTATATGTTCTAGTATTGTTTTATGGATTTCTGAGCCCCGAAGTGGTAATTTGGATTTGTGGCTTTGGACAGACCCTTTATCTTGTTATGTTTGGTTATTGTTGTGGTGTTCTGGTTATGGTAAGGTGCTGGAGGGATTTGGAAATTTTGCGATTCTTTTTGGGATCACATACGATAGGGATTGGATTGGACAAACGTGAAGTACGCCTTGAAATAGTGCCTCGGGAGCTCGTCGCTCCTTGGAGATGTGGTTAACGTATTGTTGTTGGATTTAGCTGCCCTTTGTTATTGTTATCGGCCTCATTTTTATGCTTTGAGGTTGGCTGGTCGCGAGTGTGACATCAACACCTTATCAATTGGCTATGGCTCATTCTTGCAGCCTTGTCGATTCTAACAATTATTCCATTACATTGGTTGGTCAGGCTTCATAGGGACGCCTTTGAGGCTTCAGTTAAAAGTATTTGTTTTATGTGATTCAAAGCTTCCTGGAGCTGTTCAAGTCTGGACGATGCCGTTCCCGCAGCTAGTCATCAGATGACAGGTAGATTATGGTTTTACCCTATCTAGACTCTGCGTATATAGTCTATAACTGCATTAATTAGCATCCTTGGATGGGTTGTTATAGGTTTGTACCCCAGACCTTGTCCGCCTTTCGTCCGTCTATTTCATACGTTGTTTGTAGTATTCGCATAGTAATGTATATTACCTTTGTGGTCCTGTGTGGCCTTGTATTGACTCTGGAACATAGATGGTGGGCTATTTGGGAATGTCCGCGAGTGCCGGACATAGAGATTATCCTTTTAGGCTGGTTATGTCTGCTGAGTAGCTATTGGGCTTGTGCAGGGCTGATAGGAATTGTTGTGAGCCGTTGGGCTATTTTTATATTTGTGTGCGAGCATATCATCCATGAAAAAGGTTTTCCCCTTCATGTTTTACTACAGTTTGGCTGTGAGCCACTACTGACAGTTTTCCTAAATTTGCATGGCCCTGGGGTCCCCTTTTTGGTACTGTTGTTGATAGAAAAGGGGATTTTTGGATGTTTTCGCACTGATTTTATTACTGTTACTAGTCTCTGCGGGGCAGAGCACCAGGCTTGATTTTATTACTGATACTAGTCTCTGCGGGGCAGAGCACCAGACTTGATTTTATTACTGATACTAGTCTCTGCGGGGAGGAGCACTACACTTGTTTTACTATAGTTTTAGACCCGGTTACGCCCGGGCACCCTTGGAGGGGTTTTTGAGGCATTTTCTACTACTTTAGTCCTGGACAGGGTCTGTGCATGCATACTTGAGACTGGGTCTCTATCTTGATCTCGGACTTGCTTCCGGATGACATATCTTGATACTAAGTTTTAGTATGGGGTCGGGGACCTCCATGGACCTTGCCGCTCTTGGCCTGGGGCTTTGGGCTGTGTGCGCCGGAGGGAAGGGTATACGGTGGAGTAGAGGTATACAGGCTGAGTCCTTCCATGGAACCTGCCTACTGGGTCTGATTGGCACCGGAGGAGGTACATACAGAGGTTCTATTTCACATCATATCATATCATGCATTGGATTCCACCCTTGTTTGTTGTGTGTTCAGTGTACGCTACGGTAGTATGGTATGCCAAAGGGTTTGTTTTCACTTGATTGTGTTCCTCGGTTGTATGGGCGGCCGTTGGGACTGTAGGTAGACTATATTTACTCCTGTTTTTACTTAGAGCTTGTCTTGGCACCCGGTTCTTGAAAGATTAGTGATGGCTACCCTGTTGAGGCTTTGGTTGTGGGATTTTTGATTATTGAAAGGGCTTTAGAGTACTATCTTATTGAGGCACTTTTGTGTGGACTTCTGAGCAGAGTGTGAGACTCTGGTTCTATTCTCGGGGGAGCTGAGTGGTATCTCTCGGTTATTGTGGCCTAGTTATTTCATCCTAGGGTTGTACTTGTGAGGTGATTCCCTGGTTATGCTATCATATGATTGGATTGGTGTTATGATTTCCTTATACTGGTTGATTCCATTTTGAGTATGTTAGACTGCTCTCTGTCTTTTCCTTCCACTTGAGGTTACCGGTATACCGCTATTTTCTCAACTCTATCTCTACTTACTTATATTGTTGTGCAAGGACTCCAGGTGCATTCTCCTTTCCTTCACCAGTGATTCTGTGTAATTGTATCTCTGTGCTAGCATGTGTTACTTGAAGCTCTTGGTTATGGACGATCTGTGCTAGCTCCTTGTGCCTTGCTTATTGCCTCAGTGACTGTTTTCTTGCTATCTATTACTTACTGCTTTTATATCTTATATGCGCTCAGTCGGCCTATGATACCTACTGAGTACCCGTGGTTTTTGTGCTCATACTACACTTCTACACTTTTTTGTGCAGATATTAGCTGAGCTTTCGCCGTTGATCACGTTGGAGACTCGTGCAGATTTTGGATCTTTGAGATTAGGGTGAGCGCCTGACGGTCGGGGCTGGTCTATATTCATATGTTGTACTGTTGCTCCTTGTACTTTCGGAGGCAATTTATGTTGTATTTTGTTACTACTAGCACTTGTATCCTATTAGAAGCTTCTGTACTATTGATACCAAGTCTTGGGGTTGGTGTAGTTTCCTTTATGTATTTATATTCAAGTTTTGCTTTTGCTTATTTCTGCTTGCTGGTGCGTTTTGGTTAGGTAGTAGCCCATTACTAACCATTCTGGGCTACGGGAATTGGTTCGCCTACTGGGGATTGTAGGTGCCATCATGACTTGAGAAATCGGGTCGTGACAAATATATAACAAATAAAGAATAGTAATTCATCCGACTGAAGTCACAGTCATATGTATGACGGCCTAAGGATTCTAAGAGTAGATTCACCTAAACTGATAAAGAATATTCGGATAACTGCGAGAAGATGCGTAGTAATTTGAACGCGCTGACTCTGGAACTAAGGAATTCAAAGAAGTTTGGGAGTGTGAAACACTCCTCGCGTGAACCACAGTGTGTGATAGTGAATGGTCAAGACTTGATAAAAATGAGGTGTTAATTAAATAAATAATGTGTAAAAATATTTTAAATACATATCTATAGTACGAAGTAAATAATGAATAAAAATAATATAAAAAAATTATATGTAAGCAAAGAGTAAAAATTTATGTGTACAATACAAATAGCATATACAATTCACAATGTGCAAAAATAATCAAAGAATTAAATAATCAATATATGAAAATGTGAATAGAAATACCTCCCTCAATTAGAAAATTGAGTCTATCATGGTTAGAACCTTCTTTTCCCAACAGAGTCGCCATTCTGTCATGCCCTATTTTTACCGAGGTTAGATAAAGCATAACTTATGGACTCTAAGAAAAGAATTTAATTATGTACTGAGTCGCCACCTAATTTCTAAGGAAAATAAGAAAATATATTTTGATAATTGATATGTATGACTCGCATTTTGATCTGTGAAAACCAATTGAGATTCTAGGTAAGGGTTCAAGTTATTCCGAAGGGAAGGGATTAGGCATCCTTCAGAATCCACAAAAATGTAGTACCCGACTAGACTTAATTTTTCAAAGAAGGAAGAGGTAAAAATCATTTTTTTGAAAATTATAAATATGTACAGTAAAAATAAAAATGTATATGTACAAAGAATAATTTGAAATATGTGCATAGGAGTGTGTAAAAGTGTACTTTAATATATATGAGAATATGTAAAGAAGTGTCACGGCCCGATTTCTCAAGTCATGATGGCACCTACAATCCCCCAGTAGGCGAATCAATTCTCATAGCCTAGAACGATTAGTAATGGGCTACTACCTAACTAATACGCACAATAAGCAGAAGCAGAATGAGATAAAGACAAGTGGAATCAAATAACTCGAATATATATACATACAAGAGAACTACACCAACCACAAGGCTTGGTATCAATAGTACAGGAGCTTCTAAATAGAATACAAATACTAGATGTAAAAAAATAGACTACACAACTGTCTTTGAATATAGAAAGAATAACAATACAAGAGATAAGATACGGTCAAGCCCCGATCGTCAGGCGCTCACCCTAGTCTCGAATATCCAGAAGTTGCACGAGTCTTCACGCGATCAATGGCGAAAGCTCACACTAATATCTGCACCAAAGAGTGTAGAAGTGTAGTATGAGCACCACTTGCTAAGCAAAGGGTACCTAGTTGGCATCATCGACCAACAGAGCGCATATAAAATATAAAAGTAGTAATAAGCTGATAACAAGGAAACAGTCACAGAGGCAAAGAGGAAGCACAAGGAAACTAGAACAAAGTGTAATCAATCAAGAGTTACAAGTATAACATGCTAGCACAGAAGATATACGTACACAGAAACATAGGTGAAAGAAGGAAGAAGGATGCACATGGGATCCTTGCAACAACAGTACATATAAAGAGAGTTTAAAGAGATGGGAGGTATACTGGTAACCTCAAAAATAAAGGGAAAGAAGGAAAGGAAGCCAACAATCAAACTAGAAGCCATATACTAACATAAACATGCTTAAGACATCAATTTCAAGATAAGAAAAGACGCACAACAGTCTCACAAGTATAAGCCTAGGATGGGTTAACTAAACCATAAGAATCTAGATCCGCTACTCAAAACCAGGATACGAATAGAATTCAATACCCCACAACCACTCAGAAGGCTACACAATCAGTATCTCAACAGTGCAAGTCCCACTAGCCTCTCAATAATCATAGTCCCAAAGTCGGTGCCTCAACAGACTAAAACCACTAATCCAACAGGTACCATAGGTCAAAACAAGATCTACGAACGAACGAATAAATATAGTCTACCTACAGTCCCAATGGCCTTCCATACAACCGAGAAACACAATCAAGTGAAAACAAACTCTCTGACCGCCCATACAACCAAAGTGTACACTGAGCACACAGCAAACAAGGGTGGAATCAGAATACAATATGCATGATGATGATGTGATAAATATGATGTGATAGTAACCCGTATGTTCCATTTTTGGTACCCCAAAGGCCCAATAGAGGCAGGACCCATGGAAGGACTCTACCTGTATACCTCAACTGCGGGCGTAGACCCCTCCTCCTAGCGCTTGCTTTGGCTCGTAGTCGGTAGCCCAGAAATGATAAGGTTTATGAAGGTCTACTCGTGGACTACATATAAAACTGCGCAAATCTCAAATAGTAGCTCAAAACTCAGAACCTCGTAGTACATTTCCAGAATCGAACTGGGTCTAAAACAGTAGTAGAAATCTCAAGACCCTCTCAAAGGGTGCCCGAAGTATATCCGGGCCTAAAATCAATGACAAAGCCTTAATAACCCTCTCGAAAGGTGCCCGGAGCGTGTCCGGGTCTAAATCAATAGTCCAGCCTCAATAACCCTCTCAAAGGGTACCCGGAGCGTATCCGGGTCTAAAATTATCGTAAAAATATATCTAGCCCTCCGGCATAGCTGAGTCTAATATCAGTAAAAAAACCAATGATAAAATCAACATAGTATAACTTTTATTTCAAGAAGATCCACCAGTCAATACCAAATCTCATTTTATCCTCATTTATACCGAAAATGGGCCCTTGAAGCCATGCAAAGTTTAGAAAAATCGGTGATAGTTGGCCCGAAGCCAAAACAGTAATAAACATGCAGAAAAATCATTTTTCATGAATGACATACTCTTAAACAATAAGTTATCCCAAAGTGGCTCACAAACATTCCAATCGGCCCTGCACAGGCACAGGCGGTTCTATAGCACAGATAGCCAGTCTAAAGTAAGGTCATGATGTCTGGGACTCACGGACATTCCCAAATATCCCACTGTCTATGGTCTAGAGTCATAAACAAAGGCCACACGAGGCCACAAGGGTGAAATTCAAAGCTATAATGAATACTACAAACAGCGTATAAACGAAACGGATAGAAAAGCAGACAAGGTCTGGGGTACCAACCTATAACAGCCCACCCAAGGATACTAATTAGTGCAGTTATAGTCTATATACGCAGAGTCTACATAGAGGAAACCATAACCTACCTATCGTTCGATGACTAGCTGCGGGAACGGCATCATCCAGGCTCGATCTGCTTTGAGAAGCTCTAATTCACAAAAACACTATCAATACAGTAATCTAGGCATCAAAACTAGACAAACGATACCCATAATACTATAAACATAATCGGGTTGAAATCTGAGTCATAAACGGGCTCGTAGGTCTCGCAACCTAAAATCGGAAACAAAAAACACCCATGTGTTCCTTACAATCCCGGGAGCACATGCTCAAAATTTAAGCAAAAAAACACAACAATTAAGGCTTCAAAACAGCCCACCAATTATGAAATTAAAGGAGAAACTATGGAGAAAACAGGAATTAAATATGTTACTTACCTGCCTTAGAAGTCAATTAACGAGAAAGGATCGTCACAGTAACACCCTCCAATCAGTTGAGGTCAAAAATGGTGGAAATTGGAGGTTTTGGGGTCCTTTGTTAATGGAGGAACGAGGTGGGAATGTTGGGAAATGAAGAAGAAAGAAGGAAAATGCCATCTTAAGTTGCCAGCCTTGTCCTATGCGAATGTGGCACAAGGCGTCGCCTAGGCGAAGGAAAAATTTTAGGGCGGCGGACATTGCCCTATGCGTAGGCGGCCAGCCAAACGCGTAGGCGATGCACAAAATGGGGCGGCTGGCCTAGGCCTATGCATAGGCGGCCAAGGCCCGCGTAGGCGAAGGCAAGCGGATGGGCGGCATGGCTTTTCCCTACGCGTAGGCGGCCAAGACCACGCGTAGGCAAAGGGAAAGCTGGTGCTATGACAGCAACAAGCTGCCAACAGCCCACCAACAAGGATTTTAACTTTGATGGACCCTCGGGAATGCATCTGGGGTCCCGCAAACACAAACGACGTAAGCTATTCAACTAGAAATGGCATTCTGGATCCAATGGAATCTACGAAAATCCCATCAGAGGTCGATTTTAATGAAAATTAGGCCCCACGCCCAAAATCAACCTTTAGGCCAACAATTCCCAAAATGAAACCCAAGGGCCGAAATCAAGTCTGAAAGCCTCGGGACCCAAACCAATGGTCCCTCTAGCTTAAACTCGACATTTCAGAGCTAACAGCGTTGAAAAAATTTCCATCTGAGGCCGTCTTCTCCAAATGTTGACCAAAGTCAACCAAACAAGCCCAACTGGCCTGAAAACACAGAACGAGAGAGAACTCAATGCTAAATAGCTCCCAAATCCTGACCAAAGGTCCAACTAGACCAAAGTCCATGCTCTGAAGCGAATGAAACTATCAGAATTTGATTCCAAGCACGATATATACGAATGTTGACTATAGTCAATGATTTCCAAAGTTGAAGCTCTAAAATAAAGAAACGACCATAAAGACCCAACAAATGGCTCGGGCACCGAACTACCGGTTCCAGCAAGTCATAAATGACTTGGCACCGCTACAGGCAAGCTTTAACATTACCAGAAAGGTGAAAACACAAGAATGACCAGAAGGGTCATTACATCATCCACTACTAAAAAGGACTTTCATCCCCAAAAGTCAAGAAAGAAGGGAAGAGCAGAGGCTTAACACTACGGGTCCAAAGCCCACACTACTCTCTCGGACAACCCGGGTAGCCTTCTCGACTGGACGGTACCCAACAAAACAAGACCAAGGAAAACAACCAAGCCTTTAGTTTACTTTAGCCCAGCTAGACTCCAACCTTAAACTCCAAACCTCCAAAGATCTGTCAACCCAAACTAAACCTCAAGAATCTCAATCGGGAGTACCGACATAACACTGAAACCCAAGAACTAAGGCGATCGATACACAAAACCCACATCCCCAATGCCACAAACAAGTTCACCCATAAAGTCACCAGCCAAAACTCTAACTCATGAACCCGCTGATTTGCAAAACTCTTTATTCTACACTAAAACCCTTTGCACCATAATTATAAAGTTGCACACAAGCCGCACACTCGAGCCACTCTCGAAGTATCAACTGATATACCAGAGATCCATAGTTTCCTCTTATGCTCCACCATGAATGAAGTCACCCTTTTTACTCAGATTCACTCCAAGCTAAGCTATAGCCTACCTTCTGACATCCAAAAAACTAACCCAAAGCACATACTCGACAACCGTAGTAGTTTTACCTCGACTGACCATCAACCATTGGATGAACCCTTTTGCAAAGACCAACCTCATTACCTAACCCTATCTGAACCAACCATCTAAACCAATCATCCGAACTCGACTGAAGCCTGCACACCAGGGTTAGGAAAAAGGCATGTATGAACACCCTGTGTCGACGGAGGACCTTCTAACTATAGAACGAACCCAACCTCGCTGAACCGTGAAAGTTTGAACCGACTGGAAGCGAATGAACTAGGGCAACCTGCCCAAAAGACCCAAACTAAACCAAGACCCTTCAAGGAGTGTCATAAGCCTACCATGAAGTCTGTAGCCAACAATCAAGCTCCAAGCCTTAAGAAGTGCCGCTGCTTCTCCCAATACTCGAATACCATTCATATTTTGAAATCGTCCTACTAATGTCACCTCAGGAAGAAGTCCACCATGCTGCGAATATCAAGTCATAGTACCCCGTAGGCAAAGGAAAAGGTGTTTGGGGTCCAAGGTCTCCATCTAACTATAGAAATTTAAATAACCCATCAACACCTCTGTTTGGCTCAAGTCAACCTCTCTACTGCATCAGCACAAAAAACCACCCACTCTGAAGCATGCAACATACTAAACTTCTAGTCCATACTGGCAAAGTCTAACAAATATTGGAATACCATATAAAGATGACCCTTGAAGAAACAACTAAACAAACTTTCAAATCTCTCGACAAAAGAAGGTGACCATCAGTCTCAAAGTACCATTAGAACCCAAAATATCCTCGCTAGTCTTAACCTGCACAACCTGATCACGCACAAGACACCACCACTGATTCTTAAACTTACGCCGCTGAATCTTTCCCACCAAGGTAGAATGGACCTCATTCTTGCCAAGAGCACCGTCGAGATCCAGAATGTCCAGCCAAATCTAAGAGTTAGCCAAGGATAGGATGTCCAAGACTAACTATCACTCTGAAACCATAGTAAAGAAGCCAAGTTGTTCACACCCACTGCCTCCCAGCACGAGGATGCTGCAACCATGAAAAAACTTCCAGGAACCACCTAACATAGTCTGCTAGCCTATGATTCTAAAATCCATCACTAATTTACCAATCAATGCTCCTGTCGAACCCAGTAGTATACTTATACGCTACCGATGAACACATAGGAACTGGAGTCAGCTATGCTCTGAACATACAGTTTGCCCAAACCATAATGCTACAAAGACTTGGGCCATTCAACGAACATAACAAGGAAGTCACAATGGATGCAACGAGTCCCCAAGGGTAGTACTAGAGATGACCACTCCCTCAATCTCATACTAGAAGGAATTTTGACCTCGAGTCTATCAAAGGAAATGGCACCATAATTTGTACTCGATCGACACCAGTCACTAACACACAAGCCCAATCAAACCCTCAGTTATCACCTCGGTCAGCTACTAGAACATATACATACACACAAGGAGTTATCACCTTCCTCTACAAACCCAACAAAACCTTTCCCAAGGAAATACCGAACCCGATAGGCTCTCTCTCAAATACAACTTGGAGCCATTCCCTTAGCTCTCACAACTCATACCGGCAGCACTTGATATGACGAAATAAGGGTAGGCAAAATGCCTAACTCCACCAATATGCTATATTCAAAACCCAACCATAATGCCACAGTTCCATAGTCAACCTCAACCATGACGCTATAATCAACACTTAGCCAGAACTGTTGTAGCCAAACACTCGATCACGATGCCACACTCAAACTCGATTCTATCAACCGAAACCAGGAAGAGCAAGAAAGCAACTCAATCTGACTTAGAACAAGTGGAAAACACAAAAGCAACCCATACCTGCTAACTTACCAAACCAAACAACTAAGGAAGGTCAATTCAAATCACCCGAGAAAAGCAAAACTGACCAATGCTCACCAGCATAGCCAACACCATGTGACTTAAAACAAGGCCCCAAACTTGGGCACTCCCACCGATATCATATTGAACCAACACAAGGGTATCTAGCCAACATTAGATAATGTCCTAGGCAACAACCATCTAGGACCGCTCGAAAGAAATACCCAAATTAAGCTTGTCACGCCCCGAGGCTGCCCCCTAGATGTAACATGGGACCCGGAGCGCAATTGCCCTAGATTAACCCTTGGTTATAGCATACTCAAGCAAAATAGCAGATAAGCGGAAGCATAGTAAAGAGATTCAAAAACAAACATATAGATAACCGAGTCAAAAGATATACAACTCCAAGGAAGAGACTCGAATACTTTCTATGTCTGAAAAGCCTCTATAAATAACATAAGGAGTTGCTAGGACAAGACCCTAGCTAACTCAAAGTGCGGAAGTAAATAACCATAAACTAACTAAGATCATAACTAGCCCTCGGACCATGAGGACTCACCACCAGCGGACTGGGAATGGCCTGAAATCTCTAGCCACATGTCTAAGAGAAGGAGCCTAAATCTGCATCATCAAGAGGATGTAACACAAAATATGCGTCAGTACTATACGATGTACCGAGTATGTGGGATAAATAGGAATATGAGATAAGCATGCTAAATAAACTGGTAAGGCTGAAATCATTCCATAAGTGTAAAACTGAAATGCAAGAGACTCAATGCAATGTCAGAGACTCAATGCAATACCATAGCAAGATATGCAAAATATCATAAGTAATCGTAATAATTCTGAAGTCTGAAGGCAAAGAGTCAATGCATTTTAAAACCTGATATTGTTTCTGTGGGAGGTTCTCTAACCGACATAGACCATGTGAGCTCCATGGAATCCGATGTATACGGCCCATCGAAAGGACCCAATATATCTTGCCAGGGCATAGAGGCATGGTTGTGGCGTGATCACTAAATCTAATGTCCAACTGAGGGGACTTAGAACCTACGGGGGAACATAGTTCTTGGACTAAGGGTACTCTCACCCTGTCCAACTCGGTGCTAATACTACTCCCAAAATCATATACATATAGCTTATAATACTGTGACATATCTGATGTCAAAATTGTTCATAATTTAGGTAGACATATTTGGATGCCAAACCTTTCATAAAAATATAGGGACATATCTAATGTCAATTCTGTTCATGAAGCATAGATACATATCTAATGTCATGCAAATTCATGTCATAAGTCTGTAAAGCTGTGCATGTTCATAATTCAAGATACTCTTTCCTTTCTAAAATCATGACTAGAAGAATTATGCATGCAATTTCATAAATCATGAAACCATGTTATCTAAACAAATCAATTTATACTTGAAATCATGCAATTCAATGGAATCATGCTAAGAATCAACCTTACTGCATGGGATTTTGAAACCAATTAAGGAATCTTAATCAAATCATACATAAACTATAAG
Source organism: Jaltomata sinuosa (assembly GCA_003996215.1). Lineage (NCBI taxonomy): Eukaryota > Viridiplantae > Streptophyta > Magnoliopsida > Solanales > Solanaceae > Jaltomata > Jaltomata sinuosa. The sequence goes on from QJPP01001096.1 coordinate 349,310, forward strand.
AAACCATGAATTGATGCATAGAATTTGATTTCATAACTTTCCCCAATTTAGATCAAAACTCTAATTTCACAAGTTCATAATTCAACATAAGAATTGGGGTTTTGGGCACAAGAGTGAAAGGAACCCATTGTTGAATATCCACATACCTTGATTAAAGCTAACCCACTTGAAATTGAAAAGACTAGGAGACTTGAACTTAAAGCTTAAGACCTTGAGCTTGAGAGAGTTCTTTCCTTTTTTCGGAGGTGAATGAGGTAATGAGAAGGGACTTAGGCTAATAAGGGTGAAAAACCCTTCTTGAAATGCCCAAAATAACCTCACTTAGGAGTTAAGAGGGTGGATAATGACTAAAATGCCCCTGGGACTTAAATAAGGACCGCCTCACGGGCTACCCGACGGGCGTCGTGCCCACGACGGCCCATCGGCCAAGCCATCATGCAAACTTACCTGAGGAGTGGGCTGCTAGAGGGTTTCGACGGCTGATTGGAACGCCCGTGGCATAGCCCATTGGTCAAGCTTAGCTGGGAAGGGAAGGGTTCTGGAGGTTTCTGATGGTGGGTTCCCACGGGACGTCGTACCTACGACGCCCTTTGTGACCACCATCGGCTGGGGAGGAACTTGGTTTGACCCACTGGGCATTTCCCATGGCGCAAGCCACAGCCCGTCGTAGCTACAACGCCCGTGGTGGTTAGCCAGTGAAGCAACTTGCTGGGTTCTGAGTTTTGCTTGGCCGGTTTAAGTCTCGTGGTGTTACATAAGCCTAGATCCACAACGAACAGAAAGCGAGCCTAACAAAACCTACCCATGAGTTATAACCTCAGAAAACACCTCTCAAGGACAACTCACCCTATCCACTACTAAAAAGAGACGTACTACCGAAAAACACACGAATAAAACTAATAACTCAAACAGTAAAACAACCTAACAAGTAAAATAGGAAGGCACATAAGCAAATACACAAAAAGGGGAGAATCGCAATGTGAGCAATGTTATCCCCAATCGAAGGTAAATAGATCCATACCTGGAGCAACCACATCGGGAACCTCTACCTCTGGCCCATCAAGAGGGGCATCGGACTGACCGTGTCTAACTCTTGACTGAGTATCCAAAGATGAAGGCTCAACCATCCCTCGCTGGGGACAAGCTCTATAAAGGTGACCAATCTCCCCACAATCATAACAACTAGGCTGACCGGGATACACAGACATGGGATAATTCCTATCAAGGTGTCCACATTCACCGCACCGATAATAACCTTTACCTGAACCACGAGCTTGAAATCCACCTCTAACCATCTGGGAACCACCTCTACAACCCTGCACACTACCTCTAGCCGGTAGTACTGGAGTCCTAGAAGATAACACCTACTGACCCTGCTGACTGGAAGGTGGGATCGTGGGGCAATACCTAACAAAGTGCCCACGCCTACCGCACTGAAAACAAATTCCACTGAATATATACAGACGGGAAGATCTCGCTGAACCTGACCGGCCACCACGGCCTACACAACCTGAATATAAACCTCAAAGAACTTGACCCATACCATGTCCACTAAGCTCAACATACCTTGAGCAACCATCCTCAGGAACCGGTGGAGCAACTAAAACTGGCCTGGTAGATAAGAAGCAACGGAACCTATCTCTGGTGAAGAATCCCCTACCTCAAGTCTGAGAACCTCGAGAACTGTCCTGGTGACAATGCTTCTTACTACTACCTCTATATGCCTCCCGACATAAACCCTCGATAGCATAAGCATGGTCAACTACCTGAAGGAAGGTCATCCCAATTGTAACCAAATGTTCGGTAGCTAAACAAAGTAGTGAAATCAAGCCTCCAATAAAGCTTTGAACCCTCTCAAACTCAGTAGGCACAGTCCTAGCGGTATGCCTAACCATCTCGTGAAACCTCACCTCATACTCCAACACTGACATACTACCCTACTGATGGACTGGAATCTCAACTCTAATTGGAGCATCACTCGAAGAACCGGGTATTGCCCAACCAAAAGGCACTGAAACACCCACTGGAGGAATCGGAGTCCAAACCACGATGCTCTGAAGAACTGAGGTATCATAAAACCCTACCGAAGGCTGGGAAGACCCCACACCCCCTATCTGATGCTGTGAACTCTCACCCTAAAATCTTGGCGCTGATGGAAGCAATGAAGCAACAGGCACAGAAGCCTCGACATCTCCCGCTGTCGCACTCGTCTTAGGCATCTGAGAAGGAATGAAGCAGTCGAAGTTTAGAAGTCAATAGAGCCAGGAACGCAAGATAAGGAGCCAAGAAGATGGAACTTTTCATAATAATGCCATGCAGCTTCTCGCAGATAGGATACGAACGTCATCGTACCGATCCACGAGACTCTACATAGACACTTGCTTCTGTACTACGACACTGGTGAACCTAGGCTCTGATACCAAGCTGTCATGACCTGATTTCTCAAGTCATGATGGCACCTATAACCCCCCAGTAGGCGAACCCATTCCCATAGCCCGGAATGGTTAGTAATGGGCTACTACCTAACTAATACGCATAATAAGTAGAAATAAGCAAAAGTAGAATAAGATAAACACAAGCGAAAGCAAATAACCCGATTATATATACATATAAGAGAACTACACCAACCCCAGGACTTAGTATCGATAATACAGGAGCTTCTAAGTAGAATACAAATACTAGATGTAACAAAATAGACTACACAACTGTCTCTGAATCTATAAAGAGTAACAGTACAAGATATGAGATGCGGTCAAGCCCCGGTCGTCAGGCGCTCACCCTAGTCTCGAATATCCAGAAGCTGCACGAGTCTCCACGCGATCAACGATAAAATCTCACACTAATATCTACACCAAAGAGTGAAGAAGTGTAGTATGAGCACCAATTGGTAAGCAACGGGTACCCAATAGGCATCATTGGCCGACTAAGCGTATATAAAATATAAAATCAATAATAAGCAGATAATAAGGAAACAGTCACAGAGGCAAAGAGGAAGCACAAGGAAACTAGCACAAAGAGTAATCAATCAAGAGTTACAAGTATAACATGCTAGCACAGAAGATATACGTCGCAAAAACACAGGTGAAAGAAGGAAGAAGGATGCACCTAGGATCCTTTCAACAACAGTACATATAAAGAGAGTTTATAGAGATGGGCGTATACCGGTAACCTCAAAAATAAAGGGAAAGAAGGAAAGCAAGCCAACAATCAAACTAGAAGCCATATACTAGTAGAAACATGCTTAAGACATCAATTTCAAGATAAGAAAAGACGCACAACAGTCTCACAAGTATAAGCCTAGGATGGGTTAACTAAACTACAAGAATCCAGATCCGCTACTCAAAACCAGGATAAGAACAGAATTCAATACCCCACAACTGCTTAGAAGGATACACAATAATATCTCAACAGTGTAAGTCCCACTAGCCTCTCAATAATCATAGTCCCAAAGTTACTCAATTACTTCTTGGGAATGTTAAAAAAAAGATTACTACGTGATTTTTTGAATATGCCTATATCTATCGCTTTTGCTTCATTGATTTGATTCTTTCAATAGATAAGTCGGTGCCTCAACAAACTAAAACCACTAATCAAACCGGTACCAAAGGTCATAACAAGCTCTAAGAACGAATGGAGAAATATAGTCTACCTACAGTCCCAATGGCCGCCCATACAACCGAAGAACACAATCAAGTGAAAAAAAAACCTTCGATCGCCCATACAATCGGAGCGTACGCTGAGCACACAGCAAATAAGGGTGGAATTGGAATACAATATGCATGATGATGATGTGAGTAATTTGATGTGATAGTAACCCTTTTGTTCCCCTCTGATACCCCAAAGGCCTAATACAGGTAGGACCCATGGAAGGACTCTACCCGTGTACCTCTACTCTGCCATACACCCCTCCTGCTAACGCGTACGTCGGCCTATAGCCAGTAGCCAAGGAAAAATAGGGTCCATGGAGGCCTACTCGTGGACCACATACAAAACCGCACAAATCTCAAATAGTAGCTCAAAACTAGGAACCTCGTAGTACATGCTCGAAATCAAACTGGGTCTAAGACAGTAGTAGTAATCTCAAGACCCTCTCGAAGGGTGCCTGAAGTATATCCGGGTCTAAAATCAGTAACAAAGCCTTAATAACCTTCTCTAAAGGTGCCTGAAGCGTGTCCAAGTCTAAATCAGTAGTCCAGCCTTAATAACCCTCTCAAAGGGTGCCCGAAGCGTATCCGGGTCTAAAATCATCGTAAGAACATGTCTAGCCCTCCGGCATAGCCGAGTCTAGTATCAGTAAGAAAACCAGTGAGAAAATCAACATAATACCACTTTTATTTCAAGAAAATCCACCAGTCAATACCAAATCTCGTTTTATCCTCATTTATACCGAAAATAGGCCCTCGAGGCCATGCAAAGTTTAGAAAAATCGGTGATAGTCGGTTCGAAGCCAAAACAGTAATAAATATGCAAAAAAATCCTTTTTCATGAATGACATGCTCGCAAACAATAAAGTTAGCCCATAGTGGCGCAGAAACATTCCTATCGGCCCTGCACAGGCACAAGCGGTTCTACAGCACAGATAGACAGTCTAAATTAAGGTCATGATGTCCAGGACTCATGGACATTCCCAAATATCCCACTGTCTATGGTCCAGAGTCATAAACAAAGGCCACAAAGGTGAAATTCAAGGCTACAACGAATACTACAAACAACGTATGAAAGAAACGGACAGAAAGGCGGACAAGGTCTAGGGTACCAACCTATAACAACCCACCCAAGGATACTAATTAGTGCAGTTATAGTCTATATATGCAAAGTCTAGCTAGGGGAAACCATAACTTACCTGTCGTCCGATGACTAGTTGTGGGAACGGTGTCGTCCAGGCTCGATTTGCTCCGAGAAACTCTGACTCGCGAAAACACTATCAATACAATAATCAAAGCATCAAAATGAGATTAATGATACCCATAATGCTATAAAATAACCGGATCAAAATTTGGGTCACAAACGGGCTCGTAGGCCCCACAATCCAAAATCAAAAATGAAAAACACCCATGTATTCCTTACAATCTCGAGAGCACATTCTCAAAATTTTAGCAGAAACGGACAACAATTGGGGCTTCAAAACAACCCGCCAAATATGAAATTAAAGGAGAAACTATGGAGAAAATAGGAATTAAATAGGTTACTTACCCGCCTTAGAAGTCAATTAACGAGCAAGGATCATCACAATAACACCCTCCAATAGGTTGAGGTCAAAAATGATGGAAATTGGAGGTTTTGGGGTCCTTTCTTAATGGAGGAACAAGGTGGGAATGCTGGGAAATGAAGAACAAAGAAGGGAAAATGCCAACTTAAGCTGCCAGTCTTGGCCTATGTGAACGTGGACAAGGCAAAGGCAAAAATTTGAGGCGGCTGACATTGCCCTACGCGTAGGCGGCCAGTCACACGCGTAGGCAATGCACAAAATGGGGCGACTGGCCTAGGCCTATGCGTAGGCAGCCAAGGCCCGCATAGGCGAAGGCAAGCGAATGGGCGGCATGGCTTTGCCCTACGCATAGGCGGCCAAGGCCACGCGTAGGCAAAGGGCAAGTTGGTGCTATGACAGCAACCAGCTGCCAACAGTCCTCCAACAAGGATTCTAACTCCGATGGACCCTCGGGAACTCATCTGGAGTCCCGCAAACACAAATGACTTGAGCTATTCAACTAGAAACGGCGTTTTGGATCCAATGGAATCGATGAAAATCCCATCAGAGGTCAATTTTAACGAAAATTGGGCCCCACGCCCAAAATCAACCTTTAGGCCATTAATTCTCAAAACAGAACCTAAAGGCCAAAATCAAGTCTGAAAGCCTCGTGACCCGAATCAATGGTCCCTATAGCCTAAACTTGACATTCCAGAGCTAACAGCGATGACGAAAGTTCCATCCAAGGCTGTATTCCCCAAATGTTGACCAAAGTCAACCAAACAAGCCCAACTAGCCTGAAAACACAGAACGAGATAGAATTCTACGCTAAATAGCTCCCGGATCACGACCAAAGGTCCAACTAGACCAAAGTCCACGCTCCGGAGCTAACGAAACTGTCAGAATTTAATTCCGAGCGCGATAGCTAAGAAAGTTGACTATAGTCAATGATTTCCAAAATTGAAGCTTTAAAATAAGAAAATGGCCATAAAGACAAAACAGACGGCCTGAGCACCGAACTACCAGTTCCAGCAAGTCATAAATGACTTTGGACCACTACAGGCAAGCTCTAACAGTATAAAAAGGGCAAAAACACAAGAATGGTCGAAAGGGTCATTACAAGGAGATTTGGTATGTATAAAAATTTATATACAAGAAAATATATAAAAGAGCATAAAAGAATGTATACTGTTAATATGAAAAATATGTAAATAAGTTAATGTAAGAGAATAGATACTACTACGAAATATATATATAAGAAAAATGTGTAAGAAACATATATCTAAATACAAATAATGTAAGAAAAAATATGTTGAGTAAAGCAAGTAAAAAATGTGTAAACATATGTATAATGTAAAGAAAATGTATCAAAAGATTTTATATCGATTATATCAATCAGCTTGTGTTTTTCATTATGTAAAAAATATATATTTCACTTTTATAAAAAAAATGTATTTAAGAATGACAAAGGATATTAATATTTTAAAAAATATGTAAGATATCATTTGTAAAGGTTAAAGAAAAATAATTAGAAGAAAATTTTATTTTAAAAGAAATGACGTCCTAATGTTTGCGTAACGTAAAAAATATGAATTAATTAACTAAATATCTAAGTTAAATTAATTTATTTATAAAAGTATTTACTTGCCTAAGCGCGTAATAATAAATAAGTAAATAAAGGGACACTTCCACCCGACACCTCAAAAGTAAAGTTTTCACTATACTTTATCTTTTGTACAATTGCAAGAATATAGATACAAACAATGAATTTTGAGGAGATCTTCAAACTCCTTTTAATTATCATCTTCGGAAAGTATCTTCACGTACCTGTATAAACACTTAGTAAAAATGTCAATAACAAATAAATATTTATCAAAATAAAATAAACAAATACATATATGTATGTATATAAAAAACAGAATTTTATTATGGTGTAGGCTCAGATATGTAGTTGTACTAAGTTTTAGATACGACATGGCTGCGAAGCATCGGTTGGCCATCCGAGATCACCTCGCCAAAATACGAATCATAAAAAAAATTATTTCGTCCTTAAAATCTTATCATCGCCCAAAATTTATTGTTTCTGCTACGTATGTATATATGTATCCGTCTTTTTATTAGGGAAGCCTCAAAAATCGACGGGAGTTTTTTCATTAACCATTTTTTGTAGTATCTTGTTCGTATTCAATTTAATAAATTTGATAAAGTAGCAAAAGGATAAAAATGCCCAACCAGCCCCAGAAATTAGCTATAACAGTAGCAGAACAAAACCATTCTCCGAAGTACATTTTCGAGTGAAACTCGACACAAAATTAGCCAAAACAGTCCAAAAAATAGCAATACCATACAACAGCAACACAGATATAAACATAAGTAGCGGAAAAACACCCAATGCCGCCTGGAACAACCAAACATTAGTGTAAATCCGTCCGCTAGATACAAACATTTAACAGAAGCAAAATAACATAGCACAACAATAAAGATCTGGAAAAATGGAGCTTGCCGAAAAAGATGGAGTTTCGCTGGTGAATGAATAACTCCGTTCAGATCTACAAAAAATACACAATAACATATTAACTCAACAAAACCCAGTTCGCCAAAGATGTTTTCTCTGGCCAAATTTGGAAAATCCGGCCAGGGAGAAGAAAAGTTGGGGTTGAGGAAGTTTTCTGACCAGGTCTAGCCATCTTTTCCGGTGAGCTTTGAGCTTGCTGTTGAGGGAGAAAGGACGAGCAACGTCAAAGGAAGAGGGGAAAGGGAAGAGAGGAGGGGGAGACATTACTGGTGTTCTCCAGCAGAGCTCCGATGAGCTCAGCACCAGAGAGAGAGAGAGAGAGAGAGAGAGAGAGAGAGAGAGAGCACGTGTGGCTTGAAAGGAGGGAGAGAAAAAGTTATAAAATCTGAAAAATATGATGTGTGAGATTTTTTTTTGTGGTGTAGTTTTGTGTAGAAGATGATAGAAAATAGCAAAACTCCTCCCATTCTTTTATAATGCAAAATTAACTCCCTTTTTGTCCAAAAAATAATAATCTCAATTTCTTTTGTACTTTGGTTACTATCTAGTGAATCTTTTATCTTATTAACTAATGTACAAGGTTATTAACTAGAGGACGATATCCGCATTTAGTCACATCAAATATCATCTTTTAAAAGGTGACAAGACATTGACTTGACCAAACTTTTAACTTTGTATTTATAATTAATTGGTCCAACTTTTTACGTTTGCAGAATGTATCAAAAATATAAACAATGTACAAAAATATGTGTTGATATGTGATTAAAAAAATATTAAAATAAAATAAAATGTAATATGTTGTAAATAATTGAAACTGTAGTATTTGTATTTTGTACGTGTGCAGATGATTGTAAAAAAATATTGTGATTATCAAAATTGTATAATGATAATAAATCGATAGAAATCCTAATATTTACAAAATAAAGAATAATTATCAATAAATTGTAAGACAGTAAAAATTTGACAATAAATTGATTAGAATCCTAATATTTACGAAATTATGAATAATTATCAATGAATTGTAAAAAAATAAAAATATATCAATAAATTGAATTATATTTTGTGTTCCTTTAACGATCAGGAGGCCTGAAGACATTAATTTTAAGCACGGAGAGCCAAAATTGGGTGTTAACACCTAGTATTTAAATGCAGTGGGTTCTACTCCTACTATGCCCTATGACTAGATTTCCCTTAAGACGGTTCTCATTCATCCATCATCAGGAAATGTCACTAACTATGACTAAAACAATCCTAACTAAAAAAATCTACTCAGTTCAAAGGACTCTCCTCGGAAAAGAACCCAAAACAAAACCCAAGGAGTATGCTAACACTTACCAAGACACAAAAATTTAAAAAAACTACTAAGTACCACTAGCAAATAACTAATAACAAAAACTACTTACCAAGTGCCAGTTACTAGCCATCACAAACCCACAAGTTATCAAAAATATCTAGCAAATACAACCCACTAAAACAAAGATATAGGGAAAGGAAAGGACTCAAATCAGAGTCGTAGCAAAGCAACAAGCAAAATAATACAAGGAAATTTCATTTCCCCCCAACCCCACACTTAAAAGATAGCATTTGTCCGCCAGTGCTCAATAATACAAAGCATAAGTTAAGTGAGAGAAAAGAACTTCATGGGCCTCTAGTAGTCCTCCTCCTCATTATTGGTAGGACCAAATGTTGGGTACCCCACCTCAAAGTCCTCCCCATTATCACTATTTTCCTCCATATTAGATCTTGTATCATTATCCTCAGTATTCTTCTTCGCTTCAGTGGGCATATCATCATCCTCAGTATCCTCCTTCGCCTCAGTAGGCATATCATCATCCAGGGGATGCGCAAAGGCGAGACCAACTCTATAGAGCATCTTTGCACTATCACTCAATGGGTACTCATCTTCTAGTTGTTGATGCTCCCCTGAGTAGGATCTCTACCACCCAACCACATCATCAAAGACATCATGCCATATGTGTGGTTGTCATAACTATGACTCTGAGCATGGCACTCGATGGTTGTCAATGTTGGGCCATGAAGTGTATCTGGCTTCTTTTTTTGGTCACATCATTCATGCAACCATCTCTGAGTGGATGATAGTTAGCATGCTCCTCCTACACCCCAAGATCTCTCAAGTACCTGGTCATCAAGCTCCTAAAGTTGTACCTCATCCTCCCATGCACCCTTGCCTTCCTCGTGGTTGACTTTTGGATTGCCTCAACATTAAAAGGCTCTCCCATCATTAGCATATGGACTTGACAAACCGTATCACGAGTGACATAAATAGCATGTGTACCTAGGATGAAGCAGTTGCACATAATCTTAAGCCATACCCTGACTTCTCTAGTGAAGTGTGCATATGGGAGTGACAGGTTAGTGCCTTTGTCCTTATGCCTTAGCCACCTTGCCACACACCTCATACCATATAAAGTGTGGAGAATTGCTTGGTATGAGGCGTGTCATTAGCAGCACGCAGGGGCCCATTATCAACAATGGGGGTGTGGAGAAACTACTGTAGTGAAATGGCTGTTAAGTCAACCACTCGACCCTTATCTTCACTTGATTGCTCCAATTGTGGAGGTCCCAATTTGCATATAACTTCCTTGCTAACTTCAGATTGCGGTCACCTGGGTCAGCAAAAATGTAGCTTAACCCCAGATTGTTCACCCTGTCAAAAATATTGGGGAACTCCACTTAGAGACTCTATCAACTTGTTTGTTAAGTGTGTACTTTGCCTCCTTGTTCTATTGAACCAATTTTCCCCATGTTGTTCCACCTATTGGAGCACAAAACTCCTCTTTGGAGAAGGTGGGGCAGGTGGAACAGCCTGAGCACCTGAAGTCTTCCTCGTTTGGGACCTTTTCTTTCCCAAAGTAGTGGAAGATGTGTCTTTTCCCTTGCTGGCTTTAGGTGTTATAGTTCCTGTCAAGCAAACAAATACATAAATAATCCCCATCTTTAAAATTGGCTAGCAAAATAAGTTTGAAGGGGTCAAAATGACCCCACACTTAATTTGCTAGCAAGGAATCACTTCATAATTTTTGGATGCTCAGACTTCCCCTTCCAACACAACTCTTGGACTAGGACACCATATTCATCAATCATAGCAAATACTACACAATTAATCCCAATAACACACCCATTTCAAATTTAGCATGTCACAAAAGATACTACAATAATTTTGCGACCCATAGTCAACAATTTCAAAGCCCACTTCCCAAGTTATGATTTTTTTCACTATCACACAATTTCAAACTTTTTCACTATCACACTAACAGTTTTGAACTTAAATGCTTCATATTCCACTAAATATTTCACATTCTAACATGGCAAGACCTTTATCTTCTAACCCTAGGTCATGGGGAAAGAGGGGAATGGGAGAAGCATGACAACAACAAGGAAAAGAACTTACCTTTTGATGGAAGTAGTTTGAATGGAGAAAAAGAGAGTTGGAGAAAATTGAGTTTGAAGCATTAAGAAAGAAGAATGAGGGAAAGTGTGGCACTTTTAAGATAGAATGAGGGAAAAATTCGGATTTAGGGTATTTCAATTAGACCCATGGGTCGGGTTGAGCCAGACAGATTTTAAAATTTTTAACTAAAAATACCCCGATCGAGATGCTTTGACCAACGCATTGGTACCCTTAAGGCGCATTGTTAGCCAGCCGTTGGCCTGTCAAAATTTATCTACTTTGAAGTTTGGGCCTACATGTGCTACATTGGCCAACAGGTTCTTACCTTGGGAAATTTTTTCCCATTTTTGCATTTCCTAACTTAGCCTTGATCATCGTGCACTTGCATCACACAAACACACTATCATAAAGGTGGGTTGCCTCCCACCAAGTGCCTTATTTTTTGGAGTGGCATGACACATCTCTTTATATTTTTGTTTTTTCTATTTTTTCTCTAATTTTTCCTTATATACTATACTATTATAATACAATCTCAGGTTACCTCCTGTGCAGTGCTTGATTTAATATCGCGGCACGACTCACCTCTAATCAATCATTGGACAAGTTAATTGAGGTCTTTTGCATGTCACCTCTTCAGCCCAATAGTGTTTCACTCACTGCCCATTGACCATAAAAGTCTCATATTTACCTTCCTCTCCCAACTCCACAGCACCTTGAGGAGTCATGTGGCACCACCTCAAATGAACCAGACCATTTAGGGTTCGTTTAGTAGGGTGTATAAGAATAATGCAGAATATGTTGTATTAGTATTGGTTGCATTAGTAATGCTGGTATTAGTTACGCTTGTATTAATTATGCTAAAAATTTTCTTATGCAGTGTTTGGTTTGGCGCATTAAAAATAATATATATTGCATAATTTTTTTACAAAAATACCCTCTACAAATAAGGTGGAAAGGGTGTGGAAATGGTTTGGAGGGACAATTGTATCTTTCACCATGCTAATGCATGCATTAGAACCTATTGCATTACTAATACATGGAAATACATGGTATTAGTAATACATACCTCAATACACAATAGAGTGTTTTTTATCTCAACTTTAAGTATGTTTTTAATGGCATCTCATGCCTCCTAGGAATCGCTCCCCTTGTTTGGCATTGATCACACCCCTAAAGCATGTGCATCCTTGAATAAAATGGGCCAAAATAAGCCAGATTGTAGTACCTTCTATGTCGTTCGTTCATCTTCATGATGTCCATCATATGGATAAGAATGACCCTTTTTAAGAACCAGGTTCACCACACTCTGTTGAATGCATCTCCTAACAACTTGTTCAGGCCCTTGTTTGAACAAACATGTCTCATCCCAAATGTGGAACCAAGAGTCATGAGAAAGCTTCTTCTTCTATTGGGTGTTTGCCTCTGGAAGGTAAACCCCACTTACCAACAAGTTCACAATTTTTGTATACCATGGTAGATCTACAATGCTTAATGCAAAAAGTTGTTCATTGGGGAACTCCTCACGAATTTGTCCATCCTTAGTCTCATGTGACCAATCTTCAATCCTGGATAAATGGTCAGCTACCTAGTTTTCAATTAAATTTTCTATCCTTGATCTTTCAGGAAGAGAATTCACCTAATGGCCTCGATTTTGTATCTTTCTTGTTGAATAAATAATGGATAGCAGCATGATCTGTATGCACAATCACCTTTGTCCCCACAAGATAAGACCAAAATTTGTCGAAAGCATACACAACTGCTATCTCTTTTTCTATCACAATATAGTTCGTTTGAGTAGCATCAAGAGTTACTATAATAACAGATGGAATAGAAGATCTTATCTTTTCTTTGCCCGAACACAACCCCCACATCAATATCACTAGTATCGCACATCAATTCAAATGGAAATTACCAGTCATGTGCGATCAAAATAGGGGTTGCACTAACCTCTTATTCAGCTCTTCAAAATTCTTCACATAGTAAGCATAAAAATCAAACTTCACCTCTTTTTCTAATAATCTCCACATAGGTCTGGAGATTTTGGAAAAGTTTTTAATGAAACGCCTGTAGAAACAAGCATGCCCAAGAAAACTATGCACTCCCCTCACAAATAGATTTTCAATAACTTCTATGTTGGCACGATTTTCAACCTTGGGTATAATTAAATGGATACCCCAAAAGTAAGTATTTGTGCACTTTGGCGATATCTGTCATATATTTGTCAGTTTGGTTCGATTGTTTTTAGTTCAATACCAAAAAAATCTAAGTCATTTGACTTGATTTATCAATTTGATTTGATTTTACATTTTTGTTTACACATGTTTCCTAGAAAAATCTTCGTTTAACAATTGAATTTGTGAAAAAGGGTTAAAGGAAAGTGGGTTAAGGTCAATCAAGTGTGTTCCACTTGGGCTAAAATTCCAAGATCATAATTTATTGCAAGTAAATAATTCTTTGAATAAGAAGATGATAGTACAAGTGTAGGGACATTTTACAGTTTTCTTCATGAAAGATACTAAAAATGGGGAAGAGAAAGATAATAATTAAGGCTTCTTTAGATTTTCAGATGGCTTCTATTCTCTTCAAAGCCTCCTTTGTAAAGTTGAATTGTTGCCTCAATGTGAAATGACAGCACACTTGAGTATTGTAAAGGTTATCTCATAGCACGTGCCTACACTCTAACACCTCACTTGGATCTGATTGGGGAAGGTGGGCGTGCAACTCGATATTGACTATTGGGCTTCTGAGGGTCATTATGACTACTTCTAGATATAAGGTATTCTTCCTAGGGTGAGGCTTCTCTCAGATTCCTCATTGCAAGTTGCTCGGGCAGATGTTAAAGGTTTTTTGTGACATACCAAGGAGAATCTTCTCGACTCTCCCAGGATCCCGTGTAGACGGTCCTTTGCATTTGGTCTTGGCGCGTGTTGTGGTGTGATTCTCTCTTTTCACTAGATATAATTTTCCCTATACAGATAGTCCCCTACTTTCCATAAGCCTAATGTAATGCATCCTGGAAGTGGAAGATACCTTATGTTGATTCTGGGGATGGTTGGTGTGTCATCGTAGGTGGAAGAGTGATAGTGTTCTTATGCTTGTGCTATCTTGTCTTGTATCTTGCTCTAGGTTTGAGTTATTATGGACTTAGGATTATTTTGAAACATTCATCAACTAGATACCATGCTCATGCTTCCTTTGTTAAAAATCTAACCAAGAAAAACTCATTCAGGATTACAAAAACATAGGCTGACGAAAAAGAGTGTAATGGGTGTCTTTGGCTTTCTTGAGAGTTTTGTTATTCCCAGGCATCCTGCGATCAGGAGCTTATTTTGCGTGAGTCATCTTAATTTGACGTGCAATGTTCTTCGGTGCTCTCAGACATCCCTTCATTCAATAACTTTGAAAATGATTAGATAAAACTTAGAAGAGGTATTACCTACTTTGGGTGGGAACATATTATCCATTCGAAGAGGTCTCATCTCTGCTCGGGGAGTGATGTCTCTCTCTCTCTTTATCTCTATTTTTTCTGCTATTTCTTTTCACTTTTTTGCAGGGACGGATATCCCCATGGATGATTAGTTTGTCCTCGTTGTCCTTGATTATTTATTTGATAACCTCCTACCCAGAGCGTTTAGATTGGTGTTTTGTCTCAACGATCAGGGAAAGTTCCATTGATTCATCTTGAAAGAGGTCGGTGTCCTTGCATCTAGTCCTGTACAAATGGAATACTTTACCATTAAGGGCCAGTCGCCTCGAACTTATTTGGAACTATATTCAATTTTATGATTGTTTTGGGGTAACTGCTCTATCTGTGTAGGAAAACACCTTACCATAAGCATCATCCATGTCAATCCTTTTATGGCACTATGTTCTTTTTTAGAGTGGTTGGGAAACTATAAGCGTAGCCCTACGATACTAGTCGGGACAATAAGGAAAAACACTCCTACCTACTAGCCTACACACACTTCTACCTACTACTCTTCTACCCTAATCCGCGTCCTCCACACCTTCCTATCTAGGGTCATGTCCTCGGTAAGCTGCCTATCTGTGTAGGAAAACACCTTACCATAAGCATCATCCATGTCAATCCTTTTATGGCACTATGTTCTTTTTTAGAGTGGTTGGGAAAGTTACTTTCGAATTTAAAAGAGCGTCTAACTTTAGGGGTTAGGTTTCTTGGTTAAATCAGTGTACTTTTCATTGACCATGGGTTATGCCCAGGAAATGATCGTCCAAACCATAGGAAAGAAGGACAGGGATGTGACGCCACTTCTTCAAAATTGAGGCCCTTTGTCTGGTTACAGTGCTTTTGAAAAGGACGTCTCGACCCCATATTTAGGCACAAGGTTTCATTTTGGACCTTTTTGTGATATGGGCCTTAGTGACCACATCACTTTGGCAAGGGCTTTTACCATTTTGAGTCTGAAGACTGCATCATGTTGCAGGTGCTTTCACAATTTGGAGTCCAAAGACTATATCATGTGGTAAGCAATATTATGATTTTGTGTCTGTAGACTACATCCTGTGATAGGCACTTGTTAATTCTCCAAAGTCTGAGGACTTGTTTAGATAAATGAAATAATTTAGAGGAAATGTTTGGTATTCATTTTACATTAAAAAATTGGGTCAAACGGCCCTAGAAATACATAAAGTGGGGCAAACGTCCCTTGTAGTACATGAAATGGGTCAAGCGACCCTAGTAGTTTAACTTTGCTTGACCTTACCCACGACTGTAGGAGCAGTCCCGATGTTAGGGACGAAGGCTACAAGCAGTATGGCTTTGTATTGAATTCCGTCATTCTTGGAGGAGGAGTGGTAATGGAAACCTTTCAACTTCTTTGAACTTGTCACCACCGCGTGCATTTATGCTAGGATAGTCTGGGTATCGTCGGACCGATCCTGTGTTGTTGTTTTTTTTGGGGGGGAGGATCAAGATACTGGTCCTGCTTTTGTTATTCTCCTGCACTCGGAGTCCCTGTAAATGGTTTGTGGTTGCAGTACCAACCTCGTACGTTTTGTTCCTATTGTTTGCCGATTGCGCTTCTTCTTCTTGGAATGAGCTACTCCTAGCAAGTAAGGAACTATAGGTGTCAGAGCATGTCCTTTGTTTCTGTAGGAAAATTGTGGGAAGTATATCCAGGGGTATAGGCAGCTTCAGCTTTACGTGATGTGTGCTGAAACTATACTACCTCTGTCAGTATTTTGATTGTTGCATATTTTTTAACCACTCGAGAGGCCTAACATTTTTCCTTCCATGGTAAGTCCTCTCCCTTTTAGTATTTTGCTGACTGGAAGGACTTTCGTGACTTGGCATTAGTCCTCATGCATAGAGACTTTGGTCTTAAGGGTTATCGGTGTCGTCCTCATGTCTTCCATCTTCTTTTCATGCTGGTTGGCTATAAGGCTAGTCCCTATGTTTGGGTTGCCAGTGTAGTAATCGAACGCCTGAGTCCTTTTACAATCTTTTTTGCTCCAAATCCCAGTGGGTGCTTGCGGAGATATCTTCTAAACTTCATCTGCCCTTGGGGGTGTTGCTTGTCCAAATAGTCCTGGTCTTTGAGCATAATCTCGATCTCTAGATGTAGTTCAGATCACAAATGTTTTGTTCAAGTTGTTGTTTTTATCCTGACTTGGAAAATCTTTCACGGGTCCTAGAGTTATGTTTCTTGTCTTTGACCATCGTGTTCTCTTCATTGGGTGTTATCTTCATCATCCATTGTCAGTAGCCCAAGTGGGGTTACTAAGGTCCAAACTAGTAAGGAACTATCGCTATCATGATTGTGATGAACAACTTATAGCCCCAACGCGCGTCCTTTATCATTTACTCTTGTGTCTTTAGCATCTGGATTAAGTGCTTTCTGAATACAAACCGCTATTGTCTCACCATTTCGGGTAGCTCAACGTTTACTACATCTAAGAACCAATCCTCCCATCGACATACTGGTGACCCGGCATCGCCCTCTGTAATTAGAATCAGGTTGGGGGTACATTGCCTTTCAACCTCGGGCTTTGTGCTTAGAGTACTCGAGCGACAATGTTCTGCGGAATCGGTGTAATGTTTGAGGTTCGGCTTTTCTTCACCTCAGTTGCGTATGCTTTTTTTAAGAGACAGTGTCACTACCTGAGAGCGTTATATGATCAACCAGTTACTTGGCAAAGTTATACTCTATCCAAATGACATCACGCTACTCTGGCTAGTGAGGCAAGAGAAGCTTTCGGCATTCGTAGTGCGGGAACCTAGTTTGCTCCTACCTCCAACTTCTTCCACAACTTTTCACTCAGCCTCCTAGCGCATTGCCTCCGCTTCATCCTTCTTGACTTATCTCTCGAGAAACCTCCAATATTTCCAACTGTCCCCTAATAAGTTCAGGTTAGGAACTGCGTAGATGGGGCTCTCTCTTAATATACAGCCCTGAGTACCTTTTTAGACTCCTTTATATTTAAAGATATTGAGGCTTGTGCCCTCATCTGGTTAGATTTTAGGGCGAGATACGGGGTAGGTTGCCGTTCTCGTTCTCACTCTCGCCCTTATGGCCAGACCTTTATCCTTGAGGGTGTTTCGACCCTGATATGTCCATAGATCCATTGGTAGAAAGATCATGGGCGGAGGGACATTGTATTGGGTATCGATCAAAGTCCGCCATGTTAAGTCTCAAGTATAGCAACATCTTCTCAGTAGGCAGGCCTTGGTGGTCTAGCAAAGTCCTAGAATAATAAATCAAAATAACACCACAATTGCCTATCCCCACTAACGGTGCCAAACTATTTTTCGAAAAAATCACTATTTTTTTAAGCAGTTGAATTTGTGAAAAGGGGTTAAAGGAAAGTGGGTTAAGGCCGATCAAGTTTATTCCACTTTGGCTAAAACGCAAAGGTGGTAGTTTATTGCAAGTAATCAATGCTTCGAACAGGAAGTGGATAGTACAAGTGGAGGAGGGGGGATTCTAGGGCTTCTTTCATGGAAGATTCTAAAATGGGGAAGGACAAGATAATAACTAAAGCCTCTTGAGATTTTCTAATGGCGTCTATTCTCTGCAAAGCCTCCTTTTATGGGTATAAAAAACTAAATTGTCGCCTCAATGTGAAATGACGGCACACTTGGATACGGAAAAGGCTATCTCGTATCATGTGCCTAGACTCTGACACCTCCCTTGAATCTGATTGGGGCAGGTGGGCATGTGGCTCGAGATTGACTGTGGGGCTTCCAAGGGTCATTATGACTGATTCCAATTGTAAGGTGGTCTTCCCCAGGTGAGACTTCTCTCGGATGCCTAGTTGCAAGTCAGCCCTGCTTGGGCAAATGTCCAAGGCTTCTTGCGAGATATTGGGGAGAGTCTTCTCGATTCTCCCCGAATCACCTGCAGACCGTCTTTCGCATTTGGTCTCGCCGCATGTTGTGTGATTCGCTCTTTTCACTACATCCGATTTTGCTCCATACAACACCTAATTTGACCGGCATGAAAATAAAAATTTTATAGTTAAGCTAGTTAACGTAAAATGAGGAATAACAACAACAACATACCCAGTAAATTCCCACAAAGTGGGGTCTGGGGAGGGTAAAATGTACGCAGATCGTACCTTTACCCCAGATGAAGTAAAGAGGCTGTTTTCGATAGACCCTCGACTCTTAACGTAAAATGAGGAATATTATTAATATTTTATCATATGTAGTTATGATCAGTGCTCTTTGGGATATTCGTTAAACTTGAAATTCCTCGAAACACGGTGAAAACCCACGGTCATAAAAGCTGATCTCCTCATTTACTTGGAGATCTTCAATCACTGTTCGAATTCTGTTTGTATTAGGAATCAAATAGAGTTGGTATTACTTATTCGTTTTACCCAAATAAATAAATAAAAATGCAGGAGATATAACCATCTCATTGAAGAAGCTGTAACTTCGTCAATCAAAAATCTGTCTGATTATCATTCTTACATGTGAAAGAAGACAGCCAACCAAAATGGGGAAAAGTAACAAAAGAGTTTAAGGTCCAAAATCTATGCCTGTATACAGGTGTACAGACTATTTTACAACCATTAGATTCCTGGAACCGCTAGCACTGCTTACACAACCACTACACAATTACTTAAACTACAGAATCCAATGCATCTTCTTAATAAAGCAGACAAGAGCTTGGAAACACATGTCAATAAGATACAATAATTTAGCATCTGTTATACACCAATTGTCAAACAGCTGCACAATAATGTCTTCATGGCTAAATTTCCGGTTACTACGGGAACCTTGAAGATTTCCTGAAACCAAATAAGATCATTATTGTAGCTATGAATTATGAACATGTATTATCTTAACTTTTTAATGGGGATACTATAGTAGAAGCAATTCAATTTTTAGAAAGACTAAGAGGGTGTTTGGATTGACTTTCTTAAAGTAGCTTATAAACTACAAGCTAAAAGTCATAAGTTGTGGAATATCCAACTTTTGGCTTTTAACTTATTTTTATATTTTTTAGTCTAAAAGTTGGTGCTTAAAAGCACTTTTTGTTTTTCCAAACACCCCAAAAGGTTTTAAAAGTACTTAAAAGCTAAAAGCACTTAAAATAAGTCAATTCAATCACCCTTTAAAAGTGTATGTTATCATTCTGACCCATCAACGAATTTGCTTGGCTGGAAATGTTAAAAGGAGGAGTAAATTCCCTGAATGGTTACACATGTTAGGGAAATTACCTTAATACTTCATTTCTGTTTTTTTAGGACTACAATATCTTCCAACTATTTCTATTTTCCTCAAAATATATTTGACACTAAAAACATCCTTCTCTCTCCTAATTGGATGCCATGTCACATTAATCAATTTTTAATAATAAATTTTTTAACTCATTTAAACCAACTCAAAACTTAGAACATTCCCTAAGGGGTTGTTTGGTAGCTGGTTAGAGTTATGCAGGTATTAGTTATATGGGTATTAGTTATGCAGGTATTAGTTATGCGAGTATTAGTTATGCAGGTATTAGTTATGCGGGTATTAGTTATACAGGTATTAGTTATACCAGTATTAATTATTCCATCTTCTACTCTGCATAAATAATACACAAATTTCCTCATAACTTATACATGTATTAGTTATGCGGATTTTAAAATTACAAACCAAACGTCGTACTAATTTTATACCTGAATAACTTGTTTCTTATCCATCTAACAAACGTCGTACTAATTTTATACCTGAATAATTTATTTCTTATCCATCTACCAAACGTCGTATAAGTTATACATAATTTAATACATGGATAACTTTGTTCTTATCCAGCTATGAAACGACCCCTAAGTGGTCACTCAAATATTGAGAATTCTCATAAAAAAAATCATTTTTATTTTATTTAGAACAATAATATCATTGAACTATCACTATTTTCCTCAAACAATATTAAACATTTCAAAAGCTTGTTTCTCTCCTAGTTGACATGTCATGTAATTAAAGCCTTTTTGTTCTAAATAATGAATCTATTTAACTCATCAAACTCATTTAACTAAAAATTATAATCTTATTTTTTAAAAAAATTAATTAATTAATTTATTAAGAAAGGATTTTTATGCTTAGAAATTATTAACTTTAAATATGAAAAAGTCTTTTCTCCATCTCTTTTACAAAATGTATTATTTTTTACACGTTTTAATCAAATTATTTTACTCCTTTTTTTCTCCGATTAAAAGTGTAAAACTTTGAATATGAAAAAGTTTGTTGTTCATCCTTTTTGAAAAATGAAAATATATATTTGTATTACTTCTTTTTGGGTTAAAAAGAAAAAATGAACGTTGGGTTCGTCCAGACTAATTGACTCCCTTTTTTTCAACTAATATATAAAATTTTAAGCATGAAAAATCTATTGTCCTATCTCTTCTTTGCAGAATAAAAGTTGGGTTCGTTAATTAGTTCTCTAGTAATATTATTTTGGAGTTAATTCTCTACACGGAAAAGGAACTAAAATGCCCTTCAACTATCCGAAAAGGACCTAAAATGCCTTTCGTCCACCTATTGGACCCCAAATGCCCTCCACATCCACCTATTGGCTCCACTTTACCCTTTTTTTTAACGGACTCAGTTTTGCCACATTCATTAATGACGTGACCAATTCCTATTGGCTATTTTATAATTTAATTAAACTAATTAACCCTCCCCCTTTTAACCCAAATCCAGACCCCGCTCTACCTAAATGACCCGCTCCGCTCCAACTTAATAACCCGCCCCCTTTTAACCAAATAAAACCCTTTAACCCTACACCTCTTCCATTCTTCACCCGTTCAAACATGTCGATTCCATTCGTAAATCCCTTCTCCCTCTAGATTTTGATTATTGGAGTAAAATTTCTTGAAGATTTTAGACTGCAGGAGTAATATTACTCCCATTCAAGTAAGAATTTCTTTTTTTTTCGATTTTCAGTTAGGATTTTTATTTTGTTATCCAATGTAGTCACGATTTTATGAATATTGACATTCTATGTTGTTCCATGTGTTATATGTTTGTATAGTCACTTTTTTTTAGTTTCATGAGTTTAATGCTTTCATTCACTTGTCTCGATTTAGGGTTTTTTAATAAAGTTGTCTCAAGTTAAAGACTTTTGTTTTCTTCCAGTATTCATCCGTGTCTTTTTCTCTTTATTCCATGATTTTATGGATTGTTGTTAGGTATATTATAGTTATATGTATTTATGGCTGTTAGGTATATATTTCTATGTAAAAATGGGTCTTTTTATTATTATTTTTTGGTGTTGTATTCTCTATGTAATCTGATGGAGATATAATATGTGGTCCCTATTCCTTTATCATTTACCATTGTCTTCACATAAAATATTGGTAGATTCCCTGTTTTTTGTTTTCTTTATTGCTTTCTAACATGTCACTTTATCTTCCTTTTATGTCTTCAATGTGACCCCTTTCATAGAATGGTTGAAAAGGTTGATGTGGTCTTTAACTATGGGGGAAAGTGGGTCCTGACTCCTCAGCTTACCTACTTAAAAAAATTGACTCATATGTGAGAAGGGTATGATCCAAATTTGCTCTCATATATAGATATATGTTCAGAGCACACTGAACAGTTATGTTTTAGTAAGGTGAAGCAGTTGCTATGCACAGGGCCCACTGGTGGGTATTATCTAGTTGAGGATGATGTAGGGATTAGAACTCTGCAAACTGAATTGTCTAATCAGTCTAATTTTCTTAAACATGAACTGTTTGTTGTTGAGGAGGGTGAAGATATAGTCCCAGCTCCTAACATAAGTCAACATAATCGAAGTTTCCCTGTGACAATAGATGCAGTAATTGATGGTGACTCAAGTGAGGAAGAGGGGGATGAAAATGAACCTGTAGATAGTGATTATGATAGTGCTGAGTTGGAATTCCTTGATAGGGAAAAAAAAGAGAAGTAAATGAGTAACTAGACAACTTTATGGAGTTGGAAAAGGGTATGAGCTTTAAGGATCTTAGTGAAGCTAAAAGAATTGTGAGTTATTACCCAATTGCTAAAAAGAGGGGCCTTAAAGTTGTTAAGAGTGATCCTACTAGAGTTAGATATAAATGTGATATTGGCTATCCTTTTGTGTGTCTAATATCAAAGGTTAAGGTTGGATCCAGTGTTTTGGATGGCGAAAGGCGACAAAAACGACAAGGCTCTGCCTTGCCACGCTCGCCGCTTGCCTTTTTGAAGTGTGGCACCAATTAATACTAAAAAATTAAAATATTTAATTGCACATAAATAATCAAAATCCCAATTGCAATAATATATTAGCAAATATTTCAATTCAAAAATGAAAAATAGATAGTTCATAGTAGATATTAGTCACTAGATAGTAGATACTAAAAGTCTAGAACTTGAATGATCACTCAACAATCCATAAACAAGGAATACTAAAACTCTAAAAGTTTATTCTTCTTCAAGATTTTCATAATTTTCAAGTCCAACATGGATTTGATTATATTGCCCCTCATCTTCTTCCTCCTCGGATTCTTCATCAATTAGGGTCCGAGTCTGACTTGAACTTGTAGCTTTTCCCTTGTCAAGTGACCTTGACCTTGAACTTGAAGAATTTCTCCTAAGACCATAGACATTACATCATCAACTCCGGCTGTCATAGCAACAGTACCCCAAGTAAGATCACTTTTCTCATATACTAGTTCATTTTATTCATCTTCGAGGCTACCAAGTAACCATTCATTAGCATCATCAATATTATCCAAGATAATAGGATCAATGGTATCGCGAATATCATAACAACGTGTCAATGTTCTACTGTACTTAATGTACACTAGACCATTGAGACGCGATAGCTCAAGCCTATTCCTCTTTTTGGAATGAATCTGCGCATAAGTTGTAGAAAGTATTTCTAATTAGATACTAATAATGATCGCTTCAATATAGAAATAAGAATGTAATAAATCTTTCTCACATGTTCAAACACACTCCAATTTCGCTCGCATCCGGATGAGCTACAAGTTAGACTTAATACTCTTATGGCAAACTTTTGCAAAGTCGGAGTTTCGCTGCCAAATAGCAACCACTATTCAACTATAGAATAATAAATTTGAAGGTTAATAAGTATAAAAAAGTCAATAACTTAAGTAAAGCACTAAAGCTATGATAAAGACAACTAAACCAATTCACTAACCCGGTGACCTTGTGTCTCTGGCTCTAACAGCTTGACCAGAACCAAACAATCCACTTGCATTCTTGTACTGAGCAAGCTCACCAACTAGTATATCTTGTGTTCTAACATCGGGGACCATCGTCTCAACACAAGTATAATAATTCACCCACACTTCAGTAATTTTAGCTTCATCCATAGTAGATGTAAAATACAATCCCCGATTCAAAACATAGCCTGTTGAATGCAAAGGTCGTCTGAGTTGGTCAGTCCACCTTGTATCAATTATTTCAAGGACTTTCTCATAATGCCTTTGAACTCCTTGAAAAGCCCGTTCAATAGTTTCCTTGGCTTTATCCATTGCTTCAAGCATATAGCCCATTAGAGGTCTTTTTTCCCCATCCACCAAGCGAAGCACTGTGACCAAAGGACCACAAACTCTAAGACCTTTGACAACATCGTTCCAAAAGTGTGCCGAATAAAGAATGGTGGAAACTTCTTTCCCCACAGCTTGCTTCGCAAATTTACTTGAAGTCCATTCATTAGAGATGATCAAAGCTCTCAAGTTCCTCTTTTGTTTGTACATAGCTTCCAAAGTCAAAAAGGCCGTTGCGAATCTTGTCTTGGCCGGTTTCACCAAGTTTCTTTCATTGGTGAATTTTCTCATCAAATTCAACAACAACGACCTTTGACTTATGTAAGAAACTACCTTGGTGACCTTCTTAAAAACTGTAAAAGACATTATAGTAATTATTAGGCATTTGTTTAATAAGTTCTAAGTATTAACATTTAACTATAAAGTTTAAAGAAAGTTAGAACTTAGAAGAGAGGAGAGCTATTAAGTTATAAGTATTACTTGAAGCATATGGGTTAATCTTGAATATGTCCCCAAACATCAAATTGATGCAATGGGAAGCACACGAAGTCCAATAGATATGTGGGTACACACCCTTCATCAGATCACCCACTTTCACATTCTCACTGGCGTTATCCGTGACAACTTGAATAACATATTCTGGTCCAATTTCCTCAATTGTCTTCTCAAACAAGCTGTACATTTTAGTGCCAGTGGTAGACTCATTGCTAGCATCAACAGAACCAAGAAAGATATTACCTATCGAATAATTCACCAAAATATTAATTATCATCTTTCCATTGCGTGCTGTCCATTTGTCCATCATAATGGAACAACCATACTTTTGCCACTGAACTTTATGCTTCTCAACTAGTTCATTTACTTTCCTTACTTCTTTCTTTAGTTGAGTAACTCTAACTTCATGATAGGTAGGAGGCTTCATTCCCGGGACATGTTGTCCTACCGCCTCTATGAAGTTATCAAATGCTTTATAATTAACACAATTGAAAGGGAGGCCCGCATCATACATCCATACTGCAAAAGCATTTACAGCCCGCTCTCTTAAAATCTTTTTTGTGTCATCAATTCCTTGTCCTCCTCTTACTCCTACCTTTTCAAAGCATGTATCTTGTGTGATTTCTGTGGATAATACATATTAATAGGACCTTTCATCACATTGCGTGGTGCCGAGGATGATACACTACCACTGGAAGACATTCTTTGAGTTTTGGAGGGAGGCATCATTTCTTCATGTTCATCCATATCATCATCATCAATGATATTATACGTTGGCTCATATCTTTGATTCTATGTCTTTACCTCTTCCCTAATATCTCCCGGACAAGATGCACATATTTTTACATTTCTATTTCCACCTATCAAATGTTGCTTGAACCGAGTAATACCACCATTGATAGTACGTCGACAAAAGTTACATATAACTGAGTCTCTTGATGGTCCTTGTGAACCATAATTCCATCCAATGTCCTTTTGTTTGCTACTATTAGATTGAGACACCATTGAAATTATTGTTAATGATCAACAATTACGATATTAATTACTAATTATTATATAACAAATAACAAATGAAGAGAAAAGTCAGTAAACGAAGGAGGGAAAAAACAGAGGAGAAAGAAAGAGAAAAAACAAAGGAGAAAGAAGAGAAAAAACAGAGGAGAAAGAAGAGAAAAAAACAAAGGTAGAAGAAGAAGAAAGTAGAAAAAGAAGTAGAAGAAGAAAGTAGAAAAAGAAGTAGAAGAAGAAAGTAGAAAAGAAGTAGAAGAAGAAAGTAGAAGAAGAAAGTAGAAAAAGAAAAGAAAAGAGTTACTTACCTATGGAGGAGTCGGAGTGTCGGACTGTCGGAGACTCACCGGAGCCAGCTGGCCGGTGTTGCAGTCGTCGCCGAACTCTGAAGTTGTTGCGTCACAAGGTTCGCCCGTCACCGCAAGTCACAAGGTTCTAAGGGAAATATGGAAACAAGCCTAAAAATACCTTTTATCTCTTAAAACCCTATTTTTTTAAAAAAAAATTAAAAGGCGTCGCTTTTTATCATCGTTGCCTCGCCTCGCCACATCGCCATGGCGTCGCCTTTTCGATCTACAGTCGCCACAGAGCCTGGTGGCGAGATGTCGTCGCCTCGCCTCGCCACATCGCCAAGGCGATAAGGCGATCGCCTTTAACAACACTGGTTGGATCCTAAGGTAAGTATGACCAAGGATTTGAAATCAAGACCTTGAAAAATGAACATAACTGTCAGCCTTGTTTTAAGAATAGAAGAGCTACTCAACAATCTTTAGCACACTACTTCAAGAACAAAGTCCAAAATAACCCTAAGTACAAGGTGAAAGACATGAGGCAGGATGTGGATGATCACTTTTCACTTAATGTCAGTTATTGAAAGATGAAAAGGGTTAAGAAGCTTATCTTAGAGAAACTGGAAGGTAGCTTTATTGATGATTTCAACAAGTTGGAGGGTTATGCTCAAGAAATAAGGGATAGCAACTCTGGTTCTGATGTGGTGATAAACATATCTAAAGATGCTTTGGAACAAGGAAAAAGAAGGTTTCTAAGAATGTATGTATGCTTGCAAGCTTTGAAAAATGGTTGGAGAGATGGTTTGAGGCCCTTTATAGGGCTGGATGGGACATTTTTAAAAGGAAAGTTTAAGGGAATTTTACTGGTTGGCCTTGGACAAGATTCAGTGAAGTATTTCTATCCACTTGCTTAGGCAGTAGTCAAAAGAGAAACAGCCAGATCATGGAAGTGGTTCATTGAGTTGTTGAGTAATTCATTAGGGCTGAAAGATGGTGCACAATTGACACTTATGTCTGATATGCAAAAGGTAATTATTTGTCACATTTCTTTTCCTTATGTATACACTTGAACTACTTTAACTTGTTGTGTTGTTTATTGTTTCAGGGACTGATTGATGTTGTTAATCATTTGCTTCCAAAAGCACACCACAGATGGTGTGTAAGGCACATAGAAGCAAATTGGGCCAAGACTTGGAGAAGTCTTGAGATAAAGAAGTTATTATGATGGTCTACTTGGAGTACATATGAAGAAGAATTTGAAGACAAATTAAAGACCATGGGTTATGTTTCTAAACAAGCTGCCAAAGATATATTATGGTACCCTCCAGAACACTGGTGCAGGGCCTATCTTGACACAGTCTGTAAGAACTTTACATGTGAAAATAATTTCACTGAGTCATTCAACAAATGGATTCTGGAAGCAAGGTCAAAACTAATAATCAAGATGTTGGAAGATATCAGAATCAAGGTATTGCCTTTAATATTTCAAAACTGTCCATATTAATATATCTCACTTTATACAATATCTCATTGTCCATATGTTTATATCACCGTTAATGTTTTGTATAGGATATGAATAGGTTGAAAGATCTTGAAGAAGAGGGTACAAAGTGGACACAAAATTTCAGTCCATATGCCATGGACTTGGATAATAATTTCAAAATCATTGCACATGGTTGTCACGTTGAATCTAATGGAGACCTAGGGTATGAGGTGATTGAGGGTGCTGATAGGCATGTTGTGAGTCTTCTTAGGAAGAGATACACATGTAGAACGTGGGATTTGACAGGAATACCATGTCCTCATGCCATTAAGGCTTTAGAGCATGATAAAAAAGAACCACTGGATGAGAGGCATTGGTGGTATTCAAAAGAGGCTTACATGTTGGTGTACCAACATAAAATTCAACCAGTTATGGGTGAGAGATTTAGGAAAGTTGATCTCTCACATGCTATGGAGCCACCAGTAATACTTAAAATGGTTGGTAGACCAAAGGTTAAGAGAGTAAGGGAAAAGGATGAGGCTAGAAAGAGGGAGGGACTGTGGTCAAAAAGTAGAAAGGGGTTGAAAATGACTTGTGGTCACTGCAGTGCAATAGGTCACAATATAAGAAGATGTCCTCTGGTAAATTCATTATTCCTTAGTTAGTTATTATTTACATTGTTGTCTATTTAACTTTCTAATCAATTTTTCAAATTTTGTAGCTTGAAAGAAGAGCACAAGTTCCACAAGATGTGACAGTGTCAGCACCCCAACCTAGTGAAGAATCAGTCTTTATGCCAACTCCTGGATTTGTTGCATCTTCTAGTCAACAGATAAACCAACCAATTGATGAAGTTGTTGATCCTTCAAACAAGAAGAGAAAAGCAAAGGACAAAGCTACTACTTCACAAAGGTCTGCCAAAAACAGTGTTACTACTTCACTGAGAAAAGCAAAGGACAAAGCTGTTGCACCTTTAAGAGCACTTGTTGATGAAGATGAAACTGAAGATGAGCATGAAAGTGAGGATGAACAGCCCTTGATTAGGCCTAAGGCTATTTCTGAAGCTAAGACTGCGCTTCAAATGAAGAAGTTGCAGCAACAACCAACTGGTACAAGGAAGATTAGCTTCAAGGGTGATGAGAGTGGTGTTAGTAAGCCTACTAATCTACTATACTCACCAAGGAAGCTCACTTGGAAAGGCAAATCTTGTGTGACCTCAAGTCAATTGACAATAGAAAAGGAGAAAAAGATTGGCAAACTGAAGGCAAAAGGGGGCAAACATTAGGGACTGAAGTTAGTTGTTTTGAGTATTTCTTTGTTATGTAATGGCACAGTGAAGTTACTTGTTTTGTCTTTTTTGTTGTGAATCAATCTTGAACTTGACTTATTGATTCACTTTAACAAATTTGGGTGCTTATTTTTTTGTGACTGGTCATGTATGTCAATGGCATTATTATCTTGTGATTGTAAGACAGTTGATGTTTTGTGGATTGAAACATATATGATAATGCCATTATTTACATTACTTGTGTCTTGTAGGGTTGAAAGTGATTGAAATATACATGTCATGGGCATCTTTTGTTTCTCAGTACTTAATGGTCAACTTTTGAATTGAAATGTTATTTGAATTTGGTTACTTGTATTTGAGTAGAAAAATTGTAAAGCATTACTTGGTAGAAACTTTACAACAAGATAGAGTAGATTGAGTAGGCCAACATCATTCTACAACAAGATACCAACAAAAAACAAAAATGATATTTTAAGGCAATTTCTCAAACATGGGTGACCATTCAGGGAATTTACTCTAAAAGGAGAAAATCTATTCAAAATAGGGGTGGATGTTTATGAAACAAGAACAGATATTACCGGGAGGTTCAATAATAGTCGAAATGAATAAAAACCAACCCAGAAAATAAAGAGACCTTACACAATCTTAGATCAGAGAGAAATCTCGTAGAAGATGATGCCAGAATTTGGAGAAAGAGTACCTGAGTGATCAGTTAAGGTATTGTTGGCACAGCCACTCAGCCAGTACCATCTCTATCTTCTTACTGCTGTCTTCCTCCTCCTGTCCGGGATGGTACCCTGTTCAGTTTGCTTGTGTTTCTGTACCATGGTATAAACCTGCATAAGAAGAAAATTGTTGGTCATCATTGGTTCACCCTTCCCAGTCAGATGTTTAACCAATACGAAAGCAGCAGGAAAGTCGGGTCATTGATCAAGAGATTCTTTATAAACAGGACATTCAACAAATAGTACTCTGGTTGCACCGTTGACCATTGAACTAAGTAATTGAATACAAGCCTCAGATGGTAATAGGAGAAACTAATGTTGAACATCCGAACACAGTAGCAATGTTATTTTTATGCTTGCTAACAATGTTGCACAATGTTAAAATTTGAACATCCGGAAAACAGTCATACATGAGCTAAGCACGAAAAGACAAGATAATTTCATATATCAATCATTTTATAATGACTACTTGAACATATATTTACGTGATCCACAGGTAAGCTCTTGAGTCTTGACAAGTGCATAATAATTTACGAAAAAATATATTCAACTCAAGATGTGAATTGCAAGTCATTATGCAGCAATCAGCAAGATGTTTGCTGTTTCAGAGAAGTTCTTATTTCCTTATTTACAACTAACTTATATGATCCATCACATTTCTTCATTATAACATTCAACTACACTGAGAATGCTGGTAAATCCTTGTATCCGTTGATTTTCAGCAGTACCTTTCTTACTCCAGATGTTAATCCCATGCTACCAAGGTTTTTGCTATCGACATACTTCCATGTAATGCTCTCTTTGTCCCGGTTTTTGTAGTCAATGCTTCGAGTTCCTACGTGTCACAGAAAGCACATGCAATTAAGTATATAAAAAAGGTGCTACAGTCTAAACATTTGAATAGTTACCATGAGGTAGTAAGTCAACACATAGAATGAACCTTTTGGATGTAAGACCAACAACTCTATGTACATCTTGAGGCGTATATGACTGAAGATGTGGACACATTCTCCAATATCTTCTCGTGAAACTATTCTAGTAGACTCTTTAAGATCAAGACTGAATGATGATTGTAAAAAGTTATCAATTGCTTTTCTTCTCGACGCCAAGTCTGCTTCCTTCTCCAAGAGAACTGATGGAAACTCCCAGAGGCCGGCAAGTAGACCCTCATTTGGTCTTTTTACTAGAATATATTTGCTGCAGGATTGAGGTCCCATCGTTTCCTGGCAATCCAGTATCTCTACAACACTAACAGCGGAAAACTCATGCCTTTGTTTGGCCTTCACAACTTTTGTTGGGTAATCTGTAACATGAACTGACTCGTTCTGCCTAGAGAGTGATAAAGCATGACATTGAGCAGAGATGGGGCATGCAGAACAACCTGGATTTGAAAGAGAGCACAACGTAGCCCCAAGTTCCATAAGAGCTTGGTTGAAATCTCCAGGCCTACAAGGATCAACTAATTGCCCTGCAAGTTTCCTAATTCAAAAGAAAATATATCACGACACAGGATGGAGAACTCATCCAGAAATAAAGTAATATCTGAAATTGAGTGATTACAAGTAGCTGCATGATCACTTCTTAAGCATGATAATAATTTATATCTGTTCCCTGAATATATTTGATATGAAATAGAAAGAAAAGATAAGTAGAGAATGAAATATGATGCAACTCTCTGTAGTGTATTGTTCTTCAAAGTTGCTTACCAACTATCACAGTAAGAAAGCAACAAAAACTGCTTTATATATCACAAAGACTCACCAAAAACTCTTAACTGTTGCAGCGTCTTTTGGATTTGCTGATATAGCCTGCAGCCTAGAAATAACCCTGACCACATTTCCATCAACAACAGGCACTGCCTACAGTAATAACTTGGAAAATGTGAGAAGAGGAAGAGTGTATTAGTAAGTCAAAAGTTTGCAGAACCTATCGACCTTTTTGAAGGCAATTGATGCAATAGCACCAGCAGTGTATTCACCGATTCCTTTGATCTTGCGAAGATCTGAAACTGTCTCTGGAAAACTACCTCCTTCTTCAACCACCTCTTTTGCACCCTGCAAAAACACAGATATCTCTAATAAGCAAACACAACAATAAACACTTCAGTAGAGCTAAGAATGCTAATTTGCAACATCGTAGCAGTAATTTTAAGTCGATTAAAAATTGTAGTTTCCTCTACACACAATTTGATATTTTTCATCTCTTAGTCTGCAAAAAACTTCATCAAACAGAATTTGGACTCTCCGCCTTTTGCTAATCAATTGTCACTTGGCAACTGGAAGAACTACATTGATGGATAAATGCTGAGTTCCTCTTAGGAATATGCTCCATCCAGAATAAACATTATGCAGCTCCTATAACGTGTCTAATTCTAAGTGGCACTGCTCTTTGATTGCACAGCTATATCAACCAACTATACCTCAATTCCAAACTAGTTGACATCAGCTATATAAATCCTTTGTATCTATGTGTGCTCACTTTGGTCAAATTCTAAAAAAAATCATTTTTTCAATGCATTAGGGTTCTCTAACTCTCACTTATCCTTCCTAGTACATAGAAGTCCCTGTCAATTTATCGTCTATGAAAATAATAAAGTAAGAGAAGAAGAAAAGTTTTCACAACTCAGCAACCATGTAGAATGTCTCCCTCTCTTGAAGTAGGAAGCAAAATATAAAAGCTCACCTGTAATAAAAATCGAACTCGTCTATAATACCCCAAACCGGCCCACATTTCATTCACCTCCTGCAAGGTAGATAAAACAGAAACTCTGAATTCCACAAAAGAAAATGAAGGAGAACAAAAACATCAATAAACCAAGTAAGTGTAACCTACCTCAAGAGAAGCTTGCGCGAGATGATGAAGAGTAGGCCATTTGTTCATCCACCGATTGAAATAATCAATCACAGTTGAAACCCTAGTTTGCTGAAGCATTACTTCAGAAACCCATACTGCATAAGCCCTTTTTTCTCTCTCATCCAAACCACTACTGATTCTTCGCCAAGGAAGGTCTCTTTGATTATTATCGTACCATTTCAATAGAGAAGCCCTAATTTGTAAGGTTTCATCTTTACTGAAACTGATGTCCTCTATATCGCCGCTTAATGGAACTTCTTTTGGAGGTGTTTCTCTGTTAGGGCGAGGTCGCTTCTTACTTCTAGGAGACACGGCCGTTTTCTTCTCTACTCCGGCGTCCATTGATGCTTTGTAATTGTGCCTATTCTGATTTCCCGCTAAGCAATGCGTTTGAAAGGGTAAGCAAAAGGCCAGTGGCATATCCTTTTATTTTGGTGCCTTTTTCTTACAACTTGTTTGATGTTATAAATATACTAGTTTTAGACACGTGCTTTCCACGTATGGCTGGCACCGGCACCGGTACTAGTACTTTCGGACCGGTATCGGAGTGATCTTCCGCCGGTTGGCCGAGAACCGGGACGGTACTGGTAAGGGTAGTACCGGGAATTTTTTCTTTTTCGTCCCGGACCGGTATCTACCAGGACCGGACCAGTATACCGGGTCCCGCTCCCTTTTTTTAAAAAATTTTAATTAAATTAAAATTTGGTTATTTATAATTGAAAAAGTTTCAAAATATATAAGTTATTTTATATTTCTTTTAAAAGTATAACTTAATAAATTAGACTTTTTTTAGAGTTTAAATTTTAAACTCTAAAAGTTTAAAACTTTTAATTTCAAATTTTAAACTCTTAAAAAAATTTAAACTCTTAAGTCTTAAGTCTTAAGTCTTAAAAGTTTAAATTTAAATTTTTAAACTATAACTAACTTAATAACTTACTTACTTAAGTTTGAAACTTTTTAAACTATATCAAACTTTCATTTGTTAAACTTTTTTAAATTTCAAATTGTAACTTAAGTTTGAAACATTTAAAAATTGAAATATATAAAAAAGACTTGTATTAAATTGAAGACAATAATTAAAAAAATTTAAGGCGAATAGCCTATAATTTTATTCATAAAAATTAAATAATACAATTTGTATTACAAATATTAGAAGAGGACCTAATCTACGCAGCCACCTTCTAGGAAGGTTCTGTTTGAATTAGGCCTCGAACTATCATACTAATATTTGAATCCTTGAAAATAGTCTTGACGTAGAGTTTCTAACAATTCCCTGGTAACATTTTCTGGAAGTGGTTGTTGTGCTTGATCCTCCAATGCATCCATGTCGTCTTCACTAGAATTTACCAAAATATTATCTATATCATATTCAAATTGGACAGGTAAACTAGGACGCCCATAATTCCTTCGCTCGGCATTGATCCAATCTCTAAACAATACCGATATCTCCAAGCTGTCTGATGCTAATGAATACCTATGCTCCCCAATTTGATATCTTGTTGCACTAAAAGCGCCCTGCGAAGCTACTGAAGATGCTTGAATAGCTAGCAAATCTCGAACCACCGGTTGAAGTTTTGGAAATGACTTGCCGCGAGTCTTCCACCATTCCAAAAGTTGAGGTTTGCCTTGTGCATCCTTAATGCTTTCCATTCCCTGATTGAGATATTCATCAAAATCATTCCTTTCATTAGAAGTAAGACCAAGATAATTTTCCATCATATCATCAATATCATCTTCATTTGAATATCTACGCCTAGAACTTGAAGGTTCTACATTATGTACTTCATCATTTATTCTACTAGAATTATACAAGTCATACAATTTTCTAGCTTCAATTCTTATGCTATCTTTAACATCGGACAAACTAGGTATTTTGTCCTCTTCGGCAACTTCGTCACCTTGGATACTTTGCTGATATATAATCTCTAAAATATCTAAATTTGAATATATTCTTTCAACCATTCGTGATGCACCTATTTCTTTGTA
Source organism: Jaltomata sinuosa (assembly GCA_003996215.1). Lineage (NCBI taxonomy): Eukaryota > Viridiplantae > Streptophyta > Magnoliopsida > Solanales > Solanaceae > Jaltomata > Jaltomata sinuosa. Next base: position 383,525 of record QJPP01001096.1, read on the forward strand.
AGTTGGGTTTAATAAACAAGCAGTTAAATAAATTTGAGGAATAGGTGATGTGCCTCCATTCTACGGCACTTTTGACTCCTTTAACTAAGAATAATCGTGAGTTTTCAAGCAACCGTTGTCGTTTTTGATGTTTTTATGTTGTATTTGCAGGAAATGTAGACAAGGATAAAAAGGAAGTAAAACTACTCAAGCTAAGTAAAAAGGTTGAGCTTGACGGAGGACTTGACGGCTCGTCACACCTGTGACGGACCGTCAGCCAAGCCACCAAACCTGGCAGCACTTGAAGGAGCCACTGGATAGCGGCGACGGTTGGCACGACGGCCCGTCACACCTGTGACGGACCGTCAGCCAAGCCGTCAAGTGGGAGCTCAAGGAGAGTCTGCACTGGATAGCAGCGACGGTTGGCGTGACGGTCCGTCGCATGGGTGACGGGCCGTCAGCCGAACCGTCAAGTTAGAGCTAAAGATAGCAAGCACATGATAGTGACGACGGCTTAGAGTGACGGCCCGTCAGGCGACCCGTCAAACGCGATGCGGGATTCCGAAAATCCTATTTTTGGACTTTATTTCCTGAACTACTATAAATACCCTGTGTTAGGTTTATTCTAATCATTCATTACCCAATAGTTCTAGGATTATTTTGAGCAAGTTTTGGAGAGAAAAACACGACACAACACGTTTGTCTTCCTCTCTTCCCTTGTTCTTCCATTGTTCTTGGGATCTTGGATTCTTGTTCTTGGATAAATTGAAGCTTGTGTTCATTATATTGTAAGAATTTTTTCTCTTTATTATGAATATGAATTTCTTCTCTTTTCCTAAAAGCATGAGTAACTAACTTCCCACAACTAGGGTTGTGGGAGCCATGGCAAAAGTAGCAATATAGATTCCGGGTAGCATAGGGTTCAATCTTTATGTTGTCACGTGGTTAATCATTCAATTACTAACGTTTTCTAGTGGTTGCAAACATTAGAACATGCCTAGGTTTAATTTGCTTGAGTAAAGAGATTAAACCGAGAAATTTGATTAACTACAAGGATTCGAGACTACCAACTCTCGTCTCATGATTAGTGTTGTAACTAGATTAATCTACTTGATGTTTAGGATTTACATAAGAAAGTTCACCTTTTCAAGTTCGAAAGAATTGAAAAGAAAATTTGTCTAATTGGTTGAGAAATGTTTAGACGATACCATGAATTCAATCACATCGTGATATGCATATAGAGCGGACCCGGTTAAGCCTTGAGTCGAAATTGTTACGACGCCATGGTGAACACTTCCCTAGTTCACTCTCATATTGATTATTAATCGCACATTATTATTTGATTTGGTTAAATATTATTCACACAAAAACCCCCCAATTTACCGAAAACTATCGACTACTAGTCATTTAATTCACTATCGATTTAATTTGCACCTTATTCCCTGTGGGATCGACCCCAACCTTAGTTGGGTTCTATATTTGACAGCGACCGCTTACGCTTCGTAATTGGAGTCGTAATTTGGGCGTATCAAATTTTGGCGCCGTTGCCGGGGACTACGGTTGTTTATTAAATCTGGTGTGTTTATTTGACTCTTAGTCATATTTCCTGATTTTACTTTTATTTGTTGTTTTTGTTTATTACAGGGTACTGAGTTGTGCATGCCAAGTACCCGACGCTCGGGAGAACCAATATTACCCTACGACCCCGAGCTCGCAAGAACACTAAGGCAAACCATGGCTGCACAACAAACGGAGGCAGCAAGGCTCGCTGCAGAGCAGCAGGCTCAACATGATCAGCATCACTTGAATGCTGAAGATATAGAAGATGATACTGCATTAGATGGAGTTGGTGCTACGGGCGCCATTGTTCTTCCTCCACTAGCGCCCGGGGCCAAGTTTAACATAACTAGCACTATGCTTCAGCTGTTGAACTTAAAGGGACTGTTCCGTGGTATGGCTGGTGATGATCCAAACCGGCACCTGATGAATTTCGTGGGTATCTGCAAGTCGTTTGAATTGCCTGGAGTAAGTCAGACCGCGATCAGACTCAGGTTGTTTCCATTGTCTCTATCTGATGAGGCAGCGTTATGGTTGACAGAGCTAATCCCCGACTCTATCGCAACTTGGGGAGAGTTGAAAGGAGCTTTCCTAGAAAGGTTCTTTCCTCCCTCTAGGATGATACAGTTGAGGGATGAAATTAGCAATTTCAGACAACAACCTCACGAGGCGTTACATGAGACGTGGTTGCGGTTCAAGAAGAAGCTGACACAATGCCCTAACCATCAGTTGACCGACAATTTTCTGATGCAGACATTTTACAGGGCACTAAATTCGGCTACCAAGCCGACATTGGATAATGCAGCAGGTGGAGCATTTATGGGTCTCACGTTTATCGATGCCACAGCTATTCTGGACCGGCTCACTAAAACCAACAGGGCCTGGCATACACGGGACACAGAGATGGCTGCTAGCACTCATGCAATCGGTATGTCAGCAGATCAACGCAGGAGAGAGGAAGAGCGGGACCAAGATATGGCCCATCTGAAAACGCAAATGGACCTATTGACAAAACATTTGCTGTCTGGAGACATGGAGAAAGTGAAAGTTTTGGATTCCCAAAGTAGAGCAGCAGAGTTCGAGTCTGATGAGGAGGCAAATTATTTGGGGGGTTTCCAGGCCAATGGCCATGGAAACCAAGGTCGGAACTATCAGAAGGACAACTATTATGAAAAAGCTGGCTACAGAGACCGTGATCAGGGGAACTGGATGAATAAAACAGATAGAGGTGGGTTGTACGTACCACCTAGTAACCGAGAAAGAAGTAGCAATGATACAGGGACGTCCAAGTTAGAGAATATGATGGCAAAGATGTTGTTGAAGGTGGAATCTACTGACTCCGGAGTCAAGGAAATGAAATCTGAATTATCATCCTTGAGTCAGTTGGTTAATTCTCATTCCACCTCAATCAAGCAGTTAGAGCAACAAATGAGTCAAGTCTCGGCGTCTCTAAATCAACGGAAAGCTGGAACATTGCCGAGTGACACCATTCAAAACCCGAGAAACGACGGAAATTGTATGGCAATCACCACCAGAAGCGGTAAGACATTATCAGAATCACATCCGGTAATTCAGACCCATAAAGGTAGCATTGCTGATAAAGAAGAGTTAGTAGATGCTGAAAATATGGTCGATGAGGGTGTGAATGTGTCTGTTGAAAAACCCGGCGCGGAAGAAGATGCTACTCAAGTGCTCACGGATAAAAGCAAGAAAGTTGAAAAACTTCCAACTATGATGCCTCGGCCACCACCTCCTTTCCCACTGCGGTTGAAGAAAAAAGTGGAAGATAGAAAGTTCCTGAACTTCATGACCATGCTCAAACAGATATCAGTAAACATCCCTCTGGTGGATGCGCTTGAACAAATGCCCGGTTATGCCAAGTTCATGAAGGACTTGATCACAAAGAAGAGGTCGGTAAGTTTTGAACCGGAAGACAACCTCCACCATTGTAGCGCCATTTCATCAAGGTCGCTGGTCCAAAAGAAAGAAGACCCGAGTGCGTTCACTATTCCTTGCACCATAGGGGAGTTTAACTTTGCCAAGGCTCTTTGTGAATTGGGGGCTAGCATAAACTTGATGCCGTTAGCCATCTACCGGCAGTTGGGCTTAGGATCCCCCAAACCGACGACTATGAGGTTATTGATGGCTGACAGATCGGTAAAATGCCCGGTTGGTATTTTGTATGATGTACTTGTGAAGGTGGGGAAGTTCATATTTCCGGCAGACTTCATGATTTTGGACTGCGAATTGGACTTCGAAGTCCCTATTATTTTGGGACGACCCTTCTTGGCAACCGGAAGAGTATTGGTAGATATGGAGAGCAACGAGTTGACTTTCAGGTTGAACGACGAGGTAGTGAAGTTTAATGTGTGCAGATCAATGAAGCAACCGAGGGACATGAATGTCGTCTCGGTTATTGATGTTGTTGCAGAATCTGATGTGATCGTTTTTGTTGAAGAGAGACTTGCTGTAGAGACATTGGCAGCAGTTATGATGAATTTCGATGATGATGGCATCGAAGATTATGAGGAAATTGTAAATGCTATGGTTAGAATAGGGTCATATGGTTACGCCCCAAAGAAATTGGATCTCGATTTAAAGAACAGACCAACACCTCCTGCAAAGCCTTCTATTGAGGAAGCGCCGGTATTAGAGTTGAAAGAGTTGCCAGGCCATCTGAAGTATGCATTTCTGGGTGACAAAGATACCTTACCGGTAATCATCGCGATAGACCTTGTCCAATCTCAAGTTGAAGCGTTATTATCCACTCTGAGGAGACACAAGAGAGCAATCGGCTGGACCATTGCAGATATTATTGGCATCCCACCAGGTATTTGTACTCATAAGATACATCTAGAAGAAAATTGTACTCCCACCATCGAGCACCAGCGGAGACTGAATCCGCCAATGCAAGAGGTGGTGAAGAAAGAGATCATCAAATGGCTCGATGCTGGAGTGGTTTACCCAATCTCTGATAGCAAATGGGTAAGCCCAGTGCAATGTGTTCCTACGAAGGGAGGAATGACTGTGGTAGCAAATGACAAAAATGAGCTGATTCTATTAAGACCTGTCACGGGCTGGCGAGTCTGTATGGATTACCGGAAGCTAAACTCCTGTACTCTCCGTGATCATTTCCCCATGCCCTTTATGGATCAGATGCTGGATAGATTAGCTGGAAGAAGTTGGTATTGCTTTTTAGATGGATATTTGGGGTACAACCAAATATCTATCGCCCCAGAAGATCAGGAGAAGACCACGTTCACGTGTCCCTATGGTACGTTTGCTTTTAGACGCATGCCCTTTGGTCTTTGCAATGCTCCTGCAACCTTCCAAAGATGCATGATGTCTATCTTTTTTGATATGGTGGAGAACACATTGGAAGTCTTCATGGATGACTTTTTGGTAGTGGGTGATGCATTTGATGATTGCTTAGCTAATCTGGGTCAGGCGTTGCAAAGGTGTGAAGAGTCAAACCTCGTGCTGAATTGGGAGAAATGCCATTTCATGGTGAAAGAAGGCATTGTATTAGGACACAAAATATCTATGAGAGGTCTAGAGGTGGATAGAGCCAAGATTGAAGTCATCGAGAAACTACCTCCACCCATTTCAGTAAAGGGTGTGAGGAGTTTTCTTGGTCATGCCAGTTTCTACCGAAGGTTCATCAAAGATTTCTCTAAGGTTGCTACCCCATTGTGCAAGTTGCTTGAAAAGGAGACGAAGTTTGTATTTGATGCTGAGTGTTTGAGGGCGTTTGAATGCCTGAAAGAAAAGTTAGTGGATGCTCATATTATAATTTCCCCGGATTGGTCCAAACCGTTCGAAGTAATGTGCGATGCGAGTGGTGTGGCGCTTGGAGTTGTTCTGGGACAGAAGCGAGACAAACTTTTTCACCCCATTTATTATGCTAGTAAAGCATTGAATGGGGCGCAAAAGAACTACACAGTGACAGAACAGGAGCTGCTGGCTGTTGTATACGCCTTTGAGAAATTCAGAGCATACTTACTTGGTACAAAAGTGGTGGTGCACACAGATCATGCAGCCTTGAGGTATCTGATGACCAAAAAGGATTCAAAACCTCGACTAATCTGATGGGTGCTATTGTTGCAGGAATTTGACTTTGAAGTCAAAGATCGGAAAGGGTGTGAGAACCAGGTAGCGGATCATCTGTCCAGGCTTGAGAGGGAAGAGAACGTAATAGAGGAACCAGAGATTGATGATGCATTCCCGGATGAGCAGGTAATGGCTGCGTCACGTGATATGGTGCCTTGGTACGCTGACTTCGCAAATTATGCGGTGAGTGACATGATCCCAGAAGATTTGAACTTCCACCAGAAAAAGAAGTTTCTCCATGATGCAAGTAAGTTTTTCTGGGATGAGCCGTATTTATTCCGGTTGTGTGCTGACAACATAGTGAGGAGATGTGTACCGGAAGCGGAAATGACAAGCATCTTGCAAGCTTGCCATTCGTCCCCAGTTGGAGGACATCATGCGGGTAATCGAACCGCCCGAAAAATCTTACAGTGTGGTTATTATTGGCCGACAATCCAGAAAGATTCATACGAATTTGCCAAGTTTTGTGATCAATGCCAACGAAGAGGAGCAATCTCTCGCCGACAAGAGCTACCCATGTCCACTATTTTGGAGGTTGAATTGTTCGACGTATGGGGAATATATTTCATGGGCCCTTTTGAAAGTTCTTACGGGAACCGCTACATCTTGGTAGCGGTGGATTATGTGTCAAAGTGGGTAGAGGCGGTTGCTTTGGCCGATAACGAAGGGAGAAGTGTGGTGGCGTTCTTAAAAAGAAACATCTTTGCTCGGTTTGGCACCCCTCGCACAATCATCAGTGATGGAGGTTCACATTTTTGTAATAAGGTGTTCCGGGCTGCTCTAGGAAAATATGGAGTGAAGCAACACAAGGTAGCCACACCTTATCACCCCCAAACCAGTGGGCAAGTCGAGGTGTCGAACCGGGAAATTAAAGAGATCTTGGCTAAGTCTGTGAATGTGAACCAGCGAGATTGGGCGAGAAAGCTGGATGACGCACTCTGGGCGTACCGAACAGCGTTTAAGACGCCAATAGGTATGTCTCCTTACCAATTTGTTTTTGGTAAAGCTTGTTACTTGCCCGTGGAACTTGAGAACAAGGCCCTTTGGGCGCTCAAAAAGTTAAATCTCAGTTGGAAAGAGGCATCGGACCTAAGGTTGGAACAATTGAATGAGATGGACGAGTTCCGATTGCGAGCATATGAGAGGTCCGCTCTTTACAAGGAACGAATGAAGCTTTACCATGACAAGAAGATTGAGAAAAGGGAGTTCAAAGTAGGGGACTTGGTATTATTGTTCAACTCCAGGTTCAAATTATTTCCCGGGAAGCTCAAATCCAAATGGTCCGGACTATTCAAAGTACACCAAGTGTTTCCATCCGGTGTGGTCGAACTCGAAAACAAAGATGGTGAGTTGTTTAATGCAAATGGGCAGAGGGTAAAGCACTATCTGGGCCTCCCGAAGGAGGTACATGTTCTGTCTCTGGTGTATCTTGATGAAGTCTGAGTAATCAAGACACCCGCGTCGTGCCGCGACGTTAAATCAGGCGCTGTATGGGAGGCAACCCATAAATTATTGTTGTATTATAGTCATGGAAAAAATTTGATTTGTTAGAATTGGTTAATATGTGCGTTGAGTGTGCAGGTACAAAGAGTGGACGTAACAGCGTGTTCTGTCTAAGAGTGACGGTGACTGTTGACGGGCCGTCAACTGTACGACGGACCATCACATAATTGACAAATATTCATGCCCACTGCTTTAAAGTGACGGTGTTTTCGACGGACCGTCAAAGACTTGACGGACCGTCATCTCTGGCCGTCACCCATAATCCTCACAAGGGCTCACTGCCTAATTGTGACGCCCCAAGTGACGGTCCGTCGAGTCCTTGACAGACCGTCACTCCAGGCAGCCGCATCAGGTAAGTTTTTAATTTTGGGCGACCCGACCCAAAACCTAACCGACCCGCCTGGTTACATATTAATTTCATCTTCATCATTTTACCACTTATCTTCAAATCTCAAACTCCAAACCTCCATTAAAAAATCAAAATCCGTCTTCTCCCCAAGCAAATCTACAACTTGCTCCCAAGAACCACACCCCCATTTTCCTTTCTTCACCATCATTCAAACGCACCAAACCAATGAATTCCCGCTAGTTGTCATCGGTTCATATAAATCAAAGGGAATAGCGATTTCTTCTCACTAACAAAATCAAGGTACGATTCTAAACTCTTCCTCGTTGAGATTATTCGAGTAGCGTGAAGAACTACCGAAGGAAATTGTTGGGTTTGTAATTTATGAAATTGTGATAAATGTTGTTGGGTATGAGAGAGTGTTATTGTTGTTTGAAATCGTAAGTGTGACCTGGGTGAAGTCTTGAGTAACCCATGAGATCAAATACATGATGGGTGGTGACTTTGGGAAACCAAATCCCACAAAGAAGGAGAAAACCCGTCATTGAGCACAAGGTGTTCGAGGAAATGCCTCAAAGAGAGTGAAAACACGCTGTCTCAACTTGACGGTTGGCATGACAGCCCGTCACACATGTGATGAACCGTCAGTTAAACCGTCAGGTTGAGACAGTTCACTGTCTTAAAGTGACGGCCGGTGTGACGGTCCGTTGCTCATGCGACTGACCGTCACCCATACCGTCACTCCAAGACAGTGGCGACAATTTAGTGTATCCTTTTATCATGTGTTCGAACTTGTTCTCGTGCAGGTACATGGCTCCCAAATAACAACCGCCTCGCGGTCAAGCACAAAAGAAGAAAGAAAGGATCGCTACAACTCGGACCCTAATTGATGAATCGAGTAGCAACGAACAAGCAGTTGAAGCCCCGACTTACCAGACTAGGCTAGCTAAACGAAGAACCAGTCTCCCAGTCTGAAGAGGAGAGTGGGTCATCTAGCAGTGAGTCGGGGAGCGGTAGTGGATCGGATGAAAGTGGTAGCTCTAGCCTCAGTCCGGAGGATGTAGGTGGTCCTGAAACTACCAAAATTGCAGGGAGTGCACCCATAGACAGAGAATCGATCCGGTGGGCATTAAAGGATGCTCAGAAGCACTATCTTGACAGTTTTACCAAGACGATGTCGAGAAGCCACAAAAGACCGATAGCCGAAGAAGTGCAAATCATGACCACGGATCTGCCTGAATACCCAGTTCTCCAGTCACAGTTTCAGAGGTATCAGCTCGAGTGGATAAGCTCGCCCCCGGGATTCTATTATCCAGAACTAGTCCGAGAATTCTATGCCAACTACTTGGCACTGTTGGAGAGCATATGTGAACCAGGAAAAGGGGTTAAAACAGCACCAAGGCATGACAGGGTGCCAGTTCGGGGTAAACAAGTGGACATCTCACGGGAAATGATCAACAGAGTCCTCTTTGGCCCTGAATACATCCCTCCACCTAATATGCCAGAGTTTCATGACAAGATTTCCAACGCCTACTCGCAGAGACCATGGTTAGCCCGAACATTGACTGATGGCTCACCATCTTGGCTAACTCAGAGGGGATGGATATCGAATCAATCACTAAGCTTCGTAGCCAAGTTTTGGTGGGCGGTTGTGCGGTTCAGGTTATTTCCAACAGGAGGAGACAATAATTTGGATGAGGGAAGAGCCATCCTTGTGGCGAGCTTGATAGCCGGGTACGTCATCAACTTCGGAATGATAATTGCAGATGAGATGCGCACCAGGGCCATAAAAACTACTTCGTCTTTGCTGTTCCCGTGTCTAGTGACTGAGTTATGCAGGCGTGCAGAGGTGCCAATATGGGATGGTATTGATAAGCAAGTGACAGCGTCATCAAAGCAGAATATTGACAAATCAAAGGATGACACTAAGTTTGAAATGAGGATTCATAAGCCTCAGATCTTCGAAGAGCCAACCACAACCACCTCTGAGGCAACCGACACCCCATCAGGCACAGAAATACCACTTGCGGTGTTTGATCCGAAAACTTCACAACAACGAGAGCTACTGCTGAAAGCTCTGGCACTGCGGCAAGGCCTCCTCTACCACCAGAATATCACATGAACCCCCGAAATTTTGCTAAAATGGTGCAAAAGCAGAAATAGTTGGATAAACAGATTGCCGCTTGGACGGACTTGTTTAAACCCACCATTGATGAAGCAATACGGGAGGCTCTGAAGCCATTTGAGGGGCTGCGTGCAAGGGTAGATGCGATGGAAACCCGGATGGATGCAAGGCTAAACGAAATGAGCATCCCAGACCTGGCGAGATTTGATGCGGAGCTTAAGAAGGTGAAAAATGATATCACAGTCCTCAAGCAAGAAAAAGCGTTTTATGAGGAGACGTCGGAGTTCGTGGACTTGGACGAAGAAACCACGATAGTGGATTTGATGGGTCGGCCACTGAAAATTAGTGAACCCCAAGCAGGTGAAAGTGGGGTAAAGAAATCAAAGAAGAGGAAGCACAAAAAGATATCAGCTGAGGAGGACGAGTTAGAGGTCGCGAAGCAGCGGTCGGTAATAGATGAGCAGCTGCAACAGGAAAGAGTGTGTGCCCAAGCAGGTGGGGCATCCTCCAGTGTAGTACCGGAGTCTGAAAAGACCCCAGATGTTGATGAGCCACATACGGAAACCTAGGTTTCCCATGTACCCCTATTCCTTTATTCTGAATATCTGTTTCCTTGATCATTGAGGACAATGCTAAATTTTTTTGTTAGGGGTAGGAGTACCACCACCGGAGGTTTTTGTTGCCGTGTTTCTTTTCCTCCGGTGTGCTATCTAGTAGAACCGGCATGTTTAGGTTGTCATTTAAATTTTAAAAATTGTGATGTCCGTAGCAAGCATGGCTTTTTGAAAATTTAACTAAAAGGAGCCCCCTCTGAAAATTTTGGATTTTGTACTTATGTTTGAAATAATTGACTGTTCGGGATCCTTGAATGTCATTGTGTGGTTATGATTGGAATAAGTATGCTTAAGCCGAGCGGTTGTTTTGATAGTCGGTAGTTGTATGGTTTCTTGGTGCCAAGTGTGTGTGAGCATATTGTTATAAATTCTTACTCTGTGCATGCATCTAGAACTTGCCCGGTCTATTTTGTTAAGTTTGAAGTTGGTTGATTAGGAAAGGATCACAGGCCCTTTTTGTGTGCAGTCCACTTAGCCTATAAGACCATCCAAATGTAAATAATCCCTTTGATCCCTGTTTGAGCCACAATTGACCCTGTTCGTTCAATAACCTGTCACCGTTCCTGTTTAACTTTGAATCCCTGTTTTGGCCCTGGTCCTTCCTTAGACATCGTGCACCTCAACTCAGGCAATCAGCCTAAGTTGAGGGTGGCTACTATAGAGGTAAATGATAAAAAAAATAGGATGGATAAGATTGGTTGTGAATAGAATGAAAATTTCGGGTGTGTGTCTAAGAAAAGAAAGAAAAAGAAACGAAAAAAAAAAAGATGAAAAAGAACGAAAAAGAAATAAAAAGAATTGTCAAAATAAAGAGGCCGCACCTGTAGCTAGAAAGAAGGGAATAAAAAGGTGAATAAGGATGGACGAAGTAAAATTGAGTGGAAGTAGTAGGTCGGTGAGTCCAAGGAAGGTTTAGTCACTATTCCCCAAACGTATCCTACCTGCACCCGAAGCCTCATTACAAGCCAAAACAAGTCCTGTAGTGATCCTGAGTGGCTATCTGAAAAACTGAAATAGAATAGTAAGGGCAAGCTTATGGCATCGCATGTGCATTGTGTGAAATCGTTTGTGAGTGTGAGTGCCTTACCTAGTCCCAAATCTTGTGTGTGGGACTTCTTTGCTGTGAGGGCACCAAGATCTCTGTATTATCTATTGATTGTTGAGATAGCTGTTGTGCGTGTATATAGAATATTCTATCATATCGGAATGACATGTTTGGATCCGTGCAACTTAGCGTTTCATACATTTGTGTGCTACCGGGGGGGGATTGATTTAAATTGATTAAGCTGTTGAATGGCCATGATTTGCTAGTGACACGAGTCTTTTTGTTTTTGGTGTCATGTTGCTTGAGGACAAGCGAACGTTTTAAGTTGAGGGTGTTGATGTGCCTCCATTCTACGGCACTTTTGACTCCTTTAACTAAGAATAATCATGAGTTTTCAAGCAACCGTTGTCGTTTTTGATGTTTTTATGTTCTATTTGCAGGAAATGTAGACAAGGATAAAAAGGAAGTAAAACTACTCAAGCTAAGTAAAAAGGTTGAGCTTGACGGAGGACCTGACGGCTCGTCACACCTGTGACGGACCGTCAGCCAAGCCACCAAACCTGGCAGCACTTGAAGGAGCTACTGGATAGCGGCGACGGTTGGCACGACGGCACGTCACACCTGTGACGGACCGTCAGCCAAGCCGCAAGTGGGAGCTCAAGGAGAGTCTGCACTGGATAGCAGCGACGGTTGGCGTGACGGCCCGTCGCATGGGTGACGGGCCGTCAGCCGAACCGTCAAGTTAGAGCTAAAGATAGCAAGTACTGGATAGTGACGACGGCTTAGAGTGACGGCCCGTCACATGCTTGACGGCCCGTCAGGCGACCCGTCAAACGCGACGCGGGATTCCAAAAATCCTATTTTTGGACTTTATTTCCTGGACTACTATAAATACCCTGTGTTAGGTTTATTCTAATCATTCATTACCCAATAGTTCTAGGATTATTTTGAGCAAGTTTTGGAGAGAAAAACACGACACAACACGTTTGTCTTCCTCTCTTCCCTTGTTCTTCCATTGTTCTTGGGATCTTGGATTCTTGTTCTTGGATAAATTGAAGCTTGTGTTCATTATATTGTAAGAATCTTTTCTCTTTATTATGAATATGAATTTCGTCTCTTTTCCTAAAAGCACGAGTAACTAACTTCCCACAACTAGGGTTGTGGGAGCCACGGCAAAAGTAGCAATATAGATTCCGGGTAGCGTAGGGTCAATCTTTATGTTGTCACGTGGTTAATCATTCAATTACTAACATTTTCTAGTGGTTGCAAACATTAGAACATGCCTAGATTTAATTTGCTTGAGTAAAGAGATTAAAACCGGGAAATTTGATTAACTACAAGGATTCGAGACTACCAACACTCGTCTCATGATTAATGCTGTAACTAGATTAATCTACTTGATGTTTAGGATTGACATAAGAAAGTTCACCTTTTCAAGTTCGAAAGAATTGAAAAGGAAATTTGTCTAATTGGTTGAGAAACGTTTAGACGATACCATGAATTCAATCACATCGTGATATGCATATAGAGCGGACCCAGTTAAGCCTTGAGTCGAAATTGTTACGACGCCATGGTGAACACTTCCCTAGTTCACTCTCATATTGATTATTAATCGCACATTATTATTTGCTTTGGTTAAATATTGTTCACACAAAACCCCCCAATTTACCGGAAACTATCGACTACTAGTCATTTAATTCACTATCGATTTAATTTGCACCTTATTCCCTGTGGGATCGACCCCAACCTTAGTTGGGTTCTATATTTGACAGCGACCGCTTACGCTTCGTAATTGGAGTCGTAATTTGGGCGTATCAATAGGAATAAAATATTTTCTAAATTTTTTAATCATTGCATTAATAGAATCTTTAAACCGTGGAATATTTTTGTATTGAAAATATTTATCAGAAATAGCACATATATTTGGTAAAACTGAACAAATAGTTGGATAATAAAGTTCAGATATTTGTTTTGTAGCTAAATAAAAAACTTTTAAAAATTCTTTAAGTTCATATGCTTCTTTCCAATCAGTGTCAGTAATTCTATAATCATTATCTGAATTGTGAGCATTCCAAACCATTTGTAAAGGCTTTCTATATTCATAAGCAACTTTAAGCATTTCATATAAAGAATTTCATCTAGTAGACACTGTTTTTGGAATTTTTCTAGGGGGGAGTTCTAATTCACGACACTGATTTTCAAACTCTACACGTATAGACTTTACTTGACATTTAAAAATAAAATGACATGCAGCTTCACATTTTATACAACCATTATTAAACATTGCTATACCATTTCTAACAATTAAATTATATATGTGTGCAGCACACCTAATATGAAAACCGTCATTATAAATAGGACAAATTGTTGATTTTAGTTTATCAACAACATTTGTATTATTAGAAGCATTATCAAGGGTGACACTAATTACTTTATTACAAATTCCATAAAATTGTAAAACATCTATAATAGTTTGAGCTATGTAACTACCGGTTTTCAGCTTTTCACAACATTTATAACCTAAAATTCTTTTTTGCATGTTTCAATTTTCATCAATCCAATGACCAGTAATAGTGAAATAATCGTTACCATTAGGACTATGACCCATATCAGAAGTGATAGCCATTCTACAAGTATTATAGTTAAATAAACAACGAAGATATTGTACATGTTGTCCTTGATAATCAAAAATAGCTTTTTTAATAGTATTTCTTGAAAAACCTGTGAAAGAAGGATTATACACTATTTGAATATAATGAACAAAATCGGGATTTTCAGCAAAACTAAAAGGCAAGCCACAAAGAACAATCATTTTAGCTAATTCTTCAAGATCTCTTTCTCTACTATAACTGCGATGTGTACTAGGGCCAGCAACATTAGAAGGGTTTAACTGTGTTTGGATCATGTTAGAGGCCCCTACTCCTACAGATGCATCGGGAAGGGGAGTACCATATATTTTTGCATCGGCTATAGCTTGAGTGTGCAAAAATTCATTTTTACAACATCCCATTAAATAATTTCTTAAATGTCCCATCCCACCCGACTTTTCCGTAGTTTTATGATTCAAAATATATTTACATATTTTACTAATAGCTTGAGTTTTATCCTCACTTTGAGTCATAAATTGCCACACAACAGATTTTTTAGGACGTTCAGCCTTTGGCTTAGCCCTAGTAGGATGTACAGGGGGAGTGGGAGTGGGAGCGGAAGCGGGAGCAGGAGTGGGACTAGTAGCCGTAGGCGGCTCTGTTTCATCATCATCATAAGTATCATTACCATCATATTCATTATCATATTCTACTTCTTCATCTAGTTCTTCATTGAAATTACCAAACCTTGTCTGTAAAAATTCATGATCTAATTGAGTATTGCTATCAATATTAAAAGGAGTTTCATCAACATGTGTAAAATCATCCGTATTTATTCTTAATTGAGGTTGTTGTCTAGTTTTAGATTTGGATTTAGAAGAACTACCGACTTTAATTTTTTCGGTTACTGCATAAGTCAACCTACCAAAAAGTATTTTTTTACCTTGGCCGATATTTTTATCACCGGATTCCATATTAAAATATTAAAAGTAAGCAAATAAATAAATACAAAATTAAATGCAAATAAAATAAATAAAAAAATTAAATGCAAAAAAATAAATAAGTAAAGAGATGAAAGTTGGAACGAATGTACCAAACGTCTGCGTAAAAACAGACGTGTATAACCAAAAGCCGAAATTGATAGATGAAACTTGAAGCTTGAAAATTGCTCCAAAATAATTCAACAAATAAAATTAACAATTTAATAGAGACTATTAGAGAATAGAGAGTAGAAGAGTAGAAGATTGAGAGTTGAGAGAGTAGATAAAGAAGAAGAAATTTTGTGTAATAAATAATGAAGGGGTGGGGGGTTTTTATAGTTAAAATTTAGGACTAAAATGTATTTTTAAAAACTTTGGGGTATTAAAAAAAGTTTGGGGGTAGGGGGATGTTTTGGCTGAAATAGCCGTTGGGTGGGGCCCACTGGCCATTGCCAACGGCTAACCCAACGGCTATTTAATTAAAAAAAAAAATTTGAAACTTTCCCACCGGATCTAATCGGACCGGACCGGACCGGTACCGGGACGATCCGATAATTTTACCCCTTCCGTCCCGTTACCCCTACCGGCCAACCCCTACACCGGACTAAACCGGAGTCTACCGGATCGGAACTGGACCAGACCAGAACTGGACCGGTAACGGAACGGGACGGTCCGGAACCGGTACCGGCACCTCCCGGTTCCGTTGCCACTCTTATTTCCATGTATATACTTAGCACCATCATTATTTAATATATAGCAAAAAAATTATTACCTAAATTTTTTACATATTCTAAACTCTAAAGTATTTGAATTGACCCAAATTTATATTGTACAAAAAATACAAATATACAACTCTACTTTTGACCCTATTAAAAAAAAATTGATGTACCAAATCAAAATAGGACAAACAAATTGAAATGTAGGGAGCAATAGAGCAGTATATATTACAAGCATACTAAGTTGGTATTTCAGTTTTTATTTGTTATAAGAATCTTGAATTAACATTTGTACCGAATCAAATGTTATAATATACATACATGATATATTAGTAGGGCTGAGATTGCGGACAGAGAACTGTGAATGATTTTATACATTACTTTAAAGTCAGACTACTATTTAGTTATAATATTGTTTCTCCTTCTATTCATTATTCTCCGCCTTCAGATATGTAAGTTTTGTATCCACAATTTACAAATATGATCATTGATCATTTGGACGAATAATGCACAAAAAATTAAGCTCGATATAAATGTTAATCCTATTAAATTTGAATAATGGCTATGATGAGTGTAACTTTAACAAAAATATAATTTTCGCACATTGCACGTATTACTCTTCTCAATAAGGACTTAAATAACATAAATAATACTTGAAGAATTTATTTGAGTCAGAAAGATAATGAATTATTTCTATGTCCTTTCACATAGAACCTAAATCATGATATTTTCTTCTATTTCTAGTTTTGTCAAGAGTTACTACTTAAAAGTTCGAAGACAAAAGCTGTAAAAAGTACAAGAGGCTCATGTTCTACTTAATTTTATTAGTAATTTATTGACTTCCTCTCATATCCATCTTCCGTCGCTGATATCCTACATCTTACAAGCTTCACTAATAGCCTCGTCCATCTCCACACATAAGAAATGCAATAATTTCATAGACAAAATTTTGATGTTATGGAAGGATTATCGCATGCAAAGAGTAGGCTTTATAAATATCTAAAATATTGTGATAAAAATGATCCTTGATAGATCGGTAGTTTCTGAACATCCACACAAAATTACTTCTCATAAAGAAAGAATATTAAACAATCAAATTTGTTACTGGTATATGATTATCGAGAGGAGGACACTGTTTCATGCTAAATATTAGGAAGTGTTTCCTAGCTGGAATTCACATAAATAAGAATATATAATTTCATGAACATTTATAGAAAAGTACAAAAAATAAAAGAAAATAAATTTACCGGATTTTACACTTGCAGAGTAGATTTGTATGTTGTCCGAGGTAAACACATAAGTTTACTTAAAATATTGAAAATTTGTATGAAAAGTAGAGAATTTCAATGGTTCAAACTCTACTTATATAAGCAAATTTTTTATTAGAATTTAATTGGTTATTGATGATTTATTCACTGATAACTTAATTTTGTAACTGATTTTCTTTAACTGATGAAAGAAAAATGACAGTGACCGAATGGTTCTCATTGAATACTAATAATTAGCTTACCAATTACAATTTAAAGGTTGCAATTTAATGTGGCATTATTAATTAATATCCCATAACCGCATAAAAAGTTTATTATTCACGCTTAAATACATTTTGTGGAGGACACCAAAGGTTAGTAAAAGCTTATTCAATTAACTTTTTCTTTAATTAATCTTTATTAGGATGTGTATGTTTAAAGAATCTAATAATGATCGGTATTAGAAGAGATTCATTTGCATTATTTTTTTATTTTTAAAAATATATCATTTATTATGAAGTGTATTTACTATTTTGTATGTAGAGTTTTAATTTAGGATAAGGGGTAATTAAGTCAATCAATATTTGAAGGGTATTATGGTAATCTAACTTTTAACTAAGAGGCTTTCCACTTTTAGAATATTATATATATAGATTATAGATTATAGATTCTAGATTATAGATTTGTATCAAATGTCTATCAAATGTCTATTTTGTATTTGGGTGAAAATCGTTTACACCCCTGAACTTTGCTTTAAAAATCAAATACCAAAGTTAATCATTCTCCTCCTTTATCCTAATTGACTTTTCAAAATACCTATTTTGCCCTTGTATTATCAACCTTTATATCTTTTTTAAAAAAACTTCTTTGTAATCACAATTTTTATTTTTTTAAATCTATATAACATATATTCTATAAAAAATATATTATTTTTTAGATGAAAAAAGAAAAGTGAGAAATACTAATTGAGTATATAAATTAATGACGTTCCATAAGAAAATAAATGAGTAAAATAAAATAAATAAATATATTAATAATTATCAAAACTATAATATCTAATTATATAAGTAAAAATAACTGGTAATTATAACTTTATAAATATATTTCGATGCATGTAATGCAAAAATAATTAAAAATAGAGTTATATATACAACAAATTAAATGATTGTTGTTTATAAATTTTAAGTTATAATTTAGAAAATATTTCATTATTGACAATCAAAATTGTAATGATCCTTCCGGTCATTTTCGCGTTTACGCCTTCTTTGTACTGTTAGAGCCTTTCTCTAGCGGCCCCAAGTCATTTACAGCTTACTGGAACCGGTGGTTCGGTGCCCTGGCCATTCGTTTGATCATTACGACCGTTTCCCTATTTTAGAGCTTTAACTTAGGAATTCATTGACTTCGGTCAATATTCTTGGTAAACGCGCTTGGAATCGAATTCTGACAGTTTCGTTAGCTCCGGAGCGTGGATTTTGGTCTAGATGGATCCTTGGTCGGGGTCTGGGATCTTTCAGTTTGATTTTGGGTGAGTTTTTGTGTTTCTATCCAAGTTGAACTTGAAAGTTTGACTTTGGTTAACATTCGGAGAAGACGGCCTCGGATGGAAATTCTGACCGCGTTGTTAGATTCGGAATGTTGACTTTAGGCTAGGGAGATATTTGATTTGGGCCTCGAGGCTTCCGGACTTGTTTTAGGCCATAGGGTTCCGTTTTGAAAAGTTGGCCTAAAGTTGGTTTTTGGGCGTGGGGCCCACTTTTCATTAAATCGATCTCCGTTGGAATTTTTGTTGATTCTGTTGACTCCGGAACATCGTTTTCACAATATTAGCATTATTGACTTTTGAGTATCGAGTTTTGATTGTGCCCGGAATGCCGCATGAAAATTATAGTCATTGTTGATTGCTGGTGTGGGCAGCAGTGTCCGCCTCAGCGCCCTGGGCGCCTGTGCCCCCTGCGCCTCAGCGCCCTGGCCACCTGTGCCTCAGCGCTCTGGCCGCCCTGGTGCGCCTGGGTTGCGTGCGCCTGGGCCACCCTGGTGCACCTGGGCACTGGCAGCCTATATAGCTGGCCACCACTTAAATTTTCAGCTCATTTCCTCTTCTTCCCCAACGTTTTTCCCCATTAAAATTAGCTCCAAAACCTCCATTCTTTCACCTGGTTCTTCCTAAACCTTGGAGGATTATATATTTTTGGTCCGTGCTCGTTCTTGGCTTCTAAAATTGGTAAGTTTCCTTGTTAATTTTTGTTAAATTCCATTATTTTTACCCCTTTAATTCTCCTAGTTTAGGGGCTGTTTGAGCCTTGGTTTATAGTCCATTTTCGCTCGATTTTGGAGCATGAACTTGCGAGAACATGGGGAACATTTTGGTATTTTTCATTTTAGGGTCGGGTTGTGGGACCTGCGGGTATGCTTGTGACCTGAATTTTGACCTGGTTATACTTTTAGCAATATGGGTATCATTAGTCTCGTTTTAAGTTATAGTTTATGTTCTTGGTAGTTTGATTGTCATTCGGAGCTTCTCGGATCAGTTTAGCCTCGAATATCGTTGTTCCACCAGCTTGTCGTCGAAAGACTGGTAGGTTAAGGTCTAACTTCTCTAGACTTCACATATAGAGGATAAGATTGTATTAATTGGCATCCTTGGGTTGGGTTTATAGCTTGGCACCACAGACCTTGATCGCTTTTCCATGTCTGCCTCGTTTCTTTCCTCCGTTGTGCGTAGTATTCTTGTTGAATGATATTATCACCCGTGTGGTCCTGCGTGGCCTTGTATTGACTCTGGACCATAGATGGTGGGTTATTTAGGGGTGTTCGTGAGTCCCGGACATTATTATCGTGATTTTAGGCTGGCTATCTGTGTTGTAGAATGATTTGAGTATGTATAGGGCCGATAGGTTGGTTATGAGCCGTTAGGCTGCTATTTGTGATTGATCTGCCATTCCATGCATAATAAGGGATGTCCCGCATATTTTACTATGGTTTGGGCTTCGGGCCTACTTTTACTAGTTTTCTAAACTTGCCTGGCCCCTGGGCCAGTTTTCGGTTGAAATGACTCTAAATTGGTTTGGAAATGCCTTGCATGGATCTTTTTGGGCTAAAAGAGTTAAAATATGAGTTTTTATCACAGTTTTCCTACTATTGTTAGACTCGGCAGGGCCGTGGTGCTAGATTGGCATTTTACTAAATTAAGATGCTATTAGACTCGGTCGGTCCGAGCATCTGAACTATTTTACTACTATTTTAGACCCGATTATGCCCGGGCACCCTTGGTGGAGTTTTGTGACTTGTTTTACTGTTTTAGACCTGGACAGAGTCCGGACATGCATATTAGAGATTTTGAGCTACCAGCTTGGATCCAGACCCACTTTGGAGGAGGTTTCGAGATTGAGATATAGTATATGGTCGAGGACCTCCATGGACCTTGCCAATCTGGGCCAGGGGCTTTGGGCTGCGTGCACCAGAGGAGGGGTATACGGTGGAGTAGAGGTATACGGGCAGTGTCCTTTTATGGAACCTACCTGGTGGGCCCTTTAGGCGCCGGAGGAGGTACATACAGAGTTACTTTTCTACCCTGATATCATTATGCATCATACCATTCATTTGCGTGAGGTTCCACCCTTATTTGCTGTTTACTGAGTGTACGCTCCAGTAGTATGGGATGCCGGAGAGTTTGTCTTCACTTGTTTGTGTTCCTCGGGTGTATGGGTGCCCGTTGGGACTGTAGGTAGGCTTGTTATTGCTTAGCCGAGTTATTATTCCTTATGTTATGATTTGGGTATTGGAAGTAGTATTTGTATCTTGACTTGGTTTTTATTCTTGTATTCGAGCATGCTTTTGTTTCCTATTTCCTCCTTTCCTTTTTACTTGAGGTTACCAGTATATCGCCTGTTTTCTGAAAACTTCTTATATATTGTTATTGAGAGGATCCCAGGTGCGTCATTTCTTTCTTTCACCTGTGTCTGTAATATATATTCTATAGCTAGCCATGCATGTTATTTTCTGTTGTCTTCCTTCTGTGCTAGCTTTCGTATACTTCTTCATTGTTTTCTGTGACTAACTATTGCTATTCTGCTTATTACTGCTCTTTTATCTTATATGTGCCTAGTCGGCCTATGATACCTACTGGGTACCTTTTGCTTCACATTTGGTGCTCATACTACACTCTGCATCTTCTAGTGCAGATCCTATTGTGGGTCATCACAGTTAGCTTGTTGGAGACTCGTGCGAGGATCTATTTTTGGGATACCTTCAGACTGAGGGTGAGCTCTAGTCGATCGAAGCTTAGCTTTTGGTTTATCTTTTGTTGTATGTACTCTATTACCATTTAGAGATATCTGTATATATTATTTTGGATCGTTGTACTCTGATGATGTAGTTTTGGCTCTATACTATGATACCAGGTTTTGGGGTTAGGTTTAGCTTCCGCGTATGTTTATATATTCTTGTTATCTATCTTTTCATCTTGTTCCTTTGCTTTCGCTTGATTATATCGTTTCTTCCTCTTAACTGTTAGCTACTAACCGTTTCGGGCTACGGGGATTGGTTTGCCTACTAGAGGGTTGTAGGTGCCATCATGACCGAGAAATCGGGGTCGTGACAGCTTGGTATCAGAGCCTAGGTTCATTCTTCCACAGATGGTTCATACAAGAGCGTCAACGTCGGGCAGAGACGAGCCTCCTACTCCAGCTAGGGGCCAGGGAGGTCGTAGAGGTAGGGGTCGAGGACGTCCCCGAGCAGCAACACTTGCCAGAGCTGTTAGAGTTAAGACAGAGCCCGAGCATGGGTATGAGCCAGAGTTTGCTCCTGAGCAATTGCATCTGGACCCGGGGGTGGCCCAGGTACCACCAGTTCTGGTGCTAGCTTGAGTATCAGCTTCTATGCCAGCTTCAGCTTCAACTTAGTCTTTAGATATTCGAGGTTTACTATTACAGTTGTTGGGTATGATTGGAGAGCGTCCTTCAGAGGTACCGCAGACATCCGCTCAGGGGGCAGCCCTGGGTGCACCGAGTTTAGGAGCGCAGCCTGCTACTGTAGCTCCCCGTGCCGAGGTTATTCCGGTCCCTTCAGTTTCACAACCTCTTGCTCCTCGCCTAGTGATGACAGAGACGGAGCAAAAGGTGTTGGTGAGGTTTCTGAGATTGGCACCTCCGAGGTTCGCTGGTACATCTGGAAAGGATCCACATGACTTCATTACAACTTGTGAGGAGATGTTGCATCATTTGGGGTTGTTGGAGACTCACGGGGTCGATTATACTACTTATCAGCTGGAGGCCCAGCGAAGTTATGGTGGAGGGCCCAGGTTGCTTGTAGACCATCATCGTCACCTTCTTTGACTTGGTCCGAGTTCTATGAGGTCTTCATGGCCAAGTTCTTACCTCAGAGCAAAAGAGAGAAGCGGAGAGAGGAGTTCACCAGACTTTCTCAAGATTCTATGACCGTCTTAGAGTATGAGACTCGTTTCCATCAGCTTGCTCCATTTGGGGCCATGATTATGCCTACTGAGTCTGACAGGATCTGTAGATTTGTTTGAGGGTTGCGGAGAGAGTTTAGAGAGCCTGCAGAGATACAGGTTGCTAGTGGTCGGTAATTCCTGGCTATTATGGACTATGCCCGTATTGTAGAGAACTTGCATCGTCATGACATCGGGGCCAGATATAAGAGGCCTCGACATCAGGGCAGTTACAGTGGTTTTAATTATGGTGGTAGGTGTTTAGGTCAGTGGGGCCAAGGTCATCAGCCGCAGAGGCACTAGGGTTAGTCTAGTCTCCCGATTTAGGCTTCACTTCAGTCTTTAGGTGGTTCATGGTGTGAGCAGGGTCAGAGTATCCAATAGGGCTATAGTGGTCAGCTGTCAGGAGGTAAAAATTCAGGGGCATCAGGCCGTGGTGGCCATACGGGTTCCGCTGGTTCATCCCGATAGAGTAGGTCGTCAGGGGCTTGTTTTACTTGTGGTGTGGTTGGTTATTATGCCAGAGATTGCCCCCAGCGGGGCACAGTTCAGCCTGCCGCTCAGCCAACTCAGCCTATTCGCTCAGTTCATCCACCAGCTTGAGGAAGTGGTAGTCAGGGTAGAGGTGGTGGCCCACGAGGTAGGACAAGTGGTAGGGATGACGGTCGGTCAGGTGGTGGTCATCGTCAGTTCTATACGGTCTCTGGGAGACCGGAGGCAGAGGCCTCGGATGCTGTGATTATAGGTACAATTTATGTATGTCATTAGCCAGCTTATGCTTTATTTGATCCTGGATCCACTTGTTCATATGTATCTGCCTACTTTCTGCCTTGTTTGGGGTTGGCTAGTGAGCCGTTATCTGTGCTTGTTTCTGTTTTGACCCCAGTAGGAGATTCTTTAGTAGTGGATCGAATTGTGAGATCTTATTTGATATCCGATGGTGATTTGGAGACTTGGGGTGATTTGATGATCCTTGATATGTTAGATTTTGATGTGATACTGGGGATGGACTGGTTATCCCCTCACCGTGCCGTTTTGGATTGCTATGCTAAGACCGTCACCATAGCCATGCCCGGTGTATCCCTGTTTAGGTTATCTAGCATATGTCTGAGATGCTTGTGCTGATACTTCTTCCCCTGAGTCTATTCCTATGGTTAGAGACTTCCTAGATGTGTTCCCTACCGACCTTCCAGGCCTTCCACTTGAGCGTGATATAGACTTTGCTATTGAGTTAGAGCCGGGCACCAGTCCCATTTCTATTTCTCCTTATCGTATGGCTCCTGCCGAGTTGAGAGATCTTAAGGAGCAGCTCCAGGATTTGTTAGCTTAGGGGTTCGTTAAACCGAGTGTCGCCTTGGAGCGCTCCTATTCTATTTGTTAAGAAGAAGGATGGGTCGATGCGGATGTGTATTGATTATCGGCAGCTGAATAAGGTGACTGTGAAAAATAGGTATCTGATGCCGAGGATTGATGACTTGTTTGATCAGCTTCAGGGTTCAGCTGTGTTTTCGAAGATTGATTTGATGTCTGGCTACCATCATTTGAGGATTAGGGCAGAGGACATCCCTAAGACAACATTCAGGACACGTTATGGCCATTATGAGTTCCTGGTGATGTCTTTTGGGTTGACTAATGCCCCCACAGCTTTCATGGACTTGATGCATAGGGTGCTTAGCCCGTACTTGGATATGTTCGTGATAGTCTTCATAGATGACATTTTGGTATACTCCCAGAGTAGAGATGAGCATGAGCAACACATGAGGACTGTACTTCGGACTTTGAGAGATCATCAGCTTTATGCCAAGTTCTCAAAGTGTGAGTTTTGTCTTGAGTCAGTTGCATTCCTAGGGCACGTGGTGTCTAAGTATGGGATTAGAGTTGATCCGGGTAAGATTTCAGCGGTTCGTGATTGGCCTAGACCTACTACTCCTACTGAGGTTCGCAGATTTGTTAGGTTAGCTGGGTACTATAGACGGTTTATCGAGGGATTTTCTTCAATAGCAACACCTTTGACTAGGCTAACTAGGAAAGATGTCCCCTTTCAGTGGTCGGGTCAGTGCGAGGATAGCTTCCAAAGGCTTAAGGCCTTGTTGACTTCAACTCCTGTGTTGACTTTGTCGATTGAGGGTCAGAGTTTCTCCGTGTATTGTGATGCTTCTGGGGTTGGTCTTGGTTGTGTGTTGATGCAGTAGGGTCATGTGATTGCTTATGCGTTGAGGCAGTTGAAGGTTCACGAGTGCAACTACCCCACCCATGATTTGGAATTGGCGGCGGTAGTTTTCGCTCTTAAGATCTGGAGGCACTACTTATATGGAGTTCATTTTGAGATATTCACTGATCACCGTAGTCTTCAGTACATTACGAGCCAGCGAGAGCTGAACTCGAGCTAGAGGAGATGGATTGAGTTGCTGAAGGACTATGATTTCACTATTCTGTACCATCCGGGCAAGCTAATGTGGTAGCAGATGCCTTGAGTCGGAAGGCGGTAAGTATGGGCAGTGTAGCTTCACTTTCAGTTTCTGAGCGACCGTTGGCCTTGGACATCCAGTCCTTGGCTAACCGCTTGGTTAGGCTTGATTTGTCGGATCCCAGTCGAGTTCTTGCCAGTGTTGAGGTTCGATCTACTCTTATTGATCAGATACAGAGTCTTCAGTTAGAGGATCAGCAATTGTGTGACCTTCGAGATCAGGTTGTTTGGGGTGAGGCCAGCAGGGCTACTCTAGGTTCAGATGGGGTTTTGAGATTTGGCGGTCGACTTTGTGTTCTGAGGGTTGGTGATTTGATTCAATTGGTACTCCGTGAGGCACACTGTTCTAGATACTCTATTCATCATGGTGTGGAAAAGATGTATAGAGACTTGAGACAGCTGTACTGGTGGAGTGGTATGAAGCGGGATGTAGCAGAGTTCGTGTCTCTGTGCTTGAACTGTCAACAGGTCAAGTTCGAGCACATGAGTGGTTTGATGCAGCGACTTCCCATTCCTGAGGTGGAAGTGGGAAGGGATTACTATGGACTTCGTTGTTGGTTTGCCTCGTACCTCCATGGGTTTTGATTCCATTTGGGTGATTGTTGATAGGATGACTAAGTCAGTGCACTTCCTACCGGTTTAGACTGCTTACGGTGCAGAGAGGTTAGCTCAGATTTACCTTCGCGAGATTGTTCGATTGCACGGGGTCCCAACTTCTCTCATTTCAGATCCCGAAATTAAAGATTTACTAACTTTAAGTACTAAAACAGAGAAATGACCATAACGACCTAATGGACAGCCCGAGAACTAAACCGTCAATCTCGGCAAGTCATATATGACCTTTAGCCCTGGGAAAGCTTAAAACGCAGAAAAAGCACGGAAGATGAAAAATGACCTAGAGGGTCATTACAACATCCACTACTAAAAGAACTTTCGTCCGCGAAAGTTAGATAAAGGATAGTAGCAAAAGACTCAAACGAAGACAGATACTAAGCTCGTACCACTCTCTCGAAAACTCGGGGAGCCCCCCCAACTTGACGACACCCGACAAAGCTAAACCCAAGGAAAACTACCAACCCCCAACACCTCACCATCTAAACTACACACCAACCTTAAACTATAAATCCTCTAAAGACCTCCCAACCAAACCGAACCCCAAGAAACTCAACTGAAAAGCACCGACACGACCTGAAAGGAGAAGTCCCAAGACGATCAACACACTGAGCTCGAACCGTAGAAACCACAACTAAAATACCCTAAAGAGCCAACAACTAAACCCCTAACTGATGAATTTCTTGACCCACAAAACCCTTCTGCCTAACCAAAATCGGCTTTATCATACCCCTGAAGCTTCACACACTGAACACTCAAGTTATCCTCGAAATATCACTTTACCCACTGGAGATCCATAGTTCCCGCTTATACCCAACCTCGATCGAAGTCTCCTTGGCACTCAAACTCAATCCAAGCCACGCCATAGTCTACTAGCCTTTTTACACCTAAATTATTTACCTGTAGCACATACTCAAAAACTGCAACACTCTGCTCTGACTGACCATCAACCAATGGACAAACACTTAGCTAGCATCATTCTCGATATCTGAACCCAACTGAATGACCTATCTAAACCTGATTGAAGTTTGCACACCAAGGTTAGGAAAAGCATGTATTAATACCCTGTGTTGACGAAGGAACTCCGTAACTGTAGGACAAACCCAACCTCGCTGAACTGTGCCAAGTCTGAATCAACTGAAAACAAATGAACCAGGGCAACCTTGCCCAAAAGACCCAAACCAAGACCAAGCCTCTGAAAGGAGGGTGGTAAGCCTACCACGAAGTCTGTAATCATCAGCCAAGTTCCAAACTCTAAGAAGTACTGCGGCTACTCAAAATACTCAACACCATTCGGATCTGAAACTGCCTTACTAATCTCACCTCAGAAAGAAGTTCACCTTGCCGCGAATATCAAGCCAAAACACCCGTAAGGCAAAGGAAAAAAGGTGCTTGGGGTTCAAGGTTGCTATCTAGCTATAGAAATTTTTGCGTAAACATTCAACTCCTCTCTTTGGCTTGAATCAACCGCTCCACTGCACCAGCACACAAAACCAACAACTCTGAAGCATACAACATACCAAATTTCTAGCCTATAGCAACCGAGTCTAACCAACACTGGAATCCCACATAAAAGACAACCTCCAAAGGAATAACTAATCAGCTTCCTCCAAAGGAATAACTAATCAGCTTCCCAACCCTCGAAACACAAAGGCGACCACCAACCACAAAGTATCATTAGAACCCACAATAGTCTCTCTAGTCTCAACCCACACAATCTGATCACACATAACACGCTATAGCTGAATCTCGAATTTACGCCGCTGAGTCTGTCCAACCATAGTAGAAGGGACCTCGTACTATCTAGAAAATCGCTGAAAAGTGGAATGTCCAGCCTAGCTCAAGGTTAACCAGGGACTAGGTGTCCAAGGCTAACTGTCACTCCATAACTGATATAAGGAAGTTAAGTTTCCGAACTCATCGCCTCCCAACTCTAGAAGCTGCAACCGAAGAGAACCAACAATAAACCACCCGGAGTAGTTTGCTAGCCCATAATTCTGAAACCCAACTCTAGTTGACAACCAAAATCTCTGTGGAACCTTTGTGTAGACCCATACACTATTGATGAACACTTAGGAACCGGAGTCAGCTAGGATCTGAACATACAATTTGCCAAAACCGTAATGCTACAACGACTTGGATCATTTACCGAACAACACATGAAATCACAACTTATGTAATGAGTCCCCAAAGGTAGTACTGAAAATGACCACTACCTCGATCCCTCACCAATAGGAACTCTAACCTCGGACCAATCGAAGAAAAGCTACTGCAATCTGTAGTCAGTCGAGTCATGTCCATACACACAAACCCAAGCAGCTCTCAACCATCACCTCTGTCAACTACTACGACACATAAGCACGAACAAGGAGTCATCACCCTCCTTTGCAAACCCAACAACACCTCTTTCCAAGGAAACACTGAACCTAATAAGCTTTTTCTCAAATGCAACCTGGAGCTATTCCCTTAGCTCCCACAACTCCTACCGGCAACACTTGATACAATGGAATGAAGGTAGGCCCAATGCCTAACTCAACCAAAGAAAAAAAAATGCTATAACCAAAAACCCAACCGCAAGGCCACAATTCCAAAGTAAAACCTTAGTCACGACACTACAACCAACACTTAGCCACACAGATAAAGCCAAAACCTGACCACAATGCCATACTCAAACTCGATTATATCATCCAGGACTAGAGAGGGCAGGAAAGAACTTATTTGGACTTAGAACAAAAGGAACCACGAAAACAAACCATAACTGCTAACCTACAAAATCCAACACTAAGGAAGGTCAATTTAGATCACTCGGGAAAACAAAACCCACCAATTCTCATCAGCATAACCTACACCACCCGACTTAAGACAGGAGTTCAAACTCCGGCACTACCACCAGTACTACACCATACTAACAGATAACTCCTGGCACATGATAGATAACGACCTAGGCAACAACCACCTAAGGTCGCTAGACAAAAGAAACACTCATCCCAAACCTAGAATCATGACTAAACTAAAATAAAGCTAGCAGGACCTGCCTACGAGTCAAAACTCTGGGAAAACACCTCTCAAGGACAACTCACCCCATCCATTACTAAAGAATAATCTACCAAGAAAAACCACTCAAAAACACACCAAAACTCGCAAGTACTACCATAGGATGGAATAAGTACATCTATAATCGATCGGAAGGCGGTTACCCAACACTACAAGAAGGTAGCCTACGCTAAAGCACCTACCATCCCGAGAGGTGGTTGAACACCCGAGGAGCTCACATAAGAGCATACAATCCCTCCAGCATCCTATACCACCAGAGTGCACACTAAACAACCCGTTACCAAGAATCCAAACACAATATGAATGATTTGATGGAACTAGATATGACCGTAGTGCTGTATACACCTCCCCTGGCACTCGCAGCTCATAGCCCGTAGTCCAGATTGGCAAGATCCATGCAAGTTTAAGTGACCACATACAAAAATTGAGGGATCTCAAAGCATAATTTCCCGGAGTCTATCCGGGTCTAAAATAGTAAACCGTAAATCTCAGACCCCTATATAGGGTGCCCGAAGTGTATCCGGGACTAAATCCATAATAAAATCATATCTAGCTCTATGGAACAGCTGAGCTTAGTATCAGTATGAAAATCAATGATAAAATTATCATAATACACCTTTTTTACTCCAAGAAAATCCATAAAGCCAGTTCCCAATCCCTTTTTATAGTCATGTTGCCGAAAACGGGCCCTTAAGGCCATGTAAGTTTTATAAACCATTTATAGTAGGCCCATAGCCAAAACAGTAATAAAATATGCAGGCAACCATTTGCATGAATGATATGATCGCAAACCGACAAAATCCCAACAACTCACAATCGACCTATCGGCCCTGCACGGGCACAATCAGCTCTAAAACATAAATAACCAACCTAAAATCACAACTCGATGTCCGAGACTCATGGACATTCCCAGATATCCTACCATTTATGGTCCAAAGGCATATAGAAAGGCCACGCGGGGCCATAATGGTAATACTACAACATTAGATCAAACACTACCAACAAGGCAAGAAATAAGACGTTAGAAGAAATATGCAAGGTCTGGGGTGCCAACCTCGAATACCCAACCCAATGGTGCCAGTTAATTATAATTACAACCAACAAATGCAAAGCCTAAGGTAGGGAAACCATAAACTTAAACCTAGCCAAAGCACCCCTCGAAGAATCAGGTGCTGCCCCTACCCATGACATAGACACCCCCTCCGAAAGACTCGAAATCCCAGCCATAGTGTCCTGAGGAACTAGGGTAGCCATAAATTGCACCAAATATTAGGCTAACCCCCAACCACTTCTTAGCTAAAGAGGTAAGCCCATACTTGAAATCTCGGGGCTGTCAACAACCGCTCTATGATTAGCTTGACCTTCTTTATAGCCTGCTGCACTATGTCAGGTCCAAGTAACCATGACTTTCAAACATTGAACCAACTAAGAGGGGATCTATATTTGCTCCCATATAATGCCTCATACAGTGTCATACCAATGCTAGAATGATAACTGTTATTATAAGTGAACTAAATAAGTATACAAGTGATCATCCTAGTTCTCTCTCAAATACAACACACATGCCCATAATATGTCCTTGAGCATCTGGATCATACGTTCGATTTGTCCATCAGTTTGAGGATGAAACTTTGTATTAAGAGTAACCTGAGTCCCCAGAACCTTCTGAAAAGATCTCCAGAAATGTGCTGTAAACCCTGCCTCTCTGTCTGAAATAGCACTACAAGAAATCTATGATTTAGTGATAACTTTTAGTAGCAATTTAATTTATGGCGACCCTTGAAAGCGCAACAAGAACTAACATATTAGTGGTAACTTAATCTCCATCACACAGTAGTTAATACAATATATGGCTGAAATAATAATTAGTAGCGTCTAAAAAATAGTTGCTACAAAAGATCTTTTCTGGCGACTTGTCGCCACTAAAAGAGGCTTTTGTGGCAACTCTTTGATCGCCCGTAATTTTATTTCAACTTCTAATTTGTTGTTGAGGATAAAAAGACAAAATATAAGAATAGTAATAATTATAATAATAATGTTGTTGAATAATTACTGATCATTTTTATTTTTACTATTTTGGCATTACAAATGAATTATTTTATTTTACAAACTACAAGAAAAATATGATTTACCTATTAGTTATAATTAAAACTCTAATATTGTGATGACCCCTCTGGTCATCTTCGTGTTTACGCTTTCTTTATATGTTAGAGCTTTCCTGTAGTGGCCCCAAGTTATTTATGACTTGTTGGAACCGGTAGTTTGGTGCCCTGGTCATTTGTTTAGTCATTTTGGCCTTTTGCCTATTTTAGAGCCTAAACTTAGAATATCATTGACTTTAATCAACATTCTTAGCTAACTTGCTGAGAATCAAATTCTGACAGGTCCATTAGCTCCAGAGCATTGAGTTTGGTCTAGTTGGACCTTTAGTTGAGGCCTGAGAACTTTTGGTGTGGGTTTTGTGTTGCTTTTTCTATTTTCAGGCCATTTGGAGTTGGAAGCATAACTTTGGCCAGCTTTCGATGATCGGAGTGTCGGATTTGAAATCTGACAATTTTATCAGCTCCTGAATGTTGAGTTTGGGGTTAGGTAGATGGTTGGTTCAGGTCCCAAGTGTCTCGAGCTCATTTCAAGTGTTCGGTTCCTTGTTGGTTAGTGTTGACTTGGGTCAACATTTCTCTGAAATGACCTCGTATGGAAGTTTCATTTATTTCGTTGAGTTTTGAACCTCATTTCATCTTTGTTAGCATTATTGGTTTTTGAGTATTGGTTTTTGATTGTGCCCAGAATATCACATTGAGTTTTCAAAAAGTTATAAATTTTGCTATTGCAAGTGCAGGCCTCAAGCTTTAATCGCGACCGCGAGCCTCCTTCTTCGCGACTGCGATAAAGCACCTAGTTTCTTGTTATTCACGATTGCGTGATCGCCTGTCATGATTGTTATGAAGCTTCTCCCCCTTTATTCTTTATAACCACATGGCTAGTCCTCGTGATCGCGATGGTCTAGCCAGTGTAGTCCTCGCGACCGCGAGGGGTCTCCTCGCAATCGCGATGAAGGACCCCTGGACAGTATATAAGTTTTTCCACTTCGTCTCTTTCATTCCAAATATGAATTCTCCATTGTTGTAAGCTCAAAACTCATCCAAACTCTGTATTTCTTCAATTCTTTATGTTGGGGTACATATTCCTTGCTTGTGATTATTCCTCCATCATAATTTGTAAGTTTTATTGGCTATTTTTTCGTTGAATTCGCTCATTTGATTCTTCAATTGTTCTTATAATGGGGTGGGTGGTTTGAGCCAATTCCTTGGCCAAATTCTCTCTAAAATCTGAGCATGCACATCTTGGATTGTGGTGATCATTTTGTGTGCTTTCATTTTCAGTTTTGGGTTATAGGGCCCACGGGCTCGCCGGTGACCTGAATTGCAACCCAATTATTTCTATAGCGTTATGGTATCATTGGAGTTGTCTTGATATATTATTTATGTTTGTGATAGTTTGATCATTGTTCGGGGCTTCTCAGAGCGATTCAGGCTTCGATATCATTGTCCCAGCAGCTTGTCGTCAAACGATAGGTAGGTTACGATTTAAACTCTTTAAACTTGGAATATATAGGATAAAAATGTATTAATGGGCATCCTTGGGTTAGGTTTACTAGTTGGTACCACAGACCTTGACCGCTTTATTCATGTCTGATTCCTTTCTTCCTCTGATGGTTGTAGTATTTGCGATAGATGATATTATCACCCTTGTGGTCCTGTGAGGCCTTATATTGACTCTGAAACATAGATGGTGGGAAATTGGGAATGTCTGTGAGTCCCGAACATTGTTATTATTATTATAGAGCTGGCTATCTGTGCTGTAAAATGATTGGAGCATGTGCAAGGCCGATAGGTTGATTATGAGCCGTTGGGCTATTGATTGTGATTGAGCATGCCGTTAGCATGCAAATAAAAGGATTTTCTTCATGATTTTACTATGGTTTTGGCTTCGGGCCTCTTATTGAGGATTTCTAAATCTTGCATGGTCGTGGGGACCCATTTTCA
Source organism: Jaltomata sinuosa (assembly GCA_003996215.1). NCBI lineage: Eukaryota > Viridiplantae > Streptophyta > Magnoliopsida > Solanales > Solanaceae > Jaltomata > Jaltomata sinuosa. The sequence goes on from QJPP01001096.1 coordinate 415,966, forward strand.
GTAAAGTTGATTAGAAAATGGTTTGGTATCATCATAATAGATCTTCTTGGGTTAAGAAAAGTTAAAAGAAAGATTTTCTACAGTTTTCCTACTATATATTAGACCCGATTGAATTGAGGCACTAGATTGACCCTGTTATGGATGAGAAATAATATTAGACTTGGTAAAGCTGAGCATCAAACTTGATTTACTACTGTTTTAGACTTGGATATGCTCGGGCACCTTTGAAGGAGGTTTATGAGACTTATTTATTGATTTAGACCTTGATAGAATTCAGGCATGCATTTTGTGCATTTGAGTACTAGTTTGGATCTGGTGGCACTCTGGACTGATATTTTGAGGTTAGAGTGTAGTATGTGTTCTACAAGTAGATCTCAATGGACTCTGTCATTCTGGACCAAGTGCTACGGGAAAAAAGGTGACCGGGGGTAGGGGTGTACGACGGAGTAGATGTACTCGCGAGAAGTCCTTCCATGGATCCCGCCTTTATTGGACATTTGGGGTACCGGAGGGGGTAACATACTGAGATTCCGATTACACTTGGTTTGGCATATCATAGCATATAATTAATTTGTGTGAGGTTCCACCCTTGTTTGTTGTTTATTGATTGTACGCTCCGGTAGTATGGGCTATTGGAGGGTTTGTCTTCACTTGCTTGTATTCCTTGGGTGTATGGGCACCCATGGGATTATACTTATTCTTATTGTTATTATATCGCGATATTGGTTCATGTTATGGTTTCTAGTGAGATTGGAGATTGTTAAGATTGCTTTTGGGCTTTTAACTGTTGGATTCTGACTTGAGATTAGTATGTCTATTTGGGGTTATTGTATCTTGTATTCAAGCATGACTATCGTTATCTTTTCTCTCCTTTTCTATCCATTTGAGGTTACCGATATACCGTCTACTTTCTAAACTTTTCTTTATATATTTGTTATTGTGAGGATCCCGGGTATGTGTTTCTTCCTTTTGCCTGTGATTGTGTTATAGTAGGTGGCCATGTATGTTGTTCCTATTTGTATTCCTTCCGTGCGAGCTTCCATGTGCTTATTCATTATCTTCTGTGACTACTTGTGTCTATTCCACTTATTACTGCTCTTTTATCTTATATGTGCCCCGTCGGCCTATGATACCTACTGGGTACTGATTGCTTTACAATTGGTGCTCATACTACACTCTGCATTTTCTAGTGCAGATTCTAGTATGGGCCATCGTCGTTAGATCATGAGATTCGTGCTTGGAGATCTTTTGGACTATCCAGACTCAAGGTGAGCTCTTGGCAACCGGAGCTTAGCTTTAGTTTTACTTCTATATCATTTACTTTGTTACTACTCGGAGACAGCGGTGTAGATATTATTTTAGGTTTTTCGTACTCCTTATATGTAGTTCCGGCTCTATACTATGATACCAGGTTTTGGAGTTTGGTTTTGCTTTTGTGTATGTATATATATTACTGTTATCTATCTTTTTATCTTGTTCCTTTGCTTCCTCTTGATTATATCATTTCTTCCACTTAACACTTAGCTAGTATCCTATTACTAACCGTTTTGGGCTATGGAGATTGGTTCACCTACTGGGGGTTGTAGGTGCCATCATGACTGAGAAATTAGGTCATAACACCTTGGTATCTGAGCTCAGGGTTCACTGGTGTTATTGGTATAAGAGCCAATATCTGGTAGAGTCCTGCAAATCAGGGTGATGACGTCCATACTCAATCTTCAGGAGGCTATGGTGACATCTTAGGAAAAATAGACTTTTCTTGATTCTATCTCGTGTGTAGTATCCTTGGAAGTTTTTGGAAATCTCACTTGTTCTCGTTCAGTCTTCCATAAATAGTTTGTATGAGATCGTTAGTGTCGGGTAGAGACGAGCCTCCGACTCTAGAACCCCTGACACCAGCTAGGGGCTGGGGAGGTCGTAGAGGTAGGGGTCGAGGACGTCTCAGAGAATCAACACCTGCTAGAGCTGCTAGGGTTGAGGTAGAGCCTGAGCATAATTATGAGCCAGAGCTTGTTCCTGAGCAGCAGCATGTGGACCCGGGGACAACCCAAGTACCACCAGTTCCAGTACAAGTTCTAGCACCAATTTCTATGCCAGCTTCAGCCCCAACTCAGTCTTCCGATATTCAGGGTCTACTACGTCAGCTATTGAGCATGGTTTTAGAGAGACCTTCTTAGGTAACACAGACATCCACTCAGGGGATAGCCCTGGGTGTTCAGAGTTAAGGAGCGCAGCCTGCTACTGCGGCTCTTCGTGCTAAGGTTATTCTGGTTCCAGTGGTTGCACAACTCTTGCCCCTCGTCCAGCTATGACAGATGGGGAGAAGAAGGCCTTGAGTAGATTTCTGAGATTGGCACCACCAAGATTTACTAGTACATCGAGTCAGGACCCACATGACTTCATTACTACCTGTGAGGAGATGTTACACTATTTGGGTTTGCTAGAGACTCACGAGGTTAGATATACTATGTATCAGCTGGAGGGTCCAACGAAGTTATGGTGGAGGGCACAAGTTGCTTGCAGACCTTCTACATCACCTCCGATGCCTTGGTTTGAGTTTTATGAGGCCTTCATGGCCAAGTTCTTATCTAAGAGTGATCGTGAGCATCGTCGAAAGCAGTCCACCAAGCTTATGTAGGGATCCATGTCTATATCTGAGTATGAGACTCGTTTCCATCAGCTTTCTCCATTCGGGGATATGATCATTCCCACCGATCCAGACATGATTCATAGGTTTGTTTGGGGATTGCGAACAGAGCTCAGACAGCCAGCTGAGATATTGGTTTTTAGTGGTCGATTGTTTCAGGCTATTGCAAACTATGTCCGTATTGTGGAGGACTTGCATTGACATGATCAGGGGGCTAGGGATAAGAGGCCTCATTATCATAGTAGCTACAGTGGTTCCAGACATGGTGGTAGAGGTTCAGGCCAGTGGGGCTGGGGTTATTAGCCACAGCAGCACCAGGGTTAGTCAACCCGACCAGTTCAGGCTTCGCTTCAGACTTCAAGTAGTTCTCAGTTCGAGACAGGTCAGTCTTCGAAGGGTGCAGCTTCTGGGGAACCAGGCCATGGTGGCCATACAAGTTCTGCTGGTCCTTCTTGATAGTTCAGGCAGTCAGGGTCTTGTTATGAGTGTGGTATTGTTGGCCATTATGCTTGAGATTGCCCCCAACGGGGTACAATTCAGTTAGCCACTCCGACGGCTGAGCCTTTGTGAGCAGTTCAGCCACCTGCTAGAGGGGGTGGTGGTCAGGCCAAGGGTAGTTCCCCACATGGCAGCGTAGGTGGTAGGGATGGCAGTCATGCAGGTGGAGGTCATCGTCAGTTTTATGCGGTCCTTGAGAGACTGGAGGTAGAGGCATCGAATACTGTGATTATAAGAATGATTTACATATGCCATCAGTCTGCTATGACTTTATTTGATACTGTATCTACATGTTCATACGTAGCTGCCTACTTTATGCCTTGTTTAGGGTTGGCTAGTGAGCCATTAGCTGTTCCTGTTTCTATTTCGACCCAGTATGAGATTCTTTAGTAGGAGATTCTTTAGTAGTAGATCAGATTGTGAGATCTTTCATGATATTTGTTTGTGATTTGGATACTTGGGGTTATTTGATGATACTTGATATGTTAGATTTTAATATCATACTGGGCATGGACTTGTTATCCTCTTACCGTGCGGTTTTGGATTGTTATGCCAAAACTGTTGCCATCGCCGTGCCTGGTGTATCCTCGGTTGGGTGGCAGGGTTCGGTTAGCCGCGCACTGTCTGGGATCATCTCTTGTCTTCAAGCTAGAAAGTCACTTTCCTGTGGGTGTTTAGCTTATCTAGCATATGTCCGAGATGCTAGTGCTGACCCTTCATCTCCTGAGTCTGTCCCTGTGGTTAGAGACTTCCTAGAGGTGTTTCCTACTGACCTGCCAGGCCTTTTACCTGAGAGAGATATTGATTTCGCCTTTCTATTTCCCCTTACCGTACATGCCCATTTCTATTTCCCCTTACCGTATGGCTCCTGCTGAGTTGAGAGAGCTTAAGGAGCAGCTACAAGATTTCTTAGTTAAGGGGTTCATTAGACTGAGTGTTTCTCCTAGGGGTGCTCCTGTTCTATTTGTTAAGAAGAAGGATGGGTCGATGCAGATGTGTATTGATTATCGGCAGCTAAATAAGGTGATAGTGAAGAATAGGTATCCGATGCCGAGGATTGATGAATTGTTTGATCAGTAGGGTTTAGTCATGTTTTCAAAGATTAATTTGAGGTACGACTACCATCAGTTGAGGATTAGGGTGGAGGACATCCTTAAGACAACATTCAGGACACGTTATGGCCATTATGAGTTCTTGGTGATGTCTTTTGGGTTGACTAATGCCCTCACAGCTTTCATGCACTTGATGAATAGGGTGCTTAGCATGTACTTGGATATGTTTGTGATAGTCTTCATAGATGACATTTTGGTATACTCCCGGAGTAGAGATGAGCTTGAGCAGCACTTGAGATCTGTACTTCAGACTTTGCGAGATCATTGACTTTATGGCATGTTTTCAAAAGTGAGTTTTGGATTGAGTCAGTTGCATTCCTAGGGCACGTGGTGTCTAAGGATGAGATTAGAGTTGATCCGGGTAAGATTTTGGTAGTTCATGATTTTCCTAGACCTACTACTGCTATCGAGGTTCGCAGCTTTATCGGGTTAGCGGGTTACTACAGGTGGTTTGTTTAGGGATTTTCTTCCATAGAAGCACCCTTAACTATTCTGACTAGGAAGGATATTCCATTTCAGTGGTCAGATCAGTGCGAGGATAGCTTCTAGAGGCTTAAGGCCTTATTGACTTCAGCTCCAGTTTTGACTTTGCTGGTTGAGTGTCAGAGTTTTGCCGTGTATTGTGATGCTTTTGGGGTTGGTCTTGGTTGTGTGTTGATGCAGCAGGGTCGAGTGATAGCATATGCATTGAGAAAGCTGAAGGTTCACGAGCGCAACTACCCTACTCGTGACTTAGACTTGGCGGCGGTAGTCTTTGCGCTCAAGATCTGGAGGCACTACCTATATGAATTTCATTGTGATATATTCACCGACCATCATAGTCTTCAGTACATTACGAGTCAGTGAGAGCTGAACTCGAGGCAGAGGAGATGGATAGAGTTACTTAAGGACTATGATTTCACCATTCTATATCATCCGGGCAAGGGAAATATGGTAGCGGTTTCCTTGAGTTGAAAGGTGGTGAGTATGGGAAACCTAACTTCCCTTTCAGTTTCTGAGCGACCGTTGTCCTTGGACATCCAATCCTTGGCTAACCGTTTGGTTAGACTTGACTTATCGGATTCTAGCAGAGTTCTAGCCATTATTAAGGTTCGTTCTACTCTAGTTGATCAAATTCAGAGCCGACAGTTTAATGATCAAAGTTTGTGTGACCTTCATTATAAGGTAGTTCAGGGTGAGGCCAGCTGGGCTACTTTGGGTCCTAATGGTATTCTGAGGTTTGACAGTCGTCTTTGTGTTTCGAGGGTTGGAGATTTTATTCATTTGATACTTCATGAGGCGCATTTTTCTAGATACTCCATTCATCCTGGCATAGTGAAGATGTATAGAGATTTGAGACAATTTTACTGGTGGAGTGGTATGAAGCGAGATGTAGCAGAGTTTGTATCTCAGTGCTTGAACTGTCAGTAGGTTAAGTTCGAGCACATGAGACCTGGTGGTTTAATGCAGCGACTTCCCATTCCTGAGTGGAAGTGGGAAGGGATTACTATGGACTTCGTTATTGGTTTGCCTCATACCTTTCGGGGGTTTGATTCTATTTGGGTGATTATTGATAGGCTGACTAAGTGAGCGCACTTTCTACCGGTTCAGACTTCTTACGGTGCAGAGTGGTTAACTCAGATTTACCTTTGCAAGATTGTTTGGTTGCACGAGGTCCCAACTTCTATCATTTTAGACCGTGTCACTCAATTCACATCTATGTTCTGGAGGGCTATTCAGCCAGATTTGGGTACAGAGGTTCAGCTTAGTACTGCTTTCCACCCTCAGACAAATGGCCAGTCCGAGAGGATAATTTAGGTCCTGGAATATGCTTCGGGCTTGTGTTCTTGACTTTGGAGGTTCTTGGGATCAGTTAGTGCCATTGGCCGAGTTTTTTTACAATAATAGTTTTCATTCAAGCATCGATATGGCACCTTTAAAGGCTTTGTATGGTAGGCGTTGCAGATTGCTGATTGGTTGGTTTGATGGGCTATAGTCTAGACTACAAAGTACAAATTTGCTTCAAGATTCCTTAGACAAAGTCCATTTGATTCGGGATAGGCTTAGAGAAGCCCATAGTAGGCAGAAGAGCTATGCTGAACATAGACTTCGTGCCTTGGAGTTCAGTGTTGGTGACTTGGTATTCCTTGGAGTATCGCCCATAAAGAGCGTGATGAGATTTGGTTGGCGGGGCACGCTTATCCCCAGGTTCATTAGGCCGTTTGAGATTTTACATTGGGTTGGTAGTGTTTCCTATATGTTACCCTTTTCTCCGATGTTTTCAGCTATACATCCAGGTTTCTATATCTCAATGTTGCGCCGGTACATTCCAGATGAGTCTTATATGTTGCATTAGGATTCGTTCCAGTTAGATAAGAGTTCATCCTTTTTGAGGAGTCGATAGCTATTCTGGCTAGAGATATTAGGAGATTGAGATCTAGGGAGATTTCGATTGTGAAAGTTTAATGGAGGCATCATTCGGTCAAGGAGGCTACGTGGGAGACCGAGAGTGAGTTGCATGCTTAGTATCTGTAGTTGTTCGAGCCTTCAGGTACTCCCTTCTTCTTGACTTTCAAGGATGAAAGTCTTTTTAGTAGTGGATGTTGTGATGACCCCTCCGGTCATCTTCGTGTTTATGCTTTCTTTGTACTGTTAGAGCTTTCTTGTAGCGGCCCCAAGTCATTTATGGCTTGCTAGGACCGATAGTTTGGTGCCCTGGTAGTTCATTTGGTCATTTTGGCCGTTTGCCTGTTTTAGAGCCTAAACTTAGAATATCATTGACTTTTGTTAACATTCTTAGCTAATGTGCTCGGAATCAAATTCCGACAGTTCATTAGCTCCGGAGCATTGAGTTTGGTCTAGTTGGACCTTTAGTTGAGGCTTGAGAACTTTCGGTGTGGGTTTTGTGTTGCTTTTTCTGTTTTCAGACCATTTGGAGTTGGAAGCCTAACTTGGTCAACTTTCAATGATAGGAGTGTCAGATCCAAAATTTTACAATTTCTTCAGCTTTGGAATGTTGAGTTTGGATTAGGTAGATGGTTGGTTCGGGTATCGGGTGTCCCAAGCTCATTTCGAGTGTTTGGTTGCTTATTTGTTAGTGTTGACTAGGGTCAACATTTCTCTGAAATGACCTTGTATGGAAGTTTCATTGATTCTGTTGAGTCTGGAATGACATTTCCACTCTGTTAACATTATTGGTTTTTGAGTATCGGTTTTCGATTGTGCCCGGAATGCCCCATTGAGTTTTTAAAAAGTTGAAGATTTTGTTGTTGAAAGTGCAGGCCTCAGGCCCTAATCATGACCGCGAGCCTACTCACTCGGGACCGCGATGAAGCATATGGTCCCTTGTTCTTCGCAATCGCATGATCGCGATGAAACTTCTCCCTCTTTGTTCATTGCAACCGCGTGGATAGTCCTTGCAATCGTGATGGTCTAGCCACCATGGTCCTCGCGACCACGTGAGGTCCTTTCGCGATTGTGATGAAGGACCCCTAGGCAGTATATAAGTATTTCCACTTCGTCTTGTTCATTCCAAATACAAATTGTCCATTGTTGTAAGCTCAAAACTCGTCCAAACTCTGTATTTCTTCAATTCTTTGTGTTGGGGTGGATATTCCTTGCTTGTGATCATTCCTCCATCATAATTTGTAAGTTTTATCGGCTATTTTTTCGTTGAATTCACTCATTTAATTCTTCAATTGTTCTTATAATAGGCTGGCTGGTTTGAGCCAATTCCTTGGCCAAATTCCCTCTAAAATCTGAGCATGCACACCTTGGAGTGTGGTGATAATTTTGTGCTCTTTTATTTTTGGTTTTGGGTTGCGGGGCCCACGGGCCCATCGGTGACCCAAATTTTAACTCGGTTATTTCTACAGTGTTATGGGTATTATTGGACTCATCTTGATATATTATTTATGTTTGAGATAGTTTGATCATCGTTCGAGGCTTTCTCAGAGCGATTCGGGTTTGGATATTGTTGTCCCAGCAGCTTATCATCGGACGACAGGTAGGTTACGGTTTAAACTCATTAGACTTCCCATATATAGGATAAAATTGTATTAATGGGCATCCTTGGATTGGGTTTAATAGTTGGTACCACAGACCTTGACCGCTTTATTCATGTCTAATTCCTTTCTTCTTTCGATGGTTGTAGTATTTGCAATAGATGATACTATCACCTTTGTGATCTTGTGAGCCCTTATATTGATTCTGGAACATAGATGGTGGGAAATTGGTAATGTCCGTGAGTTTTGGATATCGTTATTATTGTTATTGAGCTGGCTATTTGTGATGTAAAATGATTGGCGCCTGTGCAAGGCCGATAGGTTGATTATGAGCCATTGGGATATTGATTGTGATTGAGCATGCCATTATCATGTATATAAAATGCTTTTCTGCATGATTTTACTACGGTTTTGGCTTTGGGTCTCCTATTGAGGATTTGTAAATCTTGCATGGCCGTGGGGCCCATTTTCGATAAAATTGATTATGAAATAGTTTGGTATCATCTTAATGGATCTTCTTGGGGTAAGAAAAGTTAAAAGAAAGTTTTCTTATAGTTTTCCTACTATATTAGACCCGGTTGAATTGAGGTGCTAGATTGACCCTGTTATGGATGAGAAATGATATTAGACTCGGTAAAGCCGAGCATCAGACTTGATTTACTACTATTTTAGACCCGGATACACCCGGGCAACCTTGAAGGGGGTTTATGAGACTTATTTAATTGATTTAGACCTGGATAAAATTCAGGCATTCATTTTGACCATTTGAGTACTAGTTTGGATCCGGTGGCACTCCGGACTGATATTTTGAGGTTAGAGTGTAGTATGTGGTCTACGAGTAGACCTCCATAGACCCTGTCATTCTGGACCAAGTGCTATGGGAAAAAGGGTGATCGAGGGTAGGGGTGTACGATGGAGTAGTGTACTCAGGAGAAATCCTTCCATGGATCCCGCTTTTACTGGACCTTTGAGGCACCGGAGGGGGTAACATACTGCACTGCAAGTACACTTGGTTTGGCACATCATAGCATATCATTCATTTGTGTGAGGTTCCACCCTTGTTTGTTGTTTGTTGATTGTACGCTCCGGTAGTATGGGCTGCTGGAGGGTTTGTCTTCACTTTCTTGTATTCCTTGGGTGTATGGGCGCCCGTGGGATTATACTTATTCTTATTATTATTATATTGCTGTATTGGTTCCTGTTATGGTTTCTAGTGAGATTGGAGATTGTTAAGATTGCTTTTGGGCTTTTAACTGTTGGATTCTAACTTGAGATTAGTATGTCTATTTGGGGTTATCGTATGTTGTATTCAAGCATGACTATCGTTATCTTTTCTCTCCTTTTCTATCCATTTGAGGTTACCGGTATACCGCCTACTTTCTAAACTCTTCTTTATATACTTGTTATTGCGAGGATCCGGGGTATGTGTTTCTTCCTTTTGCCTGTGATTGTGTTATAGTAGATAGCCATGTATGTTGTTCCTATTTGTATTCTTTCTGTTCTAGCTTCCGTGTGCTTATTTATTGCCTTCTGTAACTACTTGTTTTTATTCTGCTTATTACTTATTTTTTATCTTATATGTGTCCAGTCGGCCTATGATACCTACTGGGTACCGGTTGCTTTGCAATTGGTGGTCATACTACACTCTGCATCTTCTAGTGCAGATCCTAGTATGGGCCATCACCGCTAGATCATGGGATTCGTGCTTGGAGATCTTTTGGACTATCCAGACTGAGGGTGAGCTCTTGGCAATCGGAGCTTAGCTTTAGTTTATCTTCTATATCATGTACTCTGTTACTATTCGGAGATGGTGGTGTATATATTATTTTGGATGCTTCGTACTCCTTATATGTAATTTTGGCTCTATACTATGATACCAGGTTTTGGGGTTTGGTTTGGATTCCGCATATATATATATATATATTCCTGTTATCTATCTTTTCATCTTGTTCTTTTTCTTCCGCTCTATTATATCATTTCTTCCGCTTAACTATTAGCTAGTAGCCAATTACTAACCGTTATGGGTTACGACGATTGGTTTGCCTACTTGGGGGGGGGGGGTTGTAGGTGCCATCATGATCGAGAAATTGGGTTGTGACAAATATATATTTACAAAAAATAAAAAAGATGAATTAACCGTATATTACTAACCCTGTTTTGTTTACTTCTTTAAAATTGTGATATTTTTTATAATTTATATAAAAAATATACCTATAAAATATCATTTCTAAGATGAAAAATGTGAAAAATACTAATTGAGTATATAAGTCAATGATGATCTATAATGATATAAATGACCAGAATAAGAAAAAAGTGAAAAATACTAATTGAGTATATAAGTCAATGATGATCTATAATGATATAAATGTCCAGAACAAGAAAATTTAATTTTATTAATATTAATCAAAATTCTAATATATATTTAGACTAGTGAAAATAACAGAGTGAAAACTTTATAAGAATATTTCAAAGAACATAATGCAAAAACTAATTAATAAAAATGTTATTGGATTTTACAATACAACAACAACAACATACCCAGTGTATTCCCACAACGTGGGGTCTGGGGAGGGTAGAGTGTATTTTTATCATGTATCCTCTATACAGGATTTTACAATAATTTTTAAAAATATTATCTATTTATATGATAAATAAATTTTAAATTATAATTAAAAAGTATTTTATTAGTAACCATCAAAACTCGTTTATCTATATAGATAATACAAAGTAAGAAATAAGTGAAAATTAAATAGACATACACACATGCACAGACATATATACACACATATATAATGCATTTAATATTAAAATAACAATCATAAAAAATAATGTTAGATTTTATGAAAAATTCATATAATATTTTATTCTATTTATAATGTTAATTAATGAACTTAAAGAAAAATCTATAATAAAATATAAAATTAGTTAAACTATACGTATATGTTATAAAATAAAATATTAGATATATAATACAAAAAGATATTATGTAGATGGAGTATTAAAAAGGTCAAGGATAAACAAGACATTGCATCGAATAAGAAGAGGGGAATGATATTTTTTAAAATTAAGGGGAGATTGATTTTTAAAAGTCAATTGGGAGTTGTAAGTAATTTTCACCTATTTTCATAGTAATGTCATGTATATTTATTCATTTATTTAAAGTAAATTATAGTTAAAATTCAGTTCCATACTTATTGTTTCTTTTTCCAAACCAAAAAAGTAAAATTTATATCTTTGAATAATGGATGTAAGATTGAAAGAAAAATTGAGTTTCAGCCGTTTGTTCTTCTTTTGTACCACATCGGATACGGATAAATATGTATTAAGCTTTAAGTGAGCAGTTGTCGTGTTAGTTAATTGAATTTCAAAGGCCAAATCTAGAGGGAAAAGTTGGCAGGCCACTTTGAAGGATTTTAATAACAATAATAATTAGTTAGATTTTAATTTGAATGAGTTGGAAGAATTGTGTAAATAATAATTAGAATAATATATATCTGTAATGACCCTTCCGGGTTCAAGAGTCCTAGGATGTCTGAAAGCTGCATTGAGTAGGGTGGGTGTGAAGTGCGCCATACTTTTGAGAGGGGGGAGGCTACGAGGTGTTTAAGGAAAACTTCACTTCTTTTATGATCAATATCGTGCGATAGAGTTTAACTCTTTTTCTCCTCTCTAATATAATCTTTATGCATTTCAGATCATGCCTCCTCACAAAGCTAATTACCATAATGCTAATCCTCCAGTTTTATACCACGAGGTCACAAATGTGGAGTTCAAAAATACCATTCAGATGTTAGCCCAGGAGATGACCAATCCGGATAATTAGCAGACACATGTTCCTGCTAACCCAAATGGTGGGACAGTTGCTGCTACAGTTAGAGACTTTATCTGTATGAACTCGCTAAAGTTTTTGGGGTCTAAGGTTGGTGAAGACCCACATAATTTCATAGATGAGGTAAAGAAGATTCTGGAGGTGATGCTGGTGACTGGTACTGACAGTGTTGAGCTAGCTTCCTACAAGCTCAAGGATGTGGCTCATATTTGGTACACTCAGTAGAAGGAAGGTAGGGGTAGGAATGCAGCTCCGGTGACTTGGGAGTGTTTTGTTGAGGGTTTTTTGGATAGGTTCTTTCCAAGGGAGTTGAGAGAGGCTAAGGCTGAAGAATTCATGAATTTGAGGCAAGGATCAATGACACTCCAAGAATATGGGCTAAAGTTCACTCAGCTCTCTAGATATGCTCTAGCTATGGTGGCTTAGTCGAGGGCTCATATGAGTAAGTTCATTTTTGGGGTATATAATTTGGTGAAGAAAGAGTGCATAACCGCTATGTTGTTTGGGGATATGGACATCTCCAGACCCATGACACATGCTCAATAGATTGAGGAAGATAAACTGAAGGAAATGGCAAGGGAGAAAAAGAGAGCCAGAATAGAGAGTTTGGGTTTCAGTCAGTAGGTGATGTGCCGGTGTTTTACGGTCAAGAATAGACATATGTTTTCAAGCAACCATTATTAGATTTGATGGTTTCTATGTTTAAATTGTAGGAAATTTAACCAAGATGGAAGAGGATGGAAAATGCATTAAAGTTTGTTTTCTGGAAGGAGTGGCGACTCAGGTGACCTATCGCCACATGTCTGATGAGTTGTCACCCAAGTCGTCAAGCTAAGCAGATTTGGGCAATACCATTGGATTGGGTGATGACTCAAGTAATGAGTCATCACCAAACTTGTCATCTTAAGCAAAAATGGCAGTGTCACTGGAACTTATGATGACTCACTTGACAAATCATCATAGGTCTGATGAATCGTTAGCCAATCAGTCAAGCTGGAGGTGGAAAATCCGATTCAATTTTTGGATTTAAATTTCCTGGACAACTATAAATACCAAGTGTTAGGGCTGAATTATTATTATTGATTGTTGGATATTTCTTCCTCAGTTTTGAACGCAAGTAACGAAGAAAACATATGTTACATCCAAAATACAAAATATAGACAGAATGTACAAGATGGAAAGCATGTACAGTCTTCAAAAGTACCGGGAGCTCACCGCGATCCGAACAACAACGGGTCTGAATGACAGGAGATCAGCGAGGGTGGATCGTACTAGGTGCTGCATCAGAAAAAGAGATGCAGAGTGTAGTATGAGTACCAAGACAACGGGTACTCAGTAGGCATCATAGGCCAACCGAGCGCAGAAAGATAATATATATAAATAAATCACAGGAAAATAACTAGCTATATAGAGATCCACATAAATCTAGTTATAAAGTTGGAGACATGCGAATAAACAAACAAAAGAAAAGAAAAGAAAAACAAAATCAAGCCAACCAGAGTCAATGCATGTGCCAAAGCAAATGCAATGCAGTGCACGATGATGCATGTATGAATGCAATATAGTATAAACCCGGAATACCACATCGGGCGCTCAGAATACTGCATCAGACTATGCATATATATATGCGAAATAGTAAAATACCCGGAATAATGCATCGGGCGTCCAAAATACCGCATCGGACTATAAATAATTATATATGAGAGTAAAATACCCGAAATAATGCACCGGGGGTCTGGAATACTGCATCAGACTATAAATATATGCATAAAATAGTTGTTCTCCTTTTCTTTCCAAAATCCCATAATAATACTCAAAGTAATTTTTATTATAGTCCAAAAATCTCCACACTAGTAATAAAGCCTCATTTCAAACCAAAAACCTTTGAAAAACCATCCATGTTGTACCAATGATATGCCATGCGATATGAGTATGAATGTTCACAAACAGAGGAAAAACCACACCATCAGAATAAATAGGGAAAGAATACCCTCCAAACCAAGAGAACTAACCTGGAATTCTGTCTAAATCCTAGCCATGGCCTCGGGCCCACAATTACACACACAGCGATAAAATAAAGCGGTAAAGCAAAAATAAAAGCGAAAACCATGGGAAAACTCTATTATACCTCTATAGCCTCCTAAAAGCATGCTAAGAATTCTATACTAGTCATACAGAAGAAGCAAGCTCCTAGGCTAAGGATAACATACAGTTCTAGGCTAAAACTCCAAAATGGCCAATTAGCGTGATAAACAGGATTCAAGCCTAAAGTCTATCTAAAATCCAACCTAGCGTTCCAGTAACATACAAATATATATTATCTAACTAACTCAGTCTAAAAGGTAAACGGTAACCTACCTCGAGGCCGAACTGCAAGTACGAACCATCACTCGTGTGCCTTTCCCTTTTGGGCAGCCTCAGAAAGCTGCCACGCTATCAAGAACATAAACTAGGTGTCAAGACGAGAAGAATGACACCCATATTGCTATACTGAAAATTGGGTTAGAAAAATGACACTCGATGCTCGCGCAACAAAACAGAAAACAAAAATCACAACTATACTTGGGTGGGTTAAGGAACCCATGCCCAAAGTTTGGGCACGAACGGAGCTCGAATCGGGGCCCAAACAAGCCCTGAAGTGATACTAATTCATGGAATTATAACAGAAAAGCTCGGAATTTAAAGGCGGAGACCAACCTTGATAAGAGAAATACGTCACGGAGAAGAATTGCACAAATTCAAGAACATGCAGTCCCCACAAGTCAGCCTTCAACAAGGATCACCCCAACTCTAGGAATTAACAACAAGGGAATTTAATTGGGGGAAATATGAGAATTTCCACAGAAGGGGGAGAGGGGTGACTAGGAGACTTACCTGAGGAATGACACTGAGTAAGGGAGCTGGGACTAAGGAGCTTTGGAGCTCAACAATGGAGTTTTTTGGAGTTTAGAAAGAGAAAATGAAGTTGAAGTTTTTTTTTATAACTGCCAGGGGTCCTTCATCGCGATCGCGAGAGGACCCCCCCATTCGCGGAGAAAAACTGGCCCAACCATCGCGATCGTGATGGTCCAGGCCACGTTCGCGAAGAGGAAGCCAAGCTAGGTCCCAGCTGGCTACATCGCGAACGCAATGGAAACCCTTTGCGAATGCGATAGTCAAGAAACCAGACCATCGTAAACGCAATGGGAACCTCGAGATTGCGAAGAGCAAAAGGGTCTGCAACTTAATGCAGCAACCAACAATTTCCCTAAGTCCAAAAATCTTTCGACGAACCCTCGGGATTCATCCAGAACCCCATGAACACAAACCAACCATGCTACCCTACCAGAAATGGCATTTCGGGACCAATGCAAAGTGGACCCCAGGCCTAAAACCAACTCAAAACTCAAAACCCAAAAAACAAGTTCGAAAGCTGCGGGACCCAAACCAAAGGTCCCCTTAGTCCATATTTGATATTCCAGAACTAACAGCGCTGATGGACTTTCCATCCAAGGCCGTCAAAGTCAACCCTACCAGCCAAACTGACTTGAAAACACACAAAGCATCACAAAACCAAACCGAAAGCCCTCAGACCTAAACCATTGGTCCCACTAGACTAAAATCCCTATTCTGGAGCCAACGGAACTGCAGAATCCAATTCTGAGCGCGTTTACCAAGAAAGTTGTCCGAAGTCAAAGATTTTCAAACTTTAAGTGCTAAAATAGGGAAATAGTCATAACAACCTAATTAACGGCCTGGGCACCGAACTGTCCTCGATGAGTCATAAATGACCTATAGCCGCTGAGGGAAAGCTTGAAACGCAGAGAAAAGGACGGAAAATGACCTGGAGGCTTATTACAACATCCACTACTAAATGAACTTTCATTTGCGAAAGTTAGAAAAAGGATAGTACCTGAAGACTCAAAAAGACGAGGATAACGGGTCCACATATCGGTCTCGATCTCCTAAGTAGCCTCCTCGACAGGATGCTGCCGCCACTAAACCTTAACTGACGGAATCTTCTTGGACCTCAACTTCCTAACCTGACTGTCCAAAATAGCAACAGGCTTCTACTCGAAGGCTATGGCTCATCCAACTGAACTGACTCTAACTGAAGCACATGAGACTCATCCAGAATGTACCGCCGCAGCATAGAAACATGAAACACTAGAAAGAGCAGGAGGCAAGGCTAACTCATAAGAAACCCCTCCAATATGACGAAGGATCTCAAATGGATCAATGAACCTCAGACTGAGCTTACCCTTCCTCCTAAACTGTATCACGCCCTTTATGGGCGATTCCCGAAGGAACACTCTGTCACCAACCATAAACTCAAGATCTCAAAATCTCCAGTCAGCATAACTCTTCTGCCTACTCTGGGCAGTATGAAGTCTCTCTCGAATAACCCAAACTCTATCCATAGAATCACGAAGCAAATCGGTACCCCATGGCCTAACCTCAAAAACATCAAACCAACCCACTGGAGATCTGCACCGTCTACCATACAATGCCTCGAACGGAGCAATCTGAATGTTGGAATGGTAACTATTATTATATGCAAACTCTGCCAAGGCTAAACACCAGTCCCACTGACCCCCAAAATCAATAACGCAGGCTCGCAACATATCCTCCAGAACCTGAATAGTGCACTCTGACTGACCATCTGTCTGCGAATGAAAAATGGTGCTAAGCTCAACTCTAGTACCCAACTCTCTCTGAATAGACCGCCAGAAGTACAAAGTGAACTGAGTACCACGGTCGGAAATGATAGAAATTGGCACCCCATGCAAACGGACAATCTCTCGAATATATATCTGGTCCAACCTCTCGAAACTGTAGGAAGTCTGAACCGGCAGAAAGTGAGCAGGCTTCATCAACCTATCCACAATAACCCAAATAGCACTAAATCTCCACAAGTACATGGCAATCCAACAACAAAGTCTATGGATATACGCTCCCATTTCCACTCCAAAATGGGTAGCCTCTGTGATAAACCACCTGGCCTCTGGTGCTCAAACTTTACTTGTTGACAGTTCAAGCACCTGGATACGAAAGCCAAAATATCCCTCTTCATCCCACACCACCAGTAGTTCTGCCTCAAGTCACGATACACCTTAGCTGCCCTGGGATGAATGAAATATCTTGAATAATGAGCCTCCTCCAGTATCAATCTAACCAAGTCACCAACTCTAGGAACGCAGATACGACCCTCGATCCTCAAAACACCCTCTGAATCTAAAGTCGCCTTCCTAGCCTCACCACTCAACACCTTGTCATGAATGATCCTCAATCTCCAATCATCAAATTGCTGTGCCCGAATCTACTCCAACAAGGAAGACCTGGCCTCAACACAAGAAAGAATATGACCCGACTCAGAAATGTCAAGTCGAACCAACCTATTAGCCAAGGACTGGATATTCCCAGCTAAAGTTCGCTCCTCCGTAGCTAAGAAAGCCAAGCTACCCAACTCACCGCCTTCTGGCTCAAGGCATCCGCTACCACATTTGCCTTGCCCCGATAATAGAGAATAGATATATCATAGTACTTCAGTAACTCCAACCACCTACGCTGCCTCAAATTTAGATCCTTCTGGCTAAAAATGTACTGAAGACTACGATGGTCAGTAAAGATCTCACAATGCACGCCATAGAGATAATGTCTCCACATCTTCAATGCAAAGACTACCAGTGCTAACTCCAAGTCATGCATATGCAATAACCCAGCCCTGCTGCATCAACACAAAACCCAAACTAATACCTGACGCATCATAATATACGGTGAAAACCTGACCCTCGACTGGAAGAGTAAGAATCAGAGCTAAAGTCAACAAGGCCTTGAGCTTCAGAAAGCTCGCCTCACACTCATTTGACCACTGGAAGGGAACATTCTTCTGAGTCAATCTAGTCAATGAAGCAACTATCGAAGAAAATCCCTCCATAAACCATCTGTAATAACCTGCTAACCCGACGAAACTGCGAACCTCGATAGGAGAAGTAGGCCTAGCCCAATCACAAACTACTGTAATCTTCACCGGATCTACCATAATCCCGTCCTTGGACACCACGTGCCCCAAGAATGCCATAGACTCAAGCCAAAACTCACACTTAGTGAATATGGCATACAACTGGTGGCCTCGCAAGGCCTGAAGTACAACTCTAAGATGCTTCTCATGCTCCTCCCTACTCCTCGAATAAATCAGAATGTCATTGATGAACGCAATCACAAATAAATCCAAGTAGGCACTGAACACATGGTTCATCAACTCCATAAATGCTGCTGGGGCATTGGTTAACCCAAAAGACATGACTAGGAACTCATAATGGTTGTATCGAGTCTTAAATGCAATCTTTGGGATGTCCTCAGCCCTAATCCTTAACTAGTGATAACAGGACCTCAAATCTATCTTAGAGAACACTGCTGCACCCTGTAGCTGGTCAAACAAGTCATCAATATGCGGCATCGGATATCTACTCTTAACTGTCACCTTATTCAACTGTCTGTAGTCGATACACATACGTATAGACTCATCCTTCTTCTTCACAAACAGAATCGAAGCACCCCACAGAGACACACTAGGCCTGATGAACGCTCTACTCAATATATCCTGGAGCTGATCCTTAAGCTCCCTCAACTCAGTTGGATCTATTCAGTATGGCAGAATAGAAATGTGCTTAGTGCCCGGCTCGACATCGATACCAAACTCAATGTCACGATCAGGAGGAAGGCCTAGAAGATCAGAAGGAAATACATCCGAATACTTGCAAACCACATGAACAGACTCAAGAGGAGGTATGGTGGCACTAGTATCATGGACGTAGGTAAGATAAGCTAAGCACCCCTTCCCAACCAGCCGCTGGGCGCTCAGAAAGGATATATCTCCCCTCGGCATGTGGCTATCGGCTCCCTTCCATATGATAGGAGGGATACCAGGCATCCAAAGAGTAACAGTCTTGGTGAAACAATATAAGATCGCATGATAAGGAGACAACCAATCCATGCCCAATATCACATTAAAATTGACCATATCAAGGATAACCAAGTCCACCCACGTGTCATACCCTAAGATAGTCACCACAAAAGCCCGATACACCTGATCCACTACTAAAAAATCACCTACCAGGGTAGATACACACAAGGGCACAAACAAAGACTCACAAGCAAACTCCAGACGAGTAGCATAATAAGCAGATACATACAAGAAAGTAGACCCCAGATCAAACAAAGCAGAAGCAGACTGATGACAAATAGAGATCATACCTGTGATCACAGCATATGAAGCCTCGACCTCTGTCTGGCTTAATACTGCATATAAGTGGCCCCGACCGCCACGACAACCTGACCTATCGAACTGAGGACCACCTCTAGTACCCTAGAGACCACCCCTACTACCTTGTGAACCACCTCTAGCTGGAGGTGCTGGAGCCCTGGGGGCCTGAACCAACTAATCTTATCGCCTAGGGTGCTGCGCCATCGAGCACTCTCTAGCAAAGTGGCCCATCTTTCCACACTCATAACAACCCTGACCCCATGTACTCCACTGTGAAGAACCAACCAAATTAGAATGATCACCATGGCTTGTAGACCCTGAATGACCATCTCATGGAGCAGGAATGATGCTCTGTCTACTCGGACCCTCAGTAGTCTGTAATGCTACCAGAACATGCCGGCTCGGCTAGAAACACTACTAGTGCTGACCTCTACTATAGTAGCCCCTACCATGGCCCTGTGAACTGGTAAAACTTCCCTGATGAAGGGGCCTCTTATCATTGCCTCCTTGGGCCTCGCGAAGTACACTCTCAATAGTACATGCATGATCAACTACCCCCAGAAAAGACTGAACCGATGCTACCATACCCTCTGTGGCCAAACAGAGATGGAAGGTCAAACCTCGAACAAATTGGCGTACTCTCTCATGCCCTGTAGGCAGAATTATAGTGGCGTATCTGGACAACTGGTGAAACCAAACCTTGTACTTAGACACAGTCATGGATCCCTGCTCCAACCCTACAAATTGATCCATCAGATGATCCCTCACGCTACGCGGCACATACTTCTCCAGAAAAGCTACAGAGAACTGATCCCAAGTAAGCGGAGGTGACCCAACCGATCTACATGCAACATATGACCTCCACCACTATTTTGCTAGACCATCCAGCTGAAACACGGTGTAATCAGCTCCATGAGACTCAACTAACCCCAAATTATGTAACCTCTCTTTGTAGCTAGTCAGAAACTCATGCGCATCCTCTCTAGAAGCACCTGAAAACCTCAGAGGACCCAATCTCAAGAACCTACCAAGAATCTTCTGCTCCTCAGAAGACATCACTGGCACGGCTGGAAGAGGGGGAGAAACCACAGGGACTGGTAGTACCATAAATCTGGGAGTCGCAGCAGCAGACTATGCTCCTGAACCCTGTGCTGCCGCCTGAGCTGAAGTTTGAGCCTCACCTCGAACCTGAGAACTAGTTGGAGTGCTCAGCGAGGCTGCTGGTGCAGTCATACCCTAATAAAACCCCAATAATCAAACCAGGGTATCCTACAACACTGGAGTAACCACAAAACCTATCGGATACTGGGGTGGCCCCACATGCTCTGGCTCATACTGAACCTCATCCACTCTAACCTCAGGATCTGGTGACGATACTGTAGCCCGAGTTTGGGCTGGTGCCACAGCTCGTGCCCTACCTCGACCCCTGGGTCAACCTCTAGCCCATCCCCTAGCTGAGGCTCTAACTATAAGTGCAGGGGCCTCGTCCTCACCTGCTATAGATCTCATCCAAACCATCTGAGAAAGAGTAAAAAAAGGATAATTAGAAGTTGACCAAATTAAGTAAGCACGATAAGAAATCAAACAAAATGAAGCCTTTCCTAGGGAATGTCCTATAGCCTCTAGTAGATTGAATACATAAGTCATCGTACCGATCCACAAGACTCTACTAGACACTTTGCTCTTGTACTGGCAAGACCGGTGAACCTAGGGCTCTGATACCACTCTGTTACGACCCAGAACTGGGCCATGATGGCATCTTCATAACCCCTAGTAGACAAGCCTAACCCAAACATATGGAAGACAATAAATAATAATTAAACTAAAGAAAAGTGAAAGGTATAACGAAAAGATAGGGCCAATAGCATATATACATACCATCGTACAAAATATACATAAGAAGGCCCTAAAGTGACCAAAAAGACAAAACAACATGAGAACCCATCCGAACCTGGTGTCACTAATATAAGAGCGACTAAAGTAAGGAGTAGCTATACAGCATATGTTGTCTATCCAAAATACAAAATATAGACAGAATGTACAATATGGAAAGCATGTAAAGTCTCCAAAAGCATCGGGAGCTCACCGCGATCCAAACAACAATGGGTCTCGAACAAAAGGAGATCAGCGAGGGTGGCTCATACTAAGTGCTGCATCAGAAAAAGAGATGCAGAGTGTGGTATGAGTACCAAGACAACGGGTACTCAGTAGGCATCATAGGCTGACCGAGCACAGAAAGATAATATATATAAATAGATTACAGGAAAGTAGCTAGCTATACAGAGATCCACATAAATCTAGTTATAAAGCTGGAGACATGCCAATAAACCAACAAAAGAAAAGGAACGGAAAACAACATCAAGCCAACCAGAGTCAATCCACGTGC
Organism: Jaltomata sinuosa; assembly: GCA_003996215.1. Lineage (NCBI taxonomy): Eukaryota > Viridiplantae > Streptophyta > Magnoliopsida > Solanales > Solanaceae > Jaltomata > Jaltomata sinuosa. Next base: position 437,667 of record QJPP01001096.1, read on the forward strand.
CAAAGCAAATTCAATGTGGTGCACGATGATGCATGCATGAATGCAATATAGTATACACCCAAATGACCACATCAGGCGCCCAGAATATCGTATCGGACTATGCATATATATATATGTGTGAAATAGAGAAATACCCAGAATAATGCATTGGGGGTTTCGAATATCGCATCAGACTATAAATAAGTATATATGAGAGTAAAATACTCGGAATAACGCATCGGGGGTCCGAAATACCGCATCGGACTATAAATATATGCATAAAATAGTAGTTCTCCTTTTCTTTTCAAAATCCCATAGTAATACTCAAAGTAATTTTTACTATAGTCCAAAAATCTCCACAATAGTAGTAAAGCCTCATTTCAAACCAAAAACCTTTGAAAAACCATCCATGTTATACCAATGATATGCCATGCGATATGAGTATGAATATTCACAAACAGAGGAAAAACCACGCCATCAGATCAAACAGGGCAAGAATACCCTCCAAACTAAGAGAACTAACTTGGAACTCCATCCAAATCCTAGCCATGGCCTCAGGCCCATAGTTACACATACAACGATAGAATAAAGCGGTAAAGCAAAAATAAAAGCGAAAACCATGGGAAAACTCTATTATACCTCTATAGCCTCCTAAAAGCATGCTAAGGCTTCTATACTAGTCACATAGAAGAAGCAAGCTTCTAGGCTAAGGATAACATACAATTCTAGGCTAAAAACTCGAAATGGCCAATTAGCGTGATAAACAGGATTCAAGCCTAAAGTCTATCTAAAATCCAACCTAGCATTCCAGTAACATACAAATATATATTATCTAACTAACTTAGTCTAAAAGGTAAACCGTAACCTACACTCGTGTTCCTTTTCCTTCTGAGCAACCTCAGAAAGCTGCCACGCTATCAAGAATATAAACTAGGTGTCAAGATAAGAAGAATGACACCCATATTGCTATACTAAAAATCGGGTCAGAAAAATTACCCTCGGGTCCCGCACAATAAAATAGAAAAAAAATCACAACTATGCTCGTGGTGGGTTAAGGAACCCATGCCTAAAGTTTGGGCATGAACGGAGCTCGATTCAGGGCCCAAAATAGCCCCAAAGTGCTACTAATTCACGGAATTATAATGGAAAAGCTCGGAATTTAAAGGAGGAGACCAACCTCGATAAGAGAAACACGTCACGAAAAAGAATTGCATGAATTCAAGAACATACAGTCCCCATAAGTCAGCGTTCAACAAGGATCCCCCCAACTCTAGGAATTAACAACAAGAGAATTTAAGCAGGGGAAATACGGGAATTTCCATGGAAGGGGGAGAGGGGTGACGAGGGGACTTACCTGATAAATGAAACTGAGCAAGGGAGCTGGGACTAAGGAGCTTTGGAGATCAACAATGGAGTGTTTTGGATATTAGAAAGAGAAAATGAAGTTGAATTTTTTTTTATAACTGCCAGGGGTCGTTAATCGCGATTGCGATAGGACCCCTGCGTTCGCGGAGAACTGCTGGCCCAACCATCGCGATCGCGATGGTCCAGGCTACGGTCGCAAAGTGGAAGCCAAGCCGAGTCTCAGCCAGCTACATCATTAATATGATGGAAATCCTTCACGAACGCGATGGTTAAGAAATCAGGCCATCGCGAACGCGATGGAAACCTCACGATCGCGAAGAGAAAAAGGGTCTGCGACTTAATGCAGCAACCAAAAATTTCCCCAAGTTCAAAAATCTTTCGACGGACCCTCGGTATTTATCCAGAACCCCATGAACACAAACCAACCATGCTACCCTACTAGAAACAAAATTCTAGACTCAATGGAATCGACGAAACTCCCAACAGAGATCATTTTAAGAAAAAGTGAGCCCCAGGCCAAAACCAACTCATAACTCAAAACCCAAAAACAAGTTCGGAAGCCACAGGACCCAAACCAAAGTTCCCCATAGCCCAAAGTCAACATTTCGGAGCTAACAATGCTGACAGAATTTCCATCCAAGGCTGTCTTCTCCGAATATTGACCAAAGTCAACCCTACCAGCCAAACTGACTTGAAAACACACAAAGCAACACAAAACCAAATCGAAATCCCTCAGACCCAAACCAATGGTCCTACTAGACCAAAATCCCTATTTTGAAGCCAACGAAATTGTCAGAATGTAATTCTGAGTGTATTTACCAAGAAAGTTGACCGAAGTCAAAGATTTTCCAACTTTAAGGGCTAAAATAGTGAAATGGTCATAACGACCTAACGAACGGCCTGGGCACCGAACCGTTAGTCCCGATGAGTCATAAATGACCTGTAGCCATGAAGGGAAAGCTCGAAATGCAGAGAAAAGCACAAAAATAGAAAATGACCCGGAGGGTCATTACAATTGGTCATCACCAAAATGACAAATTGGTTGATGATTCATCACCAAATCAATGGGTTAGATAATGATTTATCATCAGGATGAAGCCCCATTGACCCACTCATGAAATCCTCGATTCTTGCACTTTTTAAATTCAATTGTTGGGGTTAATTTAGCCTTTTGTAATGACCCTCTAGGTCATTTTATTGATTTTCATGCTTTTATGCATTCTGAGCTTTACCACAGTGGCTACAGGTTATTTAGGACTTGCCAAAATTGACAGTTTGGTTCCCAAGCTGTTCATTTGTGTTTTAAGCTTATTTCCCTATTTTTGTAACTCTTAAGGCTGGTAGAGTTGACTTTGGTCAACATTTGAAGAAGACAGCCTCAAATGAAAATTCTATCAGTGCTGTTAGCTCTGAAATGTCGAATGTGGCTAGGGGAACCTTTGGTTCAGGTCCCAAGGCTTCTGGACTCATTTTGGGCTATTGAGTTCCATTTTGGGTTAAAGTTGGTTCGTGGGCATGGGACCCACTTTTTGTTAAGACGATATCCATTGGAAATTTTATTGATTTCATTGATTCCAGAATGCCATTTTTTGTGGGGTAGCATGTTTGGTTTGTGTTTATGGGGTTCTGAATAAATCCCGAGGGTGCAATTAGAGAGTTTTGTGGCTTGTTGTTGCAGTTGGTACTGCTGTTTTCGTGTATGGCGCGCCTGCATGCCTGGGGGGCACACCTTCATAGTTAGCCCTGTAGTCACCAGCTGCACCTGCGGTCCTAGGTGATGCCAGCAGAGGGTGCCCCCGTGCTCATTTGACTGCTCCTGCGGTGCCACCTCTGCGGCGTGTTCACCATACCTATGGGGGTTGGGGGTTTGGATGACCACCACCACTATGATGTTTTGGGTGCCACAGTGACACTGCACCTACGTTATTTTGACTGCAGGTTCACCGATCGCTGGTAGTTAAATGAACTTCTTCTCCTTTATTTCACATCTTTTCTCCAACTCTTTCCTCCATTTGAGAGCTTGGATAAGAGGGAGAAATTGCCCATTATTGTTGATTTCATGCTTTCTCGAGGTAATTCTCGTTCCCTCATTGTTCCAGTGTTGATTCTACCTTCTTTTCCGAATTCTTTTCGTTAATTTATCCTTGTTTTGTATGCAATTCTTGAACAAGTGGATTTCGGGCCTATCTGAGGCCCTGAAATGAGTTTCATCCGCGCTCAAATTTTGGGCATGTGCTTATAAACCTGTTACAAACATAATTGTAAAACTTGTTTTCAGTTTTATCGTGCGGGCCTCGAGGGTCATTTTCTAACTTGAGTTTCAGCTTGAATTTGTGTATAGGAATATGGGTGTCATTCTTCTTGTCTTGACCCCTAGTTGATGTTCTTGATAGCGTGGCAGCATTATGAGGCTGTTCAAAAGGGGAAGACACATGAGTAACGGTTTGTGTTTGTAGTTCAGCCTCTAGGTAGGTTACGGTTTACTTATTATAGACTTGGCTTAGTTAGATTTTATATATTATGAGTTGCATGAATGTTATACTAAGTTTAGGTTAGAAATTAGGCTTAAATCCTCTTTTCTACTCTTTTTGGCCATTTTCGGGACTGTAGAGTAGTATTACCATGTTCATCCTTAGTTTAGGATCTTGTAGTCTGCTGTGGCTAGCCTAGAATCCTTAAAATGATTTAGGGAAGTTTTAGAGGTAGAGTAGGTGCTTTTGCTTGTTTTCTTTTTTTATTTCCATTTTCACCCTTTTATTCCTGTATTGGTGTATATGTGGGCTCGAGGCCATAGTGTAGACCCGATGGTTTGCCAGGTAAGCTATCTTGTTTAGGGGGTGCTTTACCCTAATTGACTGATTTTCTCTGAACATGGCATCATATCTCATTACTGCATTACATGGCTATTAGTTTTGGAAATGAAAGAAATACGATATTTTTGGTTCAACACTTGGGATATTACTTAACCACTAATTTTCAAAGAGAAAGGAAAGTACTACTGTTATGCTGGTCCAAGGGACATTTTTGGACCTTTTATCTATTTTACTTTCATGTTGATCAGTCTGATGCACGATTCCGAGCAGCCTGAGGAGCACATATCTGGGTTTTACTTTAATGCATATGTTAATGAGCTTGAGGTTGCTTCTGGGTGCCCGGGGTACTTGATATCGGGTTTTACTTTTCTGCATTGGCCATACTCTGCATCATATCATCTCATGATGCATTTCATTGCATTATATATGTGTACTTTGAGTGCTTTTACCTGTTTTATCGTTATTATCTTCACCGTCAGATAGATAGTTCTGTTTCTCGATTGATAACTAGATTTAGGTGGATACATGTAGCTAGTTTACTTTCCTATAGCTTATTATCTATATTATCTTTCTGAGCTTGGTCGACCTATGATGCCTACTGGGTACCCATTGTTTTGGTACTTATACTACACTCTGCATCTTTTTCTGATGTATCACCTAGTACGAGCCACCCTCATTGACCCTTCAGTCATTCATGGCCAGCTGCTGTTCAGATCGCGATAAGCTCCGAACTTACTTCCATATTGCCCACCTTTTCTCTCTCTGTACTCAACCTTTTCGTCTACTCAATAAACATCTTTTGTAAGTACTTTCCCTACTGTTATTTTAATTTGTTTTCAAAATAGAATTTTTTTGTAATATGTTGTTTGCACCTTTTGTTTAATTTTCTTACTGTTCTTTTGTTTGTTTGATTTTCCTACTGTTGTTTTGCTACTGTTCTTTGTTAATATTTTCAAATTATATAATAATATTTTAATATTATATCTACGATCCTAATATTTTAATATTATATCTACGATCCTAATATTTTAATATTATATCTACGATCCATTCTAATAGAATTAAAAAATATAGTTCTTAATCAACAACCAGAAAAAGAAACTATTGAACCCTTTAATATGAAAATGTATTAAATAAATTTAAAGAACAAAAGTCTGACACAACACTACAATATCTTCAGACTGAATTATTTCACATAAAAAAAGAAGTTAAGGAGGTTAAGCAAAGACTTGACAAACTAGAAACAAAATCACTTACCGATAAAATTATAAAAGATTTGAAGCCTAAGGGACAGTAAAATATCACGAAGTGAGCTAGGAAGTTTTTGTCAGGATTCGAATATGTTAAATTATCCGCCCCTTCAAGAGAAGCATCAAAGCAAATCAAAAGAAGCCATAAATATTATAAGAATTAATCTGAAAAACCCCATTATTACAAAAGAAGATTTAAGAAATATAAAATGGATTGTAGATATAGTATTAAAATATTAGGATCATAGATATAATATTAAAATATTATCATATAATTTGAAAATATTAACTAAGAATAGTAGCAAACCAACAGTAGGAAAATCAAACAAACAAAAGAACAGTAAGAAAATTAAAAAAAAGGCGTAAACAAGATATTACAAAAATTTTCTATTTTGAAAACAAATTAAAATAACAGTAGGGAAAGTACTTACAAAAGATGTTTATTGAGTAGAGGGAAAGGTTGAGTACAGAGAGAGAAAAGGTGGGCAATATGGAAGTGAGTTCCTAAATTTCCGAATGCCCTCCTTCATACAAAGCAAAGGTCTTAAATAGACCTGAAAGTGCCGACTCAGCCTATTACTAATACTATTTATCTAACATGTATCTACATGTGGCAGACTTAATATTACATGGATATAAAAGTGCTGACTCAATTTACTACTAACTCTATTTATCTAACACGTGTCTACACGTGGCTGACTTAATTTTACACAGATTCAAAAGATCATATTTATCAAATTGCTCTTTATTTAGAGTAATCTCCATGTTCCGTTCTAGGGTAGTTGGGAGGACTGCCTAAGCGTACGTCTCCGGTGGCTTCATTTTGTAACGATCCTTGGTTTGGACAGTGATGCCTTTATTACCTACTGAGGAGGAATCTTCCGTGAAAACTACTTTAAGAAGTTGTAATTTGGTCAAAACTTGTTATGGGTTCTTTTAATGGTGAAGGAATGGTAGCTTTTGGCAGATGTGGAAATTCTTCCAGAGCTGAATATCTATTCTCGGATTTTGGTTTATCTGTTTCCTTAAAAGGTCTTTTCATATTTTTTTTCAGGTTTGAAGGCTGGGAATGGGGGCCACTGAGGTCTTATTCCTGGGGTTCTGGGTCTCATTATTTCCCTGTAAAAATTCTCTTCTTAAAAAATCGGGGAGAGAATTATTTTCCCCTGTTATAAATTCTATTTGAAAATCAAAGTTGGATAATAAAGCTTTCTATCTAGCAAATATTAGTTTAGAAACTAAATTTTTAACATCTTTTTGTAAAACATCTTTGGCTGCTTTGCAGTCTACTCTTAACAAAAATTCTTTGTTTATTAAATCATCTTGAAATTTGGTAATACATAGTACTATAGCCAACATTTCCTTTTTAATGGTACTATAATTTTTTGGGCATTATTACATTAAACCTGAAGTGAATCTTACTAATTGTTTAGGGGTTTCTAGAGAAACTCTTTGTTTAAGGATGCCTCCGTATCCTATGTCAGAGGCATCAGTTTTTACTATTATAAATGCCTCTGGATGTGGTATTCCTAGACACGGAAGTTTTTGAACTATTGATTTAATTTTTTGTACCATCTTAGTCTGCTCTATTCCCCATGTGACTGCATCCTTCTTAAGACGCTGATAAAGAGGTTTACAAATCTGCTTAATATTTGGAATAAAATCAGCAACATAGTTAAGACTTCCTAGAAATCTTTGGAGTTGTGTTTTATCAATTAGCGCATCTGGAAATTTAGATGAGAACTCTATGGCTCTGCAAATGGGTTTATAGGTTCCTTGATATAAGTCATGACCAAGAAATCTAATAGCAGTCTGAAATAACTTAATCTTTTTAGCACTTACCACTAACCCATTTTTTTAATGAATTTTTAAAAAGGTTGAAATATGTTTAAAGTGTAGATCAATATCTTCTGAATATATTAAAATATCATCTATATAAACTATAGAAATATTACTATATTGATTGAATATATTATTCATAATATTTTGAAATTCAGATGGTGCATTTTTTAGTCCGAATGACATTACATTCCATTCGTATTGTCCGAAAGGTACATTAAAGGTTGTTTTATATTTATCTTTTTTGGCGATTTGTATCTGCCAAAATCCTGATTTCATATCAAACTTACTATAAATATTAGCTTTATAGGTTCTTTTAAGAAGATCTCTTTTATTGGGTATCGGGTATCTAATCCATATTAAAACCTTATTAAGGGTCTTATAATTTATGACCAGTCTTGGGGCTCCTCTTTCCTTTTCTGCGCTATTGTTGACATAAAATGCTGAGCAACTCCAGGGTGACTTGGAAGGTCTAATAATTTTTTTATCAAGTAAATCATTGATTTCTTTTTTACAATATTTTATTAATTCATGGTTTATTTGTATAGGTCTTGCCTTAGTGGGGATGACTTTTTCATCGAATTCCTCGATATATGGTAATTCAACAATATGTATTTTCCTTTCCCAAAAGGCATTAGGAAAGTCCGAACAAACTTCTTGCTCGATGACATCTTGGAGGCCCTTAATTTTGGCTTTTATTTCCGGTTTTTCTAAAGATGATTCAATCTTCTTAATTTTTATTTCATCCTTTAAATAGTTTATTTATTGTGAAAGTAGATTTATTCTAAAGACAGTTTTATCTTTTACAAAGTCACTTTCCTCTTTTGACATACTATTTAGATAAGGAAAAATAATTTCCTTTCCTAACGTAGTGGTGTGAATGCCATCTAACGTGGCGGTATATGGTTCTATTTGAGCTATAAAAGGGATACCTAATATTATTTCTTCATTTATATCCTTGGTAATTACAAAATTATTAATAAAATAAATTTCATCATTGCATATGTGTGCCCTATGGAGTTTATAATTTATCTTGAGTCTTTCTCCTGTTACGGAAAATAATTGGGTAGTACTCTTTTCAAGGTATTTAGTCGGAATTATTCCTTCAATTATGCAGTTTTGATCTGCTCCTGTATCTAATAATGCAATTTTATGAATAGTATAATTTTTATTTATGACTAATGTAATAGGTATGTGGTAACTCTGGGCTTTAACTATTGCAATTGTTTTAATTCCTGACTTGGTTTCTAGAGTTCCTTCTAGCGACTCCATTTCTTCTTTCTCGTCCTTTTCTAATTTTCGACGTTTCTCCAGGTTCGTATGACGCTGGTTCTTGCTTAGGGTTCAAATCTTTTATAATTTTATCGGTAAGTGATTCTGTTTCTAGTTTGTCAAGTCTTTGCTTAACCTCCTTAACTTCCTTTTCTATGTGAAATAATTCAGTCTGAAGATCTTGTATTTATGATGACCCTTCTGGTCATCTTCGCGCTTTTGCATTTATTGCACTACTAGAGCCTTCCTGTAGCGGCCCCAAATCATTTATGGCTTGCTGGGACTGGTGGTTCGGTGCTTTGGCCGTTCGTTTGGTCATTTTGACCGTTTGCCTATTTTAGAGCTTAAACTTAGACTATCATTGACTTTGGTCAACATTCTTAGCTAACATGCTCGAAATTGAATTTTGACAGTTACGTTAGCTCCAGAGCGATAAGTTTGGTCTAGTTGGACCTTTAGTTGAGGCCTGAGAACTTCCGATGTGGGTTTTGTGTGGTTTTCTCAGTTTTCAGACCATTTGGAGTGGAAAATGTAACTTCGGGGGACTATTAATGATCGGAGTCTCAAATTCAAAATCCGATGATATCATCAGCTCCGAAATGTTGAGTTTGGGCTAGAAAGGTGGTTGGTTCGGGTTCTGGGTGAGCCAGACTCATTTCGAGCCTTTGGGTTTCTTTTCATTAGTGTTGACTTGGGTCAAAATTTCTCCAAAACAACCTTGTATGGAAGTTTCGTTGATTCCGTTGATTCCGGAACATTGTTTCCACTCTGTTAGCATTATTGGATTTTGAATATCGGTTTTTGATTGTGCCCGGAACACCCCGTGGAGTTCTCAAAAAGTTGCAGAAAAACAGTTGCAGGCCAGCCTTCTGCGCAATCGCGCCAAGGCCAGCACGATCGCGCCTCAGCGCCTGCCAGCCTTCAGCGCGATCGCGCCCTCCCAGCATGATAGCGCCAAGGTGCCTGCCACCCCTTCAGCGCTATTGGCGCTGGCCATTTTCCTGCAACTATAAATGGCTGGAAGTAGGTTTTTCCAGCTATTTCAGCTCTTTACTTCTCACTCTAAACTCAATTTCCTCTCTCCCAAATTTCTCCAAATTGATTCTAAGACTTGGGGAGTCAATTGTTTGTGGATTTTCCGCGCTTCTTCATCGTTTTGTAAGCTTCCTCCTCTCTTGAATTTTCCTAAAACCTCCATTGATGCTTTTCTCTAAAGCTTTAGTTTTTCCTTGTGAATTCTGGCCGTCCAGTTGGTGCATGCTCGTGGGAGTAGTAAATTATCCTTCTTGACTCGGGTTTTCGCCTTTGTGGTAAGTATTTCTTGCCCAATTTCTGTTTTATTTTCCGTAACCCCATTCTTTAAACCCCAACTTTTACGGGCTATTTTGATGCCCTTTTCCTTGGCCATTTGTGCTCAAATTTGGAGCATAGCTTCTTGGCACCATTTGAGTCGTCGTGGATCTTTTCATTTTTGGTTTTGGGTTGTGGGCCTCATGGGCCCTCTTTTGACCCGGATATCGACTCGGCTACAATTGTAGCAATATGGGTACCGTTAGACTTGTTTTAACGTTATATTTATGGTCTTGATAGTTTAATTATCGTTCGAGAGTTCTCGGAGTGTTTTGGGCTTGGACTTGGTTGTTCGGGCAGCTTGTCGTCGGACGATAGGTAGGTTACGGCTTAACTCCCTTGACTTTGCATATATTGGGTAAAATTGTACTAGTTGGCATCCTTGCGTTGGGTTATTAAGTTGGTACCACAGACCTTGACTGCTTTTCCTTGATTCATCCTATTTTCTTTCCTCCGTTGTGTGTAGTATTCCTATTAGTTTGTGTATTTATTACCCTTGTGACCCCATGAGGTCTTGTTGACTCTGGAACATAGAAGGTGGGATTATTGGGAATGTCCGTGAGTCCCAGACATAGAATTACCCTTCTAGGCTGGTTATGCTTGCTGAGTAGCTTCGGAGCCTGTGCAGGGCCGTCAGGTTGATTGTGAGCTGCCGGACATCTATTTGTGATGATCATATCATTTTCATGCATATAAAGAGGTTTTCCACATTTTATTATGTTTTTTGGCTTCGGGCCTGCGAAAACTGATTTCCTAAACCTTGCATGGCCCCGGGGGGCCCGTTTTTGATGAAATTGGATTTTGAAATGATTTGACTTGATACATGGATTTTATTGGGGCAAAAGAAGGTTAAAAATATGGTTTTATCATGATTTACTACTGTTGCTAGTCTTGACCCGGTCGGAATGCTAGCTGAGTTTTCTCACTGATTTAAAATGGCTTTAGGCTCGGCTGGGTTGAGCATCTGAGAGATTTTACTACTGTTTTAGACCCGATTTTGCCTGGGCACCCTTGGAAGGGTTTGAGATATCTTTTTTCACTGATTTAGTCCTAGACAGGGTCTAGGCATGCATATTTGAGATTTAGCCACTGGCTTGAACCCGGACTCAATTCCGGAGGGCACATTTTAATTCCGAGGTTTAGTATGGGGTTCAGGAATTCCATGGACCTTGCCACTCTGGGCTAGGGGCTTCGAACCACGTGTGCCGAGGGGAAGGGTATACGGTGGAGTAGAGGTATACGTGCTGAGTCCTTCCATGGAACCTGTTTACTGTGCCCGATCGGCACTGGATGAGGTACATACAGGGATTCCATTTTACCTTGAGGTCATCATGCATCATATCATCCATCGTTTGAGATATCACCCTTGTTTTCTGTTTGTTGATTGTACACTCTGGTAGTATAGGATGCCGGAGGGTTTGTTTTCACTTGATTGCGTTCCTTGGTTGTATGGGCGGCCGATGGACTGTGGGTAGACTCTTTTTTTCTTAATTATGAATTTTTTTCTACTACAGTTATAAGTGTGGAATTGGACTTTCTAGACTGTTACCTTTGGATTTGCGAATTGGCATGATTTGGGTGTTTATTCATTCTGTTTATCGAGCATGTCTACTTTATCCTTCTCTCCCATTCTATATACTTGAGGTTACCGTCCCCTGTCTAGAACTTATCTATTTATACTATTTTTGCGAGGATCCCAGGTGCGTCGTTCTCTTTTCACCTGTGTTTGCCATGTATATATATCCTATTTTCTAGCCTTGCTTGTTGCTTTCAATTGTCTTCCCTCTGAGCTAGTTCTTGTGTACTTTATCGTTGATTTCTGTGACTGTTTGTTTCTACTCTGCCTGATGATGTTCTTTTACTTTATATGTGCCCATTCAACCTATGATACCTACTGGGTACCTTATGCTTCGCATTTGGTGCTCACCCTACCCCCCGCATCTTCTGGTGTAGATCCTGATGTGGGCCATCATCGTTAGAGTGTTGGAGACTCGTGCGGGCAGCTATTTTAGATCATCCAGGCTGAGGGTGAGCTCTTGGCGTTCAGAGCTTGACTTATTTATCTTTTGTATATTCCGCACTTTGTTACTATTCAAAGACAACTTATGTATATATCTCTTTTGGACCTTTTGTACTCATGTTGTAGTTCGTCTCTTATATACTATGATACCAGGTTTTGGGTTGGATTAGCTTATGTTTTGTATTTATATTACTCTGATTTTCCATTTTGTTCATTTTGTTCCCTTGCTTCCGCTTATTTATTGTTCTTTCGCTTAAACTGTTAGAAAGTAGCCTATTACTAACCGTTTTGGGCTACCGGGATTAGTTCACCTACCGGGGGGTTATAGGTGCCATCATGAACAAGAAATTGGGTCGTGACATCTTGGTATCAGAAATCTAGGTTCACTGGTGTCATCGGTATAAGAGCTAATGTCTAGTGAAGTCCTGCGGATCGGGGTGGAGACGTCCGTGCTTAATCTTTGGGAGGCTATAGTGACATCTTAGGAAACTGGACCTTTTTTGTCTCTCTCTTTCGTGCGTAGTATCCTTGAAAGTTCCTGAAAATCTCACTTATTCTGGTTCACTCTTCTGCAGATGGTTCATACGAGATCGTCATTTTCAGGTGGTGGAGAGCCTCCTGCCCCTGCACCTCTGACTCCAGCTAGGGGTCGGGGTGGTCGCAAGGGAAAGGCTAGAGGTCGTCCCAGAGCAGCGGTGCCTGCTAGGGCCACCAGAGTTATTATAGAGCCAGAGTATGATTACGCGCTAGAGTTAGCTCCAGAGCATCAACATGTAGACCCGGGGACAGCCCAGGTACCACCAGCTCCAGTGATAGTTCCAGCATCGGTTTCTATGCCAGCTTCAGCCCTAGCTCAGTCTTCAAATGTTCGGGGTTTAGTTGTTCAGCTCTTGGGTATGATTGGGGAGCGTCCTTCTGAGGCAGCACAAACATCCGCTCAGGGGGCCGCCTTGGGTGTTCAGAGTTCAGGAGGGCAGCCTGTTATTGTGGCTCCCCGTGCTGAGGTTGTTCCAGTCCCATTGGTTGCCCAGCCTCTTTCTCCTTGCCCCGCCATGACAGATGGGGAGCATAAGGCCTTGGGTAGGTTTTTGAGATTGGCACCGCCGAGATTTGCTGATACACAGTGTCAGGACCCCCATGATTTTATCACCACCTGTGAGGAGATGTTGATCACTTGGTCTTATTGGAGACCCACGGGGCAGGATATACTTCATATCAGCTGGAGGTTCCAGCGAAGCTATGGTGGAGAGCACAAGTTTCCTGCAGGCCTTCTATGTTACCTCCCTGGACCTGGTTTGAGTTTTATGAGGTCTTTATGGCCAAGTTCTTGCCACAGAGTGACAAAGAGCATCAGAGGGAGGAGTTCACTAGACTTTTCCAGGATTCTATGACTGTCTCAGAGTACGAGACCCATTTTCATTAGCTTGCTCCGTTTGGGGCCATGATTATGCCTATTGAGGCCGATAAGATTCATAGATTTGTTTAGGGGCTGCGGAGAGAGTTCAGAGAGCCTGCAGTGATACTAGTTACTAGCGGTCGGTTATTTCAGGACATTGCGGACTATGCTCATATAGTTGAGGATTTGCATCATTATGACACCGGGGCCAGAGATAACAAGCCTCGATATCAGGGTGGTTACAGTGGTTCTAGGCATGGTGGTAGAGGTTCCGACCAGTGGGGCCGAGGTTGTTATCCATATCAGTATCAGGGTCAGTCTAGTCGACTATTCCAAGCTTCACTTCAGGCTCTGGGTTCTCAGTTTGAGCAGGGTCAGAGAAGCCATCAGGGCCAGAGCATTCAGTCTTCGAGGGGTGCATCTTTTGGGGCGTTAGGTCATGGTGGCCATTCGAGTTCTGCTAGTTCATCTTGATAGGGTAGGTCATCAGGGGCTTGTTACACTTGTAGTGTGGTTGGTCACTTTGCTAGAGATTGCCCCCAGCAGGGTACAGTTTAGCCGGCCAAGCCATTGTGAGAGATTCAGCGTCCGGCTAGAGGGGGTGGTGGTCAGTCTAGGAGTGGTTCCCCACGTGGTAGAGCAGGTGGTAGGGATGGCGGTCGGGCAGGTAGAGGTCGTCATCAGTTCTATGCGGTCCCTGGGAGACTGGAGGCAGAGGCCTCGGATGCTGTGATCACAGGTATGATATCTATATGCCGTCAGCCAGCTTATGCTTTGTTTGATCCGGGATCCACTTGTTCATATATATATCTGCCTATTTTGTGCCTTGTTTGGGGTTGGCTATTGAGCCATTGTCTGTGCCTGTTTGTGTTTTGACCCCAGTAGGAGATTTTTTAGTAGTGGATCGGATTATGAGATCCTATGTGATTTTCGTTGGTAGTTTGGATAATTGGGATGACTTAATGATACTTGATATGCTAGACTTTGATGTGATACTGGGCGTGGACTGGTTATCCCCTCACTGTGTGGTTTTGGATTGTTATGCCAAGACCGTTACCATAGCCATTCCCGGTTTGTCCTCGGTTGTGTGGCAGGGTTCTGTTAGCCATGCATCATCTGGGATCAACTCTTGTCTTTGAGCTAGAAAGTTGATTTCCTATGGGTGTTTAGCTTATCTAGCATATGTTCGAGATGCTAGTGCTGACCCTACATCTCCTGAGTCTGTTCTTGTGGTTAGAGACTTCCTAGATGTGTTTCCTACTGACCTTCCAGGCCTTTCACCTGAGAGGGATATTGATTTCTCCATTGAGTTAGAGCCAGGCACCAGGCCCATTTTGATCCCTCCCTACCGTATGGATCCTACTGAGTTGAAAGAGCTTAAGGAGCAGCTCCAAGATTTGTTAGCTAAGGGGTTTATTAGACCGAGTGTGTCTCTTAGGGTGCTTCTGTCCTCTTCGTGAAGAAGAAGGATGGGTCGATGCGGATGTGTATTAACTATCGACAGTTGAATAAGGTGACAGTGAAGAATAGGTATCCGATGCCCAGGATTGATGAATTATTTGATCAGCTTCAGGGTTCCGCCATGTTTTCTAATATTGATCTGAGGTCCAGCTACCATCAGTTGAGGATTAGGGCGGAGGACATCCCTAAGACAACATTCATGACATGTTATGGCCATTATGAGTTCCTGGTGATGCTTTTTGGTTGACTAATGCCCCCGTAGCCTTTATGGATTTGATGCATAGTGTGCTTAGCCCGTACCTGGATATGTTCGTGATAGTCTTTATTGATGACATTCTGATATACTCGAGGAGTAGGGACGAGCATGAGCAACATTTGAGGACCGTACTTCAGACTTTGAGAGATCATCGGCTTTATGCCAAGTTCTCAAAGTGTGAGTTTTGGCTTGAGTCAGTTGCATTCCTAGGACACATGGTGTCTAAGAATGGGATTAGAGTTGATCCGGGTAAGATTTCTACGGTTCGTGATTGGCCTAGACCTACCACTCCTATAGAGGTTCACAGCTTTGTTGGGTTAGTCGGTTATTACATACGGTTCATTGAAGGATTTTCTTTCATAGCAACACCCTTTACAATGTTGACTAGGAAGGATGTTCCATTCCAGTGGTCTGATCAGTGCGAGGATAGCTTCCAGAGGCTTAAGGCCTTATTGATTTTAGCTCCAGTTCTGCCTTTGCCAGTTGAGGGTCAGGGTTTCTCAGTGCATTGTGAAGCTTCAGGGGTCAGTCTTGGTTGTGTGTTGATGCAGTAGGGTCGAGTGATAACATATGCATTGAGGCAGCTGAAGGTTCACAAGCGCAACTACCCCACTCACGACATAGTGTTGGTGGCGGTAGTTTTCGTGCTCAAGATCTGGAGGCACTATCTATATGGAGTTAATTGTGAGATATTCACCGACCACCATAGTCTTCAATACATTAAGAGTCACTGCGAGCTAAACTCGAGGTAGAGGAGATGGATTGAGTTGTTGAAGGACTACGATTTCACTATTCTGTACCATTTGGGCAAGGCAAACGTGGTAGCGGATGACTTGAGTCAAAAGGCAGTGAGTATGGGCAACCTAGCTTCACTTTCAGTTTCTGAGCGACCGTTAGCCTTGGACATTCAGTCCTTGGCTAACCGTTTGGTTAGGCTTAACTTATCGGATCCTAGCAGAGTTCTTGCCAGTGTTGAGGTTCGCTCTACTCTAGTTGATCGGATTTAGAGCCGATAGTTTGAGGACCAGAGTTTCTGTGACTTTCGTGATCAGGTGGTTCAGGGTTAGGCCAGTCGGGTTACTTTGGGTTCTGATGGTTTTTTGAGGTTTGAGGGTTGACTTTGTGTTCCGAGAGTTGGTGATTTGATACAGTTGATACTCCGTGAGGCACATTGTTCCAGATACTCCATTCATCCTGGCGTAGCGAAGATGTATAGAGATCTGAGGCAGCTTTACTGGTGGGGTGGTATGAAGCAGGACGTGGTAGAGTTTGTATCTAGGTGCTTGAACTGTCAGCAGGTAAAGTTTGAGCATATGAGACCGGGTGGCTTGATGCAGCAACTTCCCATTCCTGAGTGGAAGTGGGAAGGTATTACCATGGACTTTGTTGTTGGTTTGCCTCATACCACTTTGAGGTTTGATTCTATTTGGGTGATCATGGATAGGCTGACTAAGTCAGTGCATTTCTTGCCGGTTCAGACTTCCTACGGGGCAGAGAGGTTAGCTCAAATCTATATTTGTGAGATTGTTCGGTTGCATGGGGTCCCAACTTCTATCATTTAAGACCGCGACACTCAGTTCACATATCAGTTTTAGTGAGCTATACAGAGGGATTTGGGTAAGGAGGTTCAACTTAGTACTGAGTTCCACCCTTATATAGATGGCCAGTCCGAGAGGACTATTCAGGTCCTGGAGGACATGCTTTGTGCCTGTGTACTTGACTTTGGAGGCTCATGGGATCAGTTTGTGACATTAGCTGAGTTTGCGTATAATAATAGCTCTCATTCGAGCATTGGCATGACACCTTTCGAGGCTTTGTATGGTAGGCATTGCAGATCACCCATTGGTTGGTTTGATGGGTTAGAGTCTAGACCACAGAGTACAAATTTGCTTAGAGATTCCTTGGACCGAGTCCGTTTGATCCAGGATAGACTTAGAGAGGCCCAGAGTAGGCAGAAGAGCTATGTTGATCGTAGACTTTGTGCCTTGGAGTTCAGTGTTGGTGACCTGTTTTCCTTCATGTATCGCCCGTGAAGGGCGTGATGAGATTTGGTCGAAGGGGCAAGCTTAGCCCCAGGTTCATTGGGCCGTTTAAGATTCTGCAGAGGGTTGGTAGTGTTGCCTATATGTTAGCATTGCCTCCAATGTTTTCAACTATTCACCTAGTGTTCCATGTCTCGATGTTGCGTCAGTATGTACTAGATGAGTCTCATGTGTTGCATTGGGATTCAGTTCAGTTAGATGAGAGGTTGTCATTTGTTGAGGAGCCGACAGCTATTTTGGCCAGAGATATCAGGAGGTTGAGGTCTAGGGAGATTCCAGTTGTGAAAGTTCAGTGGAGGCACCGTCCAGTTGAGGAGGTTACTTGGGAGATCGAGAATGAGTTGCGTGCTCAGTATCCACAGTTGTTCGAGCCTTCAGGTACTCCCTTCTTCTTGACTTTCGAGGATGAAGGTCATTTTAGTAGTGGATATTGTGATGACCCTTATGGTCATTTTTGTGCTTTCAAATTTATTGCACTGCTAGAGCCTTCTTGTAGCGAACCCAAGTCATTTATGGCTTACTGGCACCGGTGGTTCGGTGCCCTGGCCGTTTGTTTGGTCGTTTTGATTGTTTGCCTATTTTAGAGCTTAAACTATCGTTGACTTTGGTCAACATTCTTAGCTAACATGCTCGGAATTGAATTCTGACAGTTCTGTTAGCTTTGAAGCAATGAGTTTGGTCTAGTTGGACCTTTAGTTGAGGCCTGAGAACTTCCGGTATGGGTTTTGTGTGGTTTTCTCAGTTTTTAGACCATGTGGAGTGGAAAGTGTAACTTCGGGTGACTTTTGATGACCGGAGTGTCAGATTCGAAATCCAACGATTCCATCAGCTCCAGAATGTTGAGTTTGGGCTAGGAAGGTGGTTGGTTTTGGTTCCGGGTGAGCCAAACTCATTTCGAGCCTTTGGGTTTCTTTTCGTTAGTGTTGACTTGGGTCAACATTTCTCTGAAACGACCTTGTATAGAAGTTTCTTCGATTTCATTGAGTCTGGAACGTTGTTTCCACTCTGTTAGCATTATTGGTTTTTGAATATCGGTTTCCGATTATGCCCGAAACACCCTGTGGAGTTCTCAAAAAGTTGCAGAAAAATAGTTGCAGGCCAGCCTTTAGCAGAATCGCGCCAAGGCCAGCGCGATCGCGCCTCAGCGCCTGCCAGCCTTCAGCGTGATCGCGCCCTCCCAGCGTGATAGCTTCAAGGCGCCTGCCACCCCTTCAGCGTTGTTGGCGCTGACTATTTTCCTGCAACTATAAATGGCTGGAAGTACATTTTTTCAGCCATTTCAGCTCTTTGTTTCTCACTCTAAACTCAATTTCCTCTCTCCCAAATTGCTCCAAATTGATTCTAAGACTTGGGGAGTCGATTGTTTGTGGATTTTCCGCGCTTCTTCGTCATTTGGTAAGCTTCCTCCTCTCTTGAATTTTCCTAAAACCTCCATTGATGCTCTTCTCTAAAGCTTGAGTTTTTCCTTGTGAATTCTAGATGTCCAGTTGGTGCATGCTCGTGGGAGTAGTAAATTATCCACCTTGTATCGGGTTTTCGCCCTTGTGGTAAGTATTTCTTGCCCAATTTCTGTTTTATTTTCCGGAACCCCATTCTTTAAACCCCAACTTTTGCGGGCTATTTTGATGCCCTTTTCCTTGGCCATTTGTGCTCAAATTTGGAGCATAGCTTCTTGGCACCATTGGAGTCGTCGTGGATCTTTTCATTTTTGGTTTTGGGTTGTGGGCCTCATGGGCCCTCTTTTGACCCGGATATCGACTCGGCTACCATTGTAGCAATATGGGTACCGTTAGACTTGTTTTAACGTTATATTTATGGTCTTAATAGTTTAATTGTCGTTCGAGAGTTCTCGGAGTGTTTCGGGATTGGACCTGGTTGTTCGGGCAGCTTGTCGTCGGACGATAGGTAGGTTACGGCTTAACTCCCTAGACTTTGCATATATTGGGTAAAATTGTACTAGTTGACATCCTTGCGATGGGTTATTAAGTTGGTACCACATACCTTGACTGCTTTTCCTTGATTCATCCTATTTTCTTTCCTCCGTTGTGTGTAATATTCCTATTAGTTTGTGTATTTATTACCCTTGTGACCCCGTGAGGTCTTGTTGACTCTGGAACATAGAAGGTGGGATTATTGGGAATGTCCGTGAGTCCCAGATATAGAATTACCCTTCTAGGCTGGTTATGCTTGCTGAGTAGCTTCGGAGCCTGTGCAGGGCCGTCAGGTTGATTGTGAGCTGCCGGGCAGCTATTTGTGATGATCATATCATTTCCATGCATATAAAGAGGTTTTCCACATTTTATTACGGTTTTTGGCTTCGGTCCTGCGGAAACTAATTTCCTAAACCTTGTATAGCCACGGGGCCCCCATTTTTGATGAAATTGTATTTGGAAATGATTTGACTTGATACGTGGATTTTATTGAAGCGAAAGAAGGTTAAAAATATGGTTTTATCATGATTTACTACTGTTGCTAGACTCGATCGGGTCGGAGTGCTAGCTGAGTTTTCTCACTGATTTGAAATGGCTTTAGGCTCGGCTTGGTCGAGCATCTGAGAGATTTTACTACTGTTTTAGACCCGGTTGTGCCCGGGTACCCTTGGAAGGGTTTGAGATATCGTTTTTCACTGTTTTAGTCCTAGACAGGGTCTAGGCATGCATATTTGAGATTTAGCCACTGGCTTGAACCCGGACTCAATTCCGGAGGGCATATTTTGATTCTGAGGTTTAGTATGGGGTCCGGGACCTCCATGGACCTTGCCGCTCTGAGCTAGGGGCTTTGAGCCGCGTGTTCCAAGGGGAAGGGTATACGATGGAGTAGAGGTATATGGGCTGAGTCCTTCCATGGAACTATAACGACCAGGTTCATCGTTACGGGTAAACCATTCGTGCCAACTTTTGAGTTAGAAAACTTCCGAGTTTGGGAGTTGATAATTTTGGGCTAGGCTAGTCTCGACCAATTTTGGAGCGAGGTAGAGTCTAGGGAAATCCGGGTAAGGATTAGGTTAGATGTCTTGGTTCGAGATAGTTTTCCTTGTAGCTAAGACATAGAGGAGTCCGGGGGACATTTTGGAATCAAATTTTGGTAAGTAGAGCTCCCAAAATCGAGGTTGACATGAAGGGGTTGTTCCAGAAGGTCGGGAAAATAAGTGTGTTGTAAAATTGACACTTTTGGGGGACTTTACAACTTTATATCCCGTGTCAACCGCCATAGCAGTTGACACAATGCTGTAGCAACCTCCGCTATACCGGAGAAATTACTGCTATAGCAGAAGTCAACACGGGTCAGCAACGTTATAGCGGTTGGGTCCGCTGCGGTGGTACCACTATAGAAGAGCGAGGACCGCTATAGCGGAGGAATGTGACCAAAAAACCCAAAAAACAGGTTTTTAATTTTAGTCCCTCATTCAGCCCCAAAAATAGATGAGAGCTATTCCAAAAACCCTCCTAGGCTGCTCCAAGGCTTGGGAGCCATGGGGAGGAGGAATTTAGGTAAAAAGGACGCAAAACCACGGATTCGGGTATGCAGGACCGCCAGGAACGCCTTCATGGAGCCAGAAACACATGGTTACAGCTGCTTGGCGCCCAGGTAGGCTAAGTTTTCATTGAGTAGATAGACCTCCTTATATTCCATATTTATTGTATAATGGGAAAGGAGAATCCATGATTAGGCCTCCGGGCATGGAGTCTGGTGGATTCGGTGTTGGTTATGTAGGTGCTAGGAATTGGTTTGATTGAATTGTGGGTTATTGATAATTATTTGGGGTTGTTTATGTTGTCCTGGTATGATAAGATGATGGGGCTCAGGGATTGGGATATCGGGAAGGTGTGGGGAACCGAGAATTGCAAGGATAACTAAATGGGTATAAAAATGGGAAACTCCTAGGTGAGGTTTCAGGAATACGAAGGGCATAATAAATAGGTGTTGGTTTTGCTAAGGGCTAAGGGGTGGTAATGCACATTGTTATTATTTATGCAAGTCCGAAATCAATGTGTTTGTTAAATTACACTAAAAAGGGAACCGTTCGTTATTCGTAAATAAAGGGTGAGTGTGTTTGGCCTCCAGACGGAGGTCGAGGCTAAGTTATATACCCAGGAAGGAGGGTAGGTGATGGCTTACGATTCCTATGAATGTTGTATATTCTTGTACTCTTATCTAAGTGTTTGTATGAATTGCATTGCTTAGAAGAATTGTTTAGAATGCCTAAGTGTCTTGTTTTACAGTCTGTGGATTGAACGGTGTGTTGCTTATTGATTTTACAAGTTGTTTGTTCATTATTTGACTGTGGATTAATTGATATTTGGTTAACTCGGGTACCACGCCTGGTACGGGTATAACAAATGGTTGGCTCAGGTGCCACGCCTGGTATGGGAGAATACTAACGGTTGGTTCGGGTACCACGCCATGTATAGGATGTACTAACGGTTGGCTCCGGTACCACCCCCTGGTACGTGTATAAAAAATTGTTGGCTCGGGTACCACGCCTTGTATGGGATACTAATGGTTGTATTGGGTACCACGCCTGGTACGGGTTTATTTTACTGTAACGTTGCATTGATATTATTGTATTGCATTGACTGTTATTGGTTCTGTGAGTGGACTGGGCTGTTTTATTGAAATGTGATATTTGTTGGTGGTTCTTGTGTGACTGGGAATCCTGTTATATCTATTGAGTTTGGTCTTGGTGTAGGCCGGGTTACTATATTATGTTTTTAGTTTTTCCTTTGTGTAGGCCAGGTTGATATGGTATATTGTGAGTTTGGTCTTGGTATAGGCCGGGTTGCTATATTATGTTACTAGTTTGGTCTTGGAGTAGGTCGGGTTGTTGTAGTATATTGTGAGTTGGTCTTGGTGTAGGCCGGGTTTGCTATATTATGTTATTAGTTGGTCTTGGTTTAGACCAGGTTATTATGTTGGTTATTAGTTGGTCTTGGTGTAGACCGGGTTTGTCATGTTAACACTAGATGTGTTTGGGGGATTCGGGTGGATCCGGACTATTTAAAAGAGGTTATGTGCTCATAAATTAATGTCATTAAGTGTAATAATGGCGTTCATGAATTATCATGGTTAATAAGCTAAGGGTGGGTCTTGGTGTAGACCGGGGTAGTCTGTTGAACACTTAGGTGTGGATGGAGGACCCTTAGAGGGTCCGGGTTATGTGATCCAAGAAGGGATTTAGATGTAGCTCTATGGTGGTCGTTGAAGGTGTCAATGGTTGTTAGGTGAATTGCATGTGGTTGGTAAATATAGAGGAAGACTGAGAGTCTGGGTATGGTTATTGGTTAATATAACCAGGTGGTAAAGATATCCTAGAGGTCCGGGAAAGTCCAGAGAATGGTAGGTAATACTTGGGTATAAGTGGTTTGGGTGGGCAGTGCGCCGGATTTAGTCTGGGTATTTAGTCAAGGTAGTTGACTGGGGTAAGGGTTAAAGGTGACTTGGGAAGTCTAAGTGACAAGGTGACTTAGGAAGTCTGGGTGACAAGGCGACCTTGAGAAATCTAGTTATGAGTGAGATGTGGGAAGTCCTAGATGTCAGGGTCAAGGCTAAAGGTGAAGGAGGGAGCAATAATGTTTATTTTCATGTTTTTCCCTATTTTCCTATATGATGGTATGTGTGGATTTGGGTCGATCGATGTTGCCTACCAGTACGTGTGGTTGTACTGACTCTACCCTTGCTATACCTTTTTGGTATATTCTTGTTGCAGGGTTGGTGATGTTTCATAGGTACACGACGATGGTGATCTCCAACAGCTTATGTCCTTCGATTCCATGACGAAAGTTTTCTCTTTTACATGTTCTGTATTAATCTTGTAGTAGCTCTTGTACCTGCTTAGACTAGGTTCTAGGGAGGGTGTTTTTAAAGGTTGTAAAGGTTTTCTGCAATTTCTTTAAGTCATCTATTTTATGAACATTTTCTGTAAAAGAATTTCTCATGTATAAAAATGGACTGATTAATGGTTTACTTTAATTTTTGCGAGTTACCTATTGGACGGGTGGTGAGGATTCGTCTATCTAGGTGGTTAGAGTAGGCACCCGCACGGCCCGGTAGGTTGGGTCGTGACAGATGATATCAAAGCCTTGGTTACCAGTCTCCCAGTACAAGAGCAAAGTATTGAATAGAGTCCTACGTATTGGTGTGTTGACGTCCACATCTAATCTTTGGGGAGCTATGAGGCCTTCTAGGAAACATCTCTCTTCTTTCATTATTTCGTGTGGTTCACTTACTTGCTTGTATGGGTTGAGTCTAATTGGTATCTCTCAATTCCAATTGGTATCTCTCAATTTCAATTGGTATCTCAGCAAGGTAAAGGAGGTTGTGGTACTTCAATTACGACCAGACAAGCAAGAGAAAAATTGGAACCGGGAAGGTTCCAATTAGTATCTGGCCTGAGAGGCTGTGGCAAGCATGGATAACCAGCTAATGGTCATCCATGGTACGAATGAAGGTGAAACTGTGTGGTTTGAATTGGTTGTGACTTGATTTGGTTATGATTGATTTTGTTGTGAATTGAAGTTGAATTGTTGTGTTGTACACTCTTTGTATGACTTACTTGAAGTATGTGTAAATTGTTGCCTGCCGTGCATGTTGAGTCTACATGGGGTCTTTAAGTTGAAATTCTGGTGTACCTTGGGTGGTGATAAGCTGTTAAATGTCTTGATTTAAAAAGTGGTACTGCATAAAAAGCTTGTCATTGGTTAGGATGATAAGGGCTTAAGAACTATGACTGTAGGGAAACGTCGATTTCAGGACAGTCAGGACTTGGTTGGGAACCAAGGGAACAAGGGAGCCATTAGTGTGTAATGGCGGGAAGATATTGTCGGGCAGTAAATGTTGTTGTGATTTCTTTGTATTTCATGATGTGTCATGTTAATTTGTGATGCGATAACGCCGGGAATGGTCTTGAGGGTGGTTTAAGTCCATGGCAGGATTAACAGGTTTAGACAGTGATAACTAGGAAGGGGGATGAGTGCATTTAGCTGGAAATAAAAATTTCCTATACTATTACCATCGGGACCGCTATAGCGAAAGCCAACCGCTACGGCAAAACCGCTATAGCAGAGTGACCACTGCTATAGCGGAGGTGCGCGAGGCAAAAAGCCTGCTCTATTTTCCCCTATTTTCATTCCTTCCCGGGGGCAATGTAAATGCAAGTATTAAGCTGAAAATTGCTAGGTAAGACAAGGAAACCAACAATTTAGCTAATATAGTACACTTAGAAGGGAATTTGTCAAATATTTAGCATCCATACGCGAAGAAAAGAAAGGGTAGATATGGTAGCCTGGGGTATTGATAAGATTGTGATTGACCATTGGTGAGTATAGTCACCCATGTGGAATTTGACAAGATGACCCATAATTGACTGAGTAGTGTTGGACACTGCTCATAGGCTATGTTATGAGGCTGATTATTGACTGGTTTATTGTTGAAAATCCTTAGTGGTAGGGTCAATCAAAGGAGTGGGGTTATTAAAATAGATTTTTTAGCATTATTGTCTCTCTTCTTGACCATGATAATACCCAATGTTACTGCCCTTTGAGAGGTAGGGGTGTATCGGTTTTAGCCTCGGCTAGGGTGTAAGTGCCCAGATAGAGTTCCCCCTAAGGTGAGAGTTGACAAAATCTTAGGCTAGGATGGGTTCCAATGGAATTTTTGCTGTTGTGTGGTTTAGAGACACGTGGTGTCTCAGACTATAGTGTTGATAGGAGTAAGGTGATAGGATGATAAGTAAGGGGCATAGTACCCCGTAGGAAGCTTCCAAAATGGAGTGTGGGTTAGTAAAACTCCGGGTATAGCGGAAAAGGGGTCGCCATAGTGGGATCTGGTTCCCTTATCATGGAAATTGGTTTGGGTCATTCATTGAGTTTCTTTCACTCCGGTGTTTTGATGAGGCCCCAGATTCCTTGGCCACTCTGAGAGGGATAATCTAGTTGCCTTGTGCAGCTCGAAGGAAGGAATTCCTTGATAGAGCAGAAGTGAGTTAAATTTTTGGCTGAGTTGGGTATACCAAGGGATTGGGAGGTTTTTGGTGGTTTGCGTAAGGTTATATTTACGCTATCATGGTAGAGCATTAAGATTGAGGGACGGGCTTGTTCTTTCCCTCCGCCGTAGAGATTGTTCGGCGACAAACGATGGGTAAATTGGTATCTGTTGTAACGACCAGGTTCATCGTTACGGGTAAACCATTCGTGCCAAGTTTTGGGTTAGAAAACTTTTGGGTTTGGGAGTTGAAAATTTTGGGCTAGGCTAGTCTCGACCAATTTTGGAGTGAGGTAGGGTCTAGGGAAATCCGGGTAAGGATTCGGTTAGATGTCTTAGTTTGAGCTAGTTTTCCTTGTAGCTAAGACATAGAGGAGTCTGGGGGACTTTTCAGAATCGAATTCGAGTAAGTAGAGCTCCCAAAATTGAGGTTAACGTGAAAGGGTTGTTCCAAAACATCGGGAAAATAAGTGTGTTATAAAATGGAGACTTTTGGGGGACTTTATGACTTTCTATCCCGTGTCAACCGCCATAGCAGTTGACAGACCACTATAGCAACCTCTGTTATAGTAGAGAAATTACCGCTATAGCAAAAGTCAATGCGGGTCAGCACCGCTATAGCAGTAGGGTCCGCTACGGCGCTACTGCTATAGCGGTGCAAGAACCGCTATAGCAGAGTAACGTGACCAGAAAACCTAGAAAATGGGTTTTTGATTTCATTCTCGCCCATTCAGCCCCAAAATAGATGAGAGCTATTCCAAAAATCCTCTTAGGCTGTTCCAAGGCTTGGGAGCCATGGGGAGGAGGAATTCCGGTAAAAAGGACGTGAAACCATGGATTCGAGCCTATAGGACCACCAGGAATGCCTCCACGTAGCTAGAAATGCATGGTTGTAGCTGCTTGGTACCCAGGTAGGCTAGGTTTTCATTGATTAGATAGACCTGCTTACATTTCGTATTTATTGTATAGTGGGAAAGGAGAATCCATGATTAGGCCTCCGCGCACAGAGTCTAGTAGATTCGGTGTTGGTTATGTAGGTGCTAGGAATTGGTTGAATTGAATTGTGGGTTATTGATAATTATTTCGGGCTATTTATGTTGTCCTGGTATGATAAGATGATAGGGATCCGGGACTGGGATGTCGGGAAGGTTCGGGGAACTGGGAATTGCAAGGATAACTAAATGGTTATGAAAATGGGAAACTCCTAGGTGAGGTTTGGGAATATGAAGGGCATAATAAGTAGGTGTTGGTTTTGCTAAGGGCTAAGGGGTGGTAATTCACATTGTTATTATTTATGCAACTCCGAAATCAATGTGGTTGTTAAATTACGCTAAAAAGGGTACCGTTCATTATTCATAAATAAAGGGTGAGTGTGTTTGGCCTCCAGACGGAGGTCGAGGCTAAGTTATATACCCGGAAAAAAAGGTAGGTGATGGCTTACGATTCCTATGAATGTTGTATATTCTTGTACTCTTATCTAAGTGTTTGTATGAATTGCATTGCTTAGAAGAATTGTTTAGAATGTCTAAGGGTCCTGTTTTACAGTCTGTGGATTGAATGGTGTGTTGCTTGTTGGTTTTACAAGTTGTTTGTTCATTATTTGACTGTGGACTGATTGACATTTGGTTGGCTCGGGTACCACGCCTGGTACGGGTATAACAAATGGTTGGCTCAGGTGCCACGCTTGGTATGGGATAATACTAACGGTTGGCTAGGGTACCACGCCATGTATAGGATGTACTAACGGTTGGCTCGGGTACCACGCCTGGTACGGGTATAACAAATTATTGGCTCAGGTACCACGCCTGGTACGGGATACTAACGGTTGGCTCGGGTTTCACGCCTGGTACGGGATAATAACGGTTGGCTCCGGTACCATGCCTGGTACGGGTTTATTTTACTACATCATTGCATTGATATTGTTGTATTGCATTGACTATTATTGGTTCCGTGAGTGGACCGGGCTATTTTATTGAAATATGATATTTGTTGGTGGTTCTTGAGTGACCGAAAATCCTGTTATATCTATTGAGTTTGGTCTTGGTGTAGGCCGGGTTGCTATATTATGTTATTAGTTTGGCCTTGGTGTAGGCCAGGTTGATATGGTATATTGTGAGTTTGGTTTTGGTATAGGCTGGGTTGCTATATTATGTTACTAGTTTGGTCTTGATGTAGGCCGGGTTGTTGTATTATATTGTGAGTTGGTCTTGGTGTAGGCCGGGTTGCTATATTATGTTATTAGTTGGTCTTGGTGTAGACCAGGTTATTATGTTGGTTATTAGTTTGTCTTGGTGTAGACCGGGTTTGTCATGTTAACACTAGATGTGTGAGGGGGATCCGGACTATTTAAAAGAGGTTATGTGCTCATAAATTGATGTCATTAAGGGTAATAATGACGGTCATGAATTATCATGGTTAATAAGCTAAGGGTGGGTCTTGGTGTAGACCGGGGTAGTCTGTTGAACACTTAGGTGTGGACGGAGGACCCTTAGAGGGTCCGGGTTATGTGATCCAAGAAGGGATTTAGATGTAGCTCTATGTTGGTCATTGAAGGTGTCAATGGTTGTTAGGTGAATTGCATGTGGTTGGTAAATATAGAGGAAGACTGAGAGTCTGGGTGTGGTTATTGGTTAATATAACCAAGTGGTAAAGCTGTCCTAGAGGTCCAGGAAAGTCCAGAGAATGGTAGGTAATACTTGGGTATAAGTGGTTTGGATGGGCAGTGGGCCAAATTTAGTCTGTGTATTTAGTCAGGGTAGTTGACTGGGGTAAGTGTTAAAGGTGACTTGGGAAGTCTACGTGTCAAGGTGACTTGGAAAGTCTAGGTGACAAGGTGACTTGGGAAGTCTGGGTGATAAGGCGACCTTGAGAAGTCTAGTTATGAGTGAGACGTGAGAAGTCCTAGATGTCAGGGTCAAGGCTAAAAGTGAAGGAGGTAGCTATAATGTTTATTTTCATGTTTTTCCCTGTTTTCCTTTATGATGGTACGTGTGGATTCGAGTCGACCGATGATGCCTGATGTGACGCTAATTTACGCCACTTTCGACTCCTTTTTACTAAGAACAATCGTACGTTTTCAAGCAACCATTGTTGTTTTTGATGTTTTTATGTTGTATTTGTAGGAAATGGGAACAAACACGGAAACGGAAGAAATTACGAGAAAAACGACGTTCTGCCTAAGAGTGACGGCCTGAGTGACGGGCCGTCACACATGTGACGGTGTGACCGTCACATTGACCGTCAAAGAGAGGAGCAACACTGCCTAGGGGTGACGGCCGCCGTGACGGCCCGTCAAGTGTGTGACGGTCCGTCACCCCCACCGTCGCAATATGGCAGCACCAAGGCAGCATCACTGCCTAGCAGTGACGGTTCAGGCGACGGTCCGTCACTGCCTTGACGGTCCGTCAGCCTGGCCGTCAAGCTAAGGCAGTGGCGCGCCAGCGGCTGTCCGCGTTTTGGGAATTCCTAGCCCGTTTTGGAATTGGTTTCTACTCCTCCTATAAATACCCTATGTTAGGGTTATGTTAATTATTACTCTCCCATTATTTCAAACACGTTTTTAGTTAGTTTTCGAGAGCAAGAACACGATTCTTGAATTAACATTATTGTTCTTGATTCGTTCTTGAGTTCTTGGTTTTTATTGTTCTTGGATACTTGAAGATTGTTCTCAATATATTGTAAGGATCTCGTTTCTTTATTATTTTATGAACATGACTTTCTTCTTTTCATCTTCGAGCATGAGGAACTAAAACTCCCGCAACTAGGGTTGTGGGAGCCATGGCAAACGTAGCAATATAGATTCCGGGTAGCGTTGGGTTCGATATATGTATTGTCACGTTGTTAATCATACTTTATGTCACGTTTTCTAGTGGTTGCAAACATTAGAACATGCCTAGGTTTAGTTTGCTTGAGTAAAGAGATTTAAACCGGGAAAACTTGATTAAACAACAAGGATTCGAGACTACAAACTCTCGTCTTAAAGAATAATGCCGTAACTGGATTACTCTACTTGATGTTAGGATTGCTAAGCTAAAAAGTACATCTTTTCGAGGTCGAAAGAATAGAAAAGGAAATTTGTTTATTCGGTCGAGAGACGTTTAGACGATACAATTGACGCAATCACATCGTGACAATCATATAGAAAGAACCCGGTTAAGCCTAGAATCGACATTGTTACAACGCCATGGTGAACACATCCCTAGTTCATTCTCTCCTACTGATTTAAACCCCCTACGTTTATTATTGTTTTGTTTACAATTTGATTACAAAACCCCCCCTTATTTACTGGAATCGATTGACAACTAGTCACTTAATTCACCAAAGACTTAATCATCACCATATTCTCTGTGGGATTCGACCCCAACCTTGTTGGGTTATATATTTGACAACGATCGCTTACGCTTCTTAAATAGAGGTGTAGTTTGAGCGTTATCAAAAAATGGCGCCGTTGCCGGGGAATACGGTTTTTGATTAAGTTTGGTGTTTATTTGACTTTTTGTTATAATTTCCTGCTTTACGTTTGTTTGTTGTTTTTGTTTTGACAGGGTACAAAGTTGTGCATGCATAATACCCGAAGTTCGGGGAAACAAATTATACCTTACGACCCCGAACTTGCTAGAACATTGAGGCAGAACATGGCCGCACAACTAGAGGCAGCAAGGCTCGCTGCTGAACTGCAGGCCCAACAAAACCTGAATGCTGGTGGTCTGCAGGACGATGGTGCACGGAATGATGATGAGCTTGATTTAGATGGAGCTGGCGCGACGGGCGCCATTATTGTTCCACCGCTACCGCCCGGAGCCAAGTTCAACATCACTAGCACGATGATACAGCTGTTGAACTTGAGAGGAGTGTTCCGCGGTGTTGCTGGCAACGATGCAAACCAGCACTTGATGAACTTCGTGGGCATATGCAAATCATTCGAGCTCCCAGGCGTGAGTCAGACAGCGATCAGGCTCAGGTTGTTTCCGTTGTCTCTGTCTGATGAGGCAGCATTGTGGTTGACAGAATTGGCCCCCGACTCTATCGCAACGTGGGGAGAGTTGAGAGAAGCTTTCCTAGAAAGGTTCTTTCCTCCCTCTCGGATGATACAGTTGAGGGATGAGATTAGTAACTTCAGGCAGCAACCACACGAAGCACTGCACGAGACTTGGTTGCGATTTAAGAAGAAGCTGGCACAGTGCCCGAACCATCAATTGGCCGACAACGTCTTGATGCAGACATTCTATAGGGCATTAAATTCGGCTACAAAGCCGACGTTAGACAACGCAGCAGGTGGTGCATTCATGGGACTTTCTTTTGCTGAGGCCACAACTACGTTGGACAGGCTCACCAAGACCAACAGAGCCTGGCATACACGAGATTCAGAGGTTGCAGCTAGCACCTACACAGTTGGTATGTCAGCTGAGCAGCGTAGGAAAGAGGAGGAACGCGACCAAGACATGGCGCACCTGAAAACACAGTTAGATCTCCTGACAAAGCACTTGACGTCAGGAAGTATGGAGAAGGTACAGGTTGCCAGTTCCCAAGGTATAGAAACTGAGGACGTGAATTATGTGGGGGGTTTCCAGGCCAATGGCCAAGGAAACCAAGGTCGGAACTATCCAAACCACCATGAGAATGGTGGCTACAAAAATCGCGACCAAGGAAGCTGGAGGAACAACACCGATAGAGGTGGGTTGTATATACCACCTAGCAATCGGGACAAAGCAGGCAGCGAGGCTGAGACATCCAAACTTGAGAATATGATGGCGAAGATGCTGCTTAAGGTGGAATCGACTGACTCTGGGGTAAAGGCAATGCGGAATGAGTTATCATCATTGAGTCTGGTAGTGGAGTCACACTCAACCGCTATCAAGCAACTAGAGCAGCAAGTGGGTCACATCTCGGCATCTCTAAACCCAAGGAAACCGGGTACTTTGCCGAGCGACACCACCCATCCGAAAAATGACGCAAGCTGCATGGCAATCACCACTAGAAGCGGAAAAATATTACCGGAATCACATCCGGTAATTCATGCACAAGGTGAGGCTGCAAAAGATGATCAGGCGGTAGAGGAAGAGGACATTCCAAAGCCTGCGAATAAATGTAAGGAAGCTGAAAAGCTTCCAACGATGATGCCTCGACCACCACCTCCGTTCCCACAGCGTTTGAAAAAGAAAGCTGACGATGGCAAGTTCCTGAACTTCGTGACCATGTTGAAAGAAATTTCGATAAACATACCTTTGGTGGAAGCTCTAGAACAAATGCCCGGTTATGCCAAGTTCATGAAGGACTTGATTACAAAGAAGCGGACGGTAAGCTTTGAGCCGGAAGACAACCTCCATCACTGCAGCGCTATTTCCTCTAGATCATTAGTGGAAAAGAAAGGAGATCCAGGTGCGTTCACTGTTCCATGTACCATCGGGAAGCTCAACTTCGGAAGAGCTATGTGTGATCTTGGGGCTAGTATAAATTTGATGCCGCTAGCAGTGTATGACAAATTGGGTTTGGGACCTCCTAAACCAACGGCCATGAGAGTGATGATGGCTGATCGTTCGATAAAACGACCTGTTGGAGTATTGTCTGATGTGCTAGTGAAGATCGGTAAGCTTATCTTCCCTGCTGACTTTGTGATCCTGGATTGCGAAGTAGATTTTGAAGTTCCTATCATCTTGGGGCGACCATTGTTAGCTACGGCGAGAGTGTTGGAAAAAAAAAAAAAAAACGAGCTGACCTTCCGATTGAACAATGAATTGGTCAAGTTTGATGTAACCAAGCTGATGAAGCGACCAAGTGACATGAGAGTGGTCGCGGTCATGAATGCCATTGAGGAACCTCCTGCGGATGTGCACCTTGAGGAGAAGTGTTTGGTCGAGCCTCTAGCTGTTGTAAAAAGTATGGCGCGAGAGCGTAGATATGTAGAGGCAGGCGGTGAAAGTAAATCGAGAAAACGAAAACACCGCAAGAGAATCTGCAAAGAAAGAGCGAAGAAGTTGTCGCGACTAGCGATGGAGCCCAAAGAGGAAGCTGGAACGCCACACTCCATTGAGTTCTCTTGTTTTGGAGACCCAGGCGGTCTCCAACATCATTCCAGATTCTGAGTCATATCGACTTCACAGGTATTCCTTTATCCTCACAGCTTTTAGTTTTCATATGTATGCATTGGGGACAATGCATGAGTCTAAGTTGAGGGTGTTGGGAAACCTGTGAGTCACCACCAAGGGTTTTTGTTGCCGATTTCTTTTCCCTACGGTGTGCTATCTAGTAGAACCGGCATGTTTAGGTTGTTGTTTTAAATTTTTTTAGTGTCTATAGCAAGCATGCGTTGTTCTTGTCTAAAAACGAGGCCCCTTGAAAAATGTTCTGGTTTTGAGCTTATGTTGAAACAATTGACTGTCTGGATCCTTGAATGTCATTGTGTGAATATGATTAGAATGAGTATGCTTAAGCCGAGGGGTTGTTTGATAGTTGGTAGCGATATAGTTTCTTGGTGCTAAGAGTGTGTGAGATTTATTGTCATAAATTCTTACTCTGTGCATGCATCTAGAACTTGCCCGGTCTATTTTGTTAAGTTTGAAGTTTGGTTGCTTAGGAAAAGATCACAGGCCCTTTTTGATGCAGTCCACTTAGCCTATATGACCGTCCAAATACAAATAATCCCTTTTGATCCCTGTTTGAGCCGTAATTGACCTTATTCTTTCAATAACCTGTCACCATTCCTGTTTAACTTTGAATCCCTATCTTGGCCCTGGTCCTTCCTTGGACATCGTGCACCTTAACGTAGGCAATCAGTCTAAGTTGAGGGTGGCTACTATAGGGGTAAACCATGTTTTTGCCCTGGTCCTACCAATGGACATTGTGCACCTTGACGTAGGCAATCAGCCTAAGTTGAGGGTGGCTACTACAGTGGTAAAAGAGAAGAAAAAGAGGATGGAGAGGATTGTTGTGGAATAGAATGAAAATCCGGGTGTGCGCCTAAGAAAAGAAAAGAAAAATAAAGAAAGATGAAAAAGATCGAAAAAGAAACGAAAAGAATTGTCAATAAAGAGGCCGCACCTGTATCTAGAATCAAGGAAATAAAAAGGTGACTAAGGATGGATAAAGTGAAGTTATGTGGTGATAAGATGTAAATGGTTCTAAGGAGGGCTTAGTCACTAACCCCTAAATGTATCCTACCTGCACCTGAAGCCTCATTACAAGCCAACACAAGTCCTGTAGTGATCTTGAGCGGCTTTCTGAAGAACTGAAATAGAATAGTAAGGGCAAGCCTATGGTATCGCATGTGCATTGTTTGCAATCGTTTGTGAGTGTGAGCGCTTACCTAGTCCCAAATCTTGTGTGTGGGATTTCTTTGTGGTGAGGGCACCAAGATGTCTATATTGTCTATTGATTGTTAGGATAGCTACGCGTGTGTATGCATAATGTCTATCATATCGGAATGACATGTTTGGATCCTTGCAAGTTAGTGTTTCATACATTCGTGTGTTACAAGGGAGCATGATTTAATTGAATAAGTTTGAATGAACATGAGTTGCTATAGACATGAGTTTGTGTTCTTAGTAGAGTCGTATTATTGTTTTATGTTATGTTGCTTGAGGACAAGCGAACGTTTTAAGTTGAGGGTGTTGATGTGACGCTAATTTACGCCACTTTCGACTCCTTTTTACTAAGAACAATCGTACGTTTTCAAGCAACCGTTGTTGTTTTTGATGTTTTTATGTTGTATTTGTAGGAAATGGGAACAAACACGGAAACAGAAGAAATTACGAGAAAAACGACGTTCTGCCTAAGAGTGACGGCCTGAGTGACGGTCCGTCACAAGTGTGACGATCCGTCACATTGACCGTCAAAGAGAGGAGCAACACTGCCTAGGGGTGACGGCCGCCGTGACGGCCCGTCAAGTGTGTGACGGTCCGTCCCCCCCACCGTCGCAATATGGCAGCACCAAGGCAGCATCACTGCCTAGCAGTGACGGTTCAGGCGACGGTCCGTCACTGCCTTGACGGTCCGTCAGCCTGGCCGTCAAGCTAAGGCAGTGGCGCGCCAGCGGCTGTCCGCGTTTTGGGAATTCCTAGCCCGTTTTGGATTTGGTTTCTACTACTCCTATAAATACCCTATGTTAGGTTTATGTTATTATTCTCCTCCCATTAATTTAAAATACGTTTTTAGTTAGTTTTCGAGAGCAAGAAGACGTTTCTTGAATTAACATTATTGTTCTTGATTCGTTCTTGAGTTTTTGGTTTTTATTGTTCTTGGATACTTGAAGATTGTCCTCCATATATTGTAAGGATCTCGTTTCTTTATTATTTTATGAACATAACTTTATTCTTTTCATCTTCGAGCATGAGTAACTAAAACTCCCGCAACTAGGGTTGTGGGAGCCATGGCGGCAAACGTAGCAATATAGATTCCGGGTAGCGTTGGGTTCGATATATGTATTGTCACGTTGTTAATCATACTTTCTGTCACGTTTTCTAGTGGTTGCAAACATTAGAACATGCCTAGGTTTAGTTTGCTTGAGTAAAGAGATTTAAACCGGGAAAACTTGATTAAACAACAAGGATTCGAGACTACAACCTCTCGTCTTAAAGAATAATGCCGTAACTGGATTACTCTACTTGATGTTAGGATTGCTAAGCTAAAAAGTACATCTTTTCGAGGTCGAAAGAATAGAAAAGGAAATTTGTTTATTCGGTCGAGAGACGTTTAGACGATATAATTGACACAATCACATCGTGACAATCATATAGAAAGAACCCGGTTAAGCCTAGAATCGACATTGTTACAACGCCATGGTGAACACATCCCTAGTTCATTCTCTCCTACTGATTTAAACCCCCTACGTTTATTATTGTTTTGTTTACAATTTGATTTCAAAACCCCCCCTTATTTACTGGAATCGATTGACAACTAGTCACTTAATTCACCAAAGACTTAATCATCACCATATTCTCTGTGGGATTCGACCCCAACCTTGTTGGGTTATATATTTGACAACGATCGCTTACGCTTCTTAAATAGAGGTGTAGTTTGAGCGTTATCAATGCCTACCAGTACGTGTGGTTGTACTGACTCTACTCTTGCTATACCTTTTTGGTATAGTCTGGTTGCAGGGTTGGTGATGTTTCATAAGTACATGACGATGGTGATCTCCAGCAACTTCTGTCCTTCGATTCCATGACGGAAGTTGTGTCTCTTTTACATGTTCTGTATAATTCTTGTAGTAGCTCTTATACTTGCTTAGACTAGGTCTTAGGGAGGGTGTTTTTAAAGGTTGTAAAGGTTTTCCGCAATTTCTTTAAGTCGTCTATTTTATGAACATTTTCTGTAAAAGAATTTCTAATGCATAAAAATGGACTGATTAATGGTTTACTTTAATTTTCGTGAGTTACCTGTTGGACGGGTGGTGAGGGTTCATCTATCTAGGTGGTTAGAGTAGGCGCCCGCAAGGCCCAGTAGGTTCAGTCATGACAGGAACCTGCCTGCTGGGCCTAATCGACACCGGAGGAGGTACATACAGAGTATCTATTTCACCTAGAGGTAATCATGCACCATATCATCTATTGTTTGAGATACCAGCCTGCCCCGCCGACCTAATCTCATCACACCCTTCACGAGTGATACTCGAAGGAAAACCAAGTCACTAACACTGAACTCCAAGGAACGAAGTCTACGATCAACATAGCTGTTCTGCCTACTCTGGGCTGCTCTAAGCCTATCCTGAATCAAATAGACTCGGTCCAAGGAATCTCTAAGAAAATTTGTACTCTGCGGTCTAGACTCTAACCCATCAAACCGACCAATCGGCGATTTACAATGCCTACCATAAAAGGCCTCGAAAGGTTTCATGCTGATGCACGAATGAAAGCTATTATTATAAGCAAACTCGGCCAAAGGCACAAACTGATCCCATGAACCTCCAAAGTGAAGTACACAAGCAAGAAGCATGTCTTCCAGGACCTATAGTCCTTTCGGACTGGCCATCTGTCTGAGGATGGAAAGCAGTAATAAGCTAAACCTCTGTACCCAAATACCTCTGTATAGCCCTCCAGAACTGAGAGGTGAACTGAGTGTTGCGGTCTGAAATGATAGAAGCTGGGACCCCATGCAACCGAACAACCTCACAAATGTAAATCTGAGCTAACCTCTCAACACCGTAGGAAGTCTGAACCAGTAAGAAGTGAGCCGACTTAGTCAGTTGATCCATAATCACCCAAATAGAATCAAAACAACACAAGGTACGAGGCAACCCAATAACAAACTCCATAGTAATACCTTTCCACTTCCACTCAGTAATGGGAAGTCACTGCATTAAACCACCCGATCTCATGAGCTCGAACTTCACCTGCTAACAGTTCAAGCACCGAGATACAAACTCTGCTACATCTCACTTCATACCACTCCACTAGTAGAGCTGTCTCAAATCTCTATACATCTTTGCCGCGCCAGGATGAGTGGAGTATCTAGACTAATACGCCTCATGAAATATCAACTAAATCAAATTTACAACCCTCGAAACACAAAGTCGACCACCAAACCTCAGAATACCATCAGAGCCCAAAGTAGCCCGGTTAGCCTCACCCCAAACTACCTGATCATGAAGTTCACACAAACTCTAATCCTCGAACTGTCGGCTCTGAATCTAATCAACTAGAGTAGAACAAACCTCAACACCGGAGAGAACACGACTGGGATCTAACAAATCAGTACTAACTAGGCGGTTAGACAAGGACTGGATGTCCAAGGCCAATGGACGCTCAGAAATTGCAAGTGAAGCTAGGCTACCCATACTCACCACCTTCCGACTTAAGGCATCTGCTACTACATTTGCCTTGCCCGTATGGTATAGAATAGTGAAATTGTACTCCTTCAGCAACTTAGTCCATCTCCTCTGCCTCGAGTTCAAGTCTCGCTGACTCGTAATGTACTAAAAACTATGGTGATCAGTGAATATCTCACAGTGAACTCCATATAAGTAGTGCCTCCAGATCTTGAGCGCGAATACTACCGCCGCCAACTCCAAGTCATGAGTGGGGTAGTTGCACTCCTGAACCTTCAGCTATCTTGATGCATATGAAATCACACGACCCTTTTGCATCAACACATAACCAAAACCAACCCGGAAGCATCACAATACACGACAAAACTCTGACCCTCAATCGACAAAGTCAAAACTGGAGCTGAAGTCAATAAGGCCTTAAGCCTCTGGAAGCTATCCTTACACTGATCCGACCACTGAAATGGAACATACTTCCTAATCAGCATAGTCAAGGGTGCTTCTATGGAAGAAAATCCCTAAACGAACATACTATATTAACCCTCTAATCCAACAAAGCTGCGAACCTCAGTAGCAGTAGTAGGTATACGCCAATCACGAACCGCCGAAATCTTACCCGGGCCAATTCTAATCCCTCCCTTAGACACCACATGCCCTAGGAATGCAACTAACTCAAGCCAAAACTCGCACTTTGAGAACTTAGCATATAGTTAGTGATTTCTCAAAGTCTAAAGTACAATCCTCAAATGATGCTCATGCTCGTCTCTACTCTGAGAGTACACCAGGATGTCATCTATAAAGACTATTACGAACATATCCAAGTATGGGCTAAGAACCCTATGCATCCAGTCCATGAAAACTGCGGGGGCATTAGTCAACCCAAAAGACATCACCAGGAACTCATAATGGCCATAACGTGTCCTGAATGCTGTCTTAGGGATGCCCTCCACCCTAATCCTCGACTGATGGTAGACAGACCTCAAATAAATCTTCAAAAACACGGTTCAACCCTAAAGCTGATCAAACAAGTCATCAATCCTCCCCATCGGATACCTATTCTTCATTGTCACCTTATTAAGTTGCCGATAATCAATACACATCTGCATCGACCCATCCTTCTTCTTCACGAAGAAAATAGGAGCACCCCAAAGAGACACACTCGATCTAATAAACCCTTTTGCTAACAAATCCTCGAGCTGCTCCTTAAGCTCTCTCAACTCAATAGGATCTATACGGTAAGGAGGAATATAAATGGGCCTGGTCCCCGGCTCTAACTCAATGGTGAAATCAACATCTCTCTCAGGTGGAAGGCCTGGTAGGTTGGTAGGGAATACATCTAGGAAGTCGCTAACCACGAGGACAGACTCAGGAGATAAAGGGTCAGCACTAGCATCTCAGACATATTCTAGATAAGCTAAACACACGCGAGAGATCAACTTCCTAGCTCAAAGGCAAGATATGATCCCAGATGGTGTGCGGCTGACAGAACCCTGCCACATAATCGGGAATACTTGGGCACTGCTATGGTAACAGTCTTGGCATAACAATCCAAAACCGCACGGTGAGGGGATAACTAGTTCATCCCCAATATTAAATCAAAATATAACATATCAAGTATCATCAAGTCACCCCAAGTCTTTAAATCACCAACAGATATCATGCAAGATCTCACAATCCGATCTACTACTAAAGAATCTTCTACTAGGGTCGAAACAGAAACATGCACAGATAATGGCTCACTAGAAAACCCCAAAAAAGGTACAAAGTAGGCAGATACATATGAACATGTAGATCCAGGATCAAATAAAGCCATAGCAGACTGATGACACACATAAATCGTACATATAATCACCGCATCTGAAGCCTCTGCCTTTGGTCTCCCAGGGACCGCATAGAATTGATGATGACCTCCACATGCCTTACCGCTATCCCTACCACTTGCTTTGCCACGTGAGGCACCACCTCTAGCCTGACCACCATCCCCTCTTACCGGAGGCTGAACTGTTTGCAAAGGCTCGGCCAGTGGAGCGACTGAATGAACTGTACCCCGCTGGGGGCAGTCTCTAGCATAATGGCCAATAACACCACAGTCATGACGGGGGCCTGACAACCTGTGTTGAGATGGACCAACAGAACCGGAATGTCCATCACGGCCTGATGCCTCAGAGGCTGCACCCCTCGAAGACTAACCCTGCTCGAACTGAGAACTACCAGAAGTCTGAACTGAAAGCTGAACCAGTCAGCTGGACTGACCCTGGTGCTGCTGTAGCTGATAACCCTGACCCCACTAGCTTGAACCTCTACCACCATTTCTAGAACCACCGTAGCCATCCTGATAACAAGGCCTCTTATCTCTAGACCTCTGATCATATTAGTGCAAGTTCTCCACAGTACGAACATAGTCTGCAATATCCTGAAAAGACCAACCCCTAGAAACTAATATCTCAGCTGACTGCCTAAGCTCTTTTCGCAAACCCCAAACAAACTTGTGAATCATGTCCGGCTCAGTAGGAATGTTCATAAACTCAAATGGAGCAAGCTGATAAAAATGGGTCTTATACTCAGACACCGACATGGATCCCTGTATAAGCCTGGTAAACTTCTCTCGGTGACACTCTCGATCACTCTGCGGTAGGATCTTGGCCATGAAGGCCTCATAAAACTCGGACCATGACAACAGAGGTGATGATGATGGTCTAAAAGCAACTTGAGCCCTCCATCATAACTTAGCTAGACCCTCCAGCTGATATGTAGTATACCCAACTCCATGAGTCTCTAGCAAGCCCAGATGGTGTAACATCTCCTTACAGGTAGTAATGAAGTCATGTGAGTCCTGTCCTAATGTACTAGCAAATCTCAGCAGTGCCAATCTTAGAAATCTACTCAAGGCCTTCTGCTCCCCATCTGTCATAGCTGGGTGAGGAGCAAGAGGCTGTGCAACCGCTGAAACTTGAATAACCTCAACACGGGGAGCCATAGTAGTAGGTTGTGCTCCTGAACTATGGACACCCAGGGATGCCCCCTGAGAGGACGTCTGTGCTACCTTAGAAGATCTATCCCTTATCATACCCAATAGTTGAAGTAGTAAACCCCGAGTATCCAAAGACTGAGCTAGGGCTGAAGTTGGCACAAAAACTGGTACTGGCGCTGGTGGTACCTGGGCTGTCCCCGGGAACACATGTTGCTTCTCAAGGATGAACTCATGCTTATAATCATACTAGGGCCCTACCTAAACTCTAGAAGCTCTAGAAGGTGCCGCTGCTCTGGGACATCCATGACCCCTACCTCTACCCTTGCGACCACCCCAGCCCCTAGCTAGAGTCGGAGGTGCAGGGGCAGGAGGATCTCCTCCGCTAGAAGCCGAAGACCTCATACGAACCATCTATGGAAGCGTAAACCAGAACAAGTGAGATTTCCAGAAACTTTCATGGATACTACGCACGAGATAGAAGCAAGGAAAGTTTATTTTTTTCCT
The DNA here is from genome assembly GCA_003996215.1 of Jaltomata sinuosa. Taxonomy (NCBI): domain Eukaryota; kingdom Viridiplantae; phylum Streptophyta; class Magnoliopsida; order Solanales; family Solanaceae; genus Jaltomata; species Jaltomata sinuosa. Next base: position 477,923 of record QJPP01001096.1, read on the forward strand.
AAGATGTCACCATAGCCTCCCGACGATTGAGTATGGACGTCTCTGCCCGGATCCGCAAGACTCTACTAGATATTGTCTCCTATACCAATGAAACCAATGAACCTAGAGCTCTGATACCGAGCTGTCATGACCCAATTTCTCGGTCATGATGGCATCTACAACCCCTCAGTAGGCGAACCAATCCCCATTGCCCGGAACGATTAGTAAGGGGCTACATTCTAATAATTTAAGCGGAAGAACAGTTTAATAAGCAGAAGCAAGGGAAGAAGATGAATAAAATATATAATTGGAATACATACATATGCGGAAGCTAAGCCAACCAAAAATCTAGTATCATAGTATAGAGCCGAAACTACATAGAGGGAGAACGAAACATCCAAAATAATATATATACACACATGTTTCTGAGTAGTAATAGAGTACATAAAGCAAAAGATAAATTAAAGCTAAGATCTTGTCGCCAAGAGCTCACCCTCAGTCCGGGACTGTCCAAAATCTCTAAGCACGAGTCACAGCGATCTAGTAGCGATGACCCACTCTAGGATCTACACCAGAAGATGCAGAGTGTAGTATGAGCACCAAATGCAAAGCAAAAGGTACCCAGTAGGTATCATAGGCCGATTGGGCATATATAAAATAAAAGAGTAGTAATGAACAGAATAGAAAACAAATAGTCACAGAAGGCAATGGGTAAGTACACGGAACTAGCCCAGAGGGAAGACAACATAAAGCAACATACAAGGCTAGCAAGTAGAATATATACACACAACAGGCACATGTGAAAGTAAGAAATGGCGCACCTGGGATCCTTGCCATAATAATATATAGTAAGTTTAAAAGTAGACGGTATACTGGTAACCTCAAGTACAAGGGAAAGGAGGAGAAGAAATAAAGATAGGCATGCTCAGAAAACAGGGAAAAATAACAAACTGAATCATACCAACTCATTCAAGGAACTAACAACCTCAGCATATTAAATCTTATATATATAATCATAACAAGGTGTAATTAGTGATAAAGTAACAAGCGTCTACCTACAGTCCCCTGGCCACCCATACAACCGAGGAATGCAATCAAGTGAAAACAAACCCTCCAGCCGCCCATACAACCGGAGTGTACACTCAACAAATAGCAAACAAGGGTGGAACCTCACACAAATGAGTAGTATGATATGACATGATAAATGAAGTGCAACCACATTGTCAGTATGTTACCCCCTCCGGTGCCCCAAAGGTCCAACAAAAGCGGGATCTATGGAATGACTTATCCCGAGTATATCTACTCTGCCGTAAACCCTACCCCGGTCACCCTTTTGCCCGTAGCACTTGGTATGGGATGACACGGTCCATGGAGGTCTTCTCGTAGACCACACACTACACTCTAACCTCAAACATCAGTCCGGAGTGCCACCGAATCCAAATTAGTAGTCAAATGCTCAAAATGCCTGCTTGAATTCCATTTAGGTCTAAATCAATGAAATAATTCCCATAAACCCCCTTCAAGGGTGCCTGAGCATATCTGGGTTTAAAACAATAATAAATCAAGTCTTCTACTAAGCTTTATCGAGGCTAATATAGTTCCTTTATCAATAGTAGAGTCAATCTAGCACCTCGGTCCACCCGAGTCCAATATAAAATATGAAAACTGAGACATCTCTCTCTATTAACCTTTCTTACCCCAAGAAGATCCATAAAAATGAGTACTAAACAATTTCACAATTTATTTTACCAAAAATGGGCCACCGAGGCCATTCAAGGTTTGGAAGTCATAAATAGTAGGACCAAAGCCAAAATCATAGTAAAAACATGTAGAAAATCCTTTGTATGCATGATAATGGCATACTCAAACACAAACAATAGCCCAACGGCTCACAACCAACCTATCGGCCCTGCACAGGCTCCAATCGTTCTACATCACAGATAATCAGCTCTATAATAGTAATAACGATGTCTAGGACTCACGGACATTCCCAATATCCTACAACTATGTTCAAGAGTCTATAAAAGGCCACACAGGACCACAAGGGTGAATAGAGAATATAAAACAAATACTACACACATCTAAGGAGGAAAAGTAACCGAACAAGAGTAAGCGGTCAAGGTCTATGGTACCAACTTAGTAAACCCAACCCAAAGATGCCTATTAGTATTTTTTTATCCGATATATGCTAAGTGTAGAGAGTTTAGACCGTAACCTACCTGTCGTCCGATGACAAGCTGCTGGGACAGCGATATCCAAGCCCTAATAACTCTGAGAAACCCTGAACGATAATCAAACTATCAACAACATAAATAACACATTAAAATGAGCCTAACGATAACTATAATGCTACAATTGTAGCCGAGTCAAAATCTGAGTAAAAAGTGGGCCTGCGGGACCCATAACCCAAAACCAAAAAATAGAAAGAAGAACGATGACCACAATGATGCCAAGAAGGCATGCTCCAAAAATAAGCAATTTTTGGCCAAGGGAAAAGGCTCCAAACAGCCCGCTTAAGACAGCGCTAAAAATGGGAATTAATGAACAATTATCGGAATTAGAGCAAGGAAGCTTACCAACACAAGAGCAACATGCCAAGGAAATGAAATTACGGAATTTATGGGGCATGCAACTCCAAAGAGACAGATTCTTCAAGAAAAGTCAAGCTTTTAGGATTCATAACCATGGAGGTTCAATAATGGAGGAAAAAAAAGATTTGGGGAAGAAGACTTACCAAAATAATCATGGGAGAAAACTTTTCTCTTCAAAGAAATGACTTCCCAAGGCCTGGTACTGATATGGAGAAAATTGGTAGAGAGTATGAGAGTTTTAGAGTTGGAAAAGTTGAGAGAAATGGTAGCAAAATTGAACTAAAAAAAATATATATAGCTGATGGTCGCTGGTCAGCGCTATCGCGCTAAACCAGCGCCATCGCGCTCAAGGAGGGCCAAGCGCCATCGCGCTGGCCAATAAAACATGCCACACCAGAAGTTCTCAGGCCTTGACTAAAGGTCCAACTAGACCAAACTCAGCGCTTAGCTGCTAACGTAACTATCGAAATTCAATTCCGAGCACATTAACTAAGAATGTTGACTAAAGTAAATGATATTCAATGTTAAGGCTCTAAAACGGGCAAATGGCCAAAACAACCAAACGAACGACCAGGGCACTAAACTACTGGTCCTAGCAAGCCATAAATGACTTGGGGTTGCTACAGGAAAGCTCTAATAGTACAATGAATGCAAAAATGCAAAGATGACCGAAAGGGTCATCACATTGTGTGATTTCCAATTTAAATCCTTTAACGTATGCTTTCAACTATAATCCAATAATTCTTAAAACATGAAGGGAAAATGTTGAAATGATTTGTTGTCATGATCAAAATGGCTATGAGTGGAACCCACACTAACCCTCTAGTGGGAAAATCGTCTAACCCAAACCTTAACCTAATTAATTATCTATTTTTAGATTAAATAATTAAAAAAACAAATTTATTAATAGTAATAGCCAAAAACGTAACAAAATAAGGAAAAATCTCCTTGCTCGAAAGAGGGACAAGAACCAATATGAAGATCCATGGTAGCCTAAAGATGTAGTGCTCACCCTTGGATCAAATCTTCTGTCACCTCTAGAGATGAGGTCGCGTCTGAGCTTTTGAAATATGGTCTTTACTCAACAAAAGAAGAGTACATGGTAGTATCAATACAAACTACTATGTACTGATAGGCATCATTGGTCGACCCAATTTAGAACAAGTATGCAACATTAATCAAATAACAAATAGATAGGAACTTCAACACATAGCAAGTAGTTTACCCAACAAACAATCACTTCAAATAAGGCCAAACAATGTCTGAGAACAAATCCTATAAGTCACCAGATATTATCATAATAATCAAGAAACTCACAATCTCAATAAACACATCATAACATGGTTCTATGTCCATCTTACTCTCATCATTTTATTTTTCTTTTCTTTCAGTATCATCACTATATGTCATACTAACTCATACCTCAAACATTAAGTTGTACACACATGCTAAAGGGACTTATTTCTGCCCAACTAGTTATGACCTACAAAGGATGCACCAGGGTCCATGTATTATACTAGCATGATGCCCGATCCATAATAGTAATAATAATATCTTACCAGTATGGTACCTGATCTATACTAGTAATAATAACATCGTACCGGTGTGACACCCGATCCCTCAACCAGTATCAACCTATGGTTCTAAATTCTATATCTCTCAGGATATGACACAGAGCACCAATTCACGAGTACACTTCACTATCATAACATACATTAATCAAATTAAATATGCAGTAGATTATTCATTCAAGCATTAACAAGATCACAATTATCAACTTCAAGTATGTCCGAAGATCAATCAATAAGTTATTCAATTTAAAAGCACACAGGTACTAAACCAAGTCTTAACTCAAATTAAACCGTAACCTACCTCAACCAAAGACCCAAAATCCAAGATAGGTTTTATGAACCTTGATCTTTCTCAAAGCTTTGGATTGTTCCTGATCTAAAACAACAATGCAAGAGTAATTAATAAATTACTATTCATTTCTAAGCCTTAGCGATTCAACCCCACTAGATTTTACCCTTGTTCATAGCCCAAAACCTTAGCCAAGGGTTTTTCAACCATTAAAGTTCCCTTAATTCCCATAATTCAGGTTCACGAGAAATTATTCTAGGCTAGGAAGTGTTAATTAACAATCTAGAATCAATATTAGGTGAATTCACATCTACCCATAGGGGTTTTCCTCACTTTTGAAGAATTTAGGGCTCTAACTCAAGAATTCTACCATTAATTCTCACTCTAATGATTCTATAATTGAAAAAGATTACTAAATGATAAGAGGAATGAATTAACTTACCTCAACAAAGAAAATCGCTTTAGTTCAGTAGAAAATTGCCTCTCCGGAGTCTAAGAACTAATCCTTTGAGTTTTAGAAAATTAACTCTGGAAAACAGATTTATGCAAAAAAATTCCCCCATCATCTATTGCAACGGTTGCTTTCTCACTAAGGCGAGACCACAGTGGTGAGCCTTGGAAAAATTAGCCAGGCTCGCTGTCGGAAGACTCTGATTTCTACGGTAGTTTCACTACAATGAGGTGTCTAGCGCTGCATTGGTCCTTAAAATTGAACCTCGGAAACTCAGCTAAATCACTCTATTTCACAATACAAACCTTGATTTTTGACATCATAAAAATATCTTGATCCGGCAACATCTATAACAGGAGTTCTACGAATCTATTTACCATCTCAAAACTTGCTACGAAATCCTACGCAACTCGACTATCCATTAATAAATAACACACTATCAAATACTACACCACAAAACATAAATAATCTCTAAAACACACGATACAAGATTTTCATCAGAAACCACCCTAGCTTGAGATTTTATCAACTCTCATCCTTGGAAAAACTCTAATTGGGTACTTAAACCCTAAACAACATTATAACGATGGGATGAGTCATTACATTAGATACCAATTAAACAACCATTCATCCTCGAATAACAATTAGAAAGAAAAGGGAACACGAGGAGTTACTTGGATCAACAAAAAGACGTGGATACTTTCTATGCATGTCTGATTCGGTCTTCCAAGTAGCCTCCTCAATAGGACAGTTTTTCCACTAGACCTTCACAAGCACAATCTCCTTAATCCTCAATTTATGGATATTGCTATCAAGAATAGCAACAGGTTCCTCTTTGTAAGAGAGGTTTCATCTAACAGGTTTGAATCCCAACAAATGATATAATCACCATACCCATGAAACTTCTAAAAATCAAAATGTGAAACACATGATAAACCCTCAACAATCTCAGAGGCAAGGCCAATCTATAGACCACCAACCCTACAACCTTAAGAATCTCAAAGGGTCCGATATATCTTGGACTAAGCTTACCATGCTTACCAAATCTCATAACACCCTTCATGGGTAAGCCTTTGAGAAACACATGCTCACCTTACATGAAATGCATATCTCTTACCTTTCTATTCGTATACTCCTTTTGCCTGCTTTCAGCTGCTAGAATCTTCTCTTGGATAAACTTTACCTTTTCCATTGAGTCTCTCAAATGATACATACCCCATTATCTCACCTCAAATACATCAAACCAACCAATAGGAGATCTATACCTCTTCCAATACAATGCCATATCTATGCTTGAATGATAGCTATAATTATATGCAAACTCTGCCAAAGGTAGATATTGGTCCCAATTGATAAGTTGATATTCTACCTACTTATTTAAGTCTTATTCTTATGCTTTTGATAATAATAAGTGGAAAAATAGTGCTATTGACACAAATTAGTTTTATTTTGTAGGTCTCTGTATTTTAGAAGTGTTCGGGAAAAATTTGGATAAAAATAAATCAAAAAGGAAGCTATCCAGAGAAATATGGAACTGGCACATGATTGATGCTTGCATCGCGCCGCGATGTTAAATTGTGTGCTTGATGGGAGGAGAGCCATTGTTTTTATGCTTTACGTCACTTTTTGTTTCTTTTTGGTTTGTCTTTAGGTGCCCAAAGGAATGAGAAGAGGAACCAAGTGTTAAGAAGCACCAAAAATGCCTCTGAAAAACATGCTTTTCGAACTTGGAAGAGTGCCAGGTGCACATGCCATCGCACAAGCAAACAGTGAACTGAACAAAAACATTGGCATGTGCGAACATGGTGCATTTCGCACATCACAAAGTGCCTGTCGCACCTGACGTCGCATATCACAAGCAGTAAGCTGAAGAAAAATGTGAAAATCTGGTCCAACCAGTCTTCTTTAAGAACGCAGTGGACCAACCAAGTACGTGAAGGCCAATTGAACAGTAGGCTACCGCGAATGAGATTGACCGCCCGCAAATGCGATGCTTGCAAGCAGTTTCCAAGTAAGTAAAAATGTTCAAAAATCAGAAGCCTCAAACGTTTTTGCTTCTGAAACAAAAGTATTTCTCCTCCTTTGGCACACAATAATTTCATCAAGTTCTTTCATTCATTGCTTCACAAATTGCAATCCATCATATATGAACTCCACCCTTTTTGTATCTTGAAATAATTTCCTTTCTTCCTCATCTTGATGTGTCAGAATGGGGTAATGGAATTCTTGGTTGAAACTCCTCTTGCTTTAAATCAGCTTCTATTTGTGCTTAATTGCTAAATTGTTGAGTGAAATTGGTTGAGGATATGTCCTAAATGGTGGGACTAAAAAGTTGGTGTTTAAATTAGTTTTAAAACCTTGGGAGATCAAGCAAGGACTGCTTGTCTCCCATGTGTTTGAGAAAATGCCTCAAAGAGGATGAACTCGGCGGACGCACTGACCTTCGCGTTCGCGAAGGAGAAAATTTCTGAAAAAAATAAAATTCCTCTTTGCGAACACAGCCACCTGGCCGCGTACATGAAGAAGTAATGCCTGGCAGTGCAAAAACAGTAGCTCCACACAGCCCACCTCAGTATTTTTTTCAACTATTTCTTAGGCCTAAGTGTTTTATAATACATTATTTTAAGTGTCCCTAAGAACTTTTAACATATTAGTGTGTTTTGTAGGTACCTTGATAAAAAAGATGGCCTTCAACAGTCGTGAAAATGAAGTTGAAATTGTTTCAGAGGTAGAAATGGAGGAGAATTATGATCAGGACAAATTCCTATCGGCATCATGTGAGCATCGGTATGATGAGGTCTTATCCAAGCCCTTTGTTAGAGAGAAAGGAATCAACTTGGACAAAGTTGAAGGTAAAATGCCGGTGTTCTATAAGAGATTGGTGGAGTAGAGGTGGATTTGCTTTGCTCCACGACCTATCATGTCTAACCACACAGTGGTCACAAAATTCTATGTTAATTATTCGATCACCAACTTCAATAGAACATTGGTCACTACCATTTGGGGTGTCCAAGTGATTTCAACCCTGAAATCATCAATGCACTGTACAACCTTCTAGATGCTGATAATGAAGTTTATATTGCAAAATCAAAAGCAGAGGGAAACTAGTGGTTGGTTGACAAGTTTCTTGACGGGGTGACTCCAAATTGGTTGACCTTGCAAAAGTGGGTTGATTTTCATGAGTTCAATGTAGAAGCCAAATCTTAGATTTTGATTATCTGTGCGAGGATCATACTATCCTCTCATTACACTAATGTGACCCCTGACTGAGCATTGATGGTTTCAACCCTCATTGATGGCATATATGTGAAGGTTGGGCTCCATATTATGGCCCAGATGGTAGAGGTAGCTAGTGGAAGGTCAAAAAGCCATTTCTTCCCCTCAACTCAGTTGTGCTATGATACTGGGGTTTTGCCATTCCCGAATGACATTAAGAATAATCTAGCAACTATGATCCACCCATTGTCGAAAAGGGCCCCAAAAGAAAAGTAAAAGAAGAGAAAGATTGATGTAGCTTCCCCATCTTTCAAATAGTTTCTCGAGTCTTTGACTGAGCCCCCTGGTCCTTCCACAATTGCATCTGGATCATCTAATCATGTGGGACCACTATAGTCCGGGCCCTATCTTATGTGCCACTTCTCTAGTCAGATTAAGGGAGTAGATGCACATGTTCAACAATTATTGGCTGGATTCTCTACTAGCTCAGTCGGAGCTGACACACCAGCAAGTTTAGAGTCTCCTCCATCTCTTGCTAAAGTTGCCACTGAGCAGAAGTTGATTAATGGTAAACTAAGTGCTATGAATACCTTCTTGGAGCATATAAGCCACAGGCAAGGAAAGGTTGAAAAATGCCAAAAAAAGTTTAGCGACCATGAGAAGAAGAAGAGCAAATTCTTGAACAAGATGATGGATAGATAGAATTCCTTTTGTGGATCGGGTACAAGGGAGGAGGATGAAGATGACGATGAGGAGAGACTTGAGTTTCCCTCTTCCTCCAGTTCACATTGATACACCTCAAGGAGCGCCCTCAAACTTATTTCTTATTTTGATGCAGTGAGGGCACTGCCCTATCTTAGTTGGGGGTGGCGTGTTGGACCACACTTTATCTTTCTAGCTTAGCTTGCTTTACTTTTGATTGCTTTACTTTTGGATATTATTGTTCCCTCATCGGGATTATTTTGTCATTTTGGATATTATTGTTCCCTTGCCGGGCTTGTGCTTTGTGGAGTTATTATGGAAGAAGTTGATGGTTTAGCTTGGTTTTAGTCTTCTTTGCTTTTAGATTCTTTAGTTTATTTTGTAGTCGATGTGTTAGATGTCTTGGGCCAGGGGAAGTCTAGTACTTGTTAGGCTAGATAGAACTTGTCTGAGCTAGGGAATAATTGTACCGCACATGTAGATGTGCAAACCGTACGATCTTCACACATGCCCATTGACTAGCATGTGTGTTACACATGTGACCCGCACTTTGACTTATGTGAATTGCATGTGCCTGTAGATTGTGATGGTTATGTTGATCCACCTTGCATAGACGTATCAATTTAGATGGATGAAATGACCCAATGATAGACTGAGTGACATCATTCTTAATGGCAAATCATCATCTTTTGAGGTTTTGGTTGTGATTGACTTGTTTGGTACTAATGAAGTAGTCTTGCATGTTAAGTAAAATAGTTATACCCTTCAAAAAAAATTGTGAAAATTTCATAGCGAAGATTGATTTTTGTGACAACACTTTTGATCTTTTTGTGACTCTTAGCTCATTAGCGGTGATAATGTAGAATGGCTCCTCTTTGTTCTTCTTTAGGAAGTTAAAATTGATCCTTCTTGAATGATTTGCATGCCATGTGTGGTGAGGTTTAGTTGAATAATTCTTGTGCTTGCTTGTGTTAACTAGAACTTGTCTGATTAGTCTTTAAAGCTAGTCTCGATTACTTTTGGTTGGAGAAATGATCTTAGGCCTTCTTTGTGATTATTGAAGCCTATTTAGCCTTTAAAGCCACCATTGCACTTATATTGAATCATTAGTCACCGCTCTTGAGCCTAATACCTTTTCTTTGGCAACCTTGATACAAGCCTTGAACCATTTTTGAACATGAATCCTTCTCTTGAACCTGTCCATACTTGAACTCTACAAGTGTGAAATCGAGGCTAAAAGCCTAAGTTTTGGGGTTGATAAAAGGTACCTTGGAGGAGTGCTAAATGAGTAAATCATGGTTTGTTGCTTAAAAAGAATTGCCAAAAAGAAGGAAGAATTTTTAAAAGAAAGCAAAATGAAAGGAAAAGAGGAAAGGAAAGAAAAAAATGAATCCTCCAAGGTGAATAGAATGAGAAAGATTTGGGCCCCGAATGAAAAATAAATGAAATGGTGCCTCATGTTGAACGAAAATGAAAGAAATGGCTTTGTCTTCGAATTGAAAAAGTTGTGTAGAGTTCGAGGAGGATGTAGTCATTTGAATCCAAATGTGTATCCTACCCGTCCCCGAGCCTACACTACAAGCTTAGAAAATCCCTTTGAGATCTCCGACTGATTGTTCTTGAGGTAGTGGCGAATGAAAATAAAGGAAAGCCTATGGTTGATACTTGTTAGCGCTTAAACTTTCTTGTGAGTGCAAGTGTTTGTATTTGTACCTTGTGATTGTCTTTGTACATAATGTGTTTTTGGGACTTTCGTTCTTGTGAGGGCATGCGAATTAGGAAAGTTGGTGACATTGATAAACTCCAAAAATGAGTTAGTTGAGAATGTTTTGGTAGGCTAGTGTTTTTGAGTCACATCTTGAGGATTGGTTGTTGTAAATTAGTTGTTCTCAATGTTCCATTGCATCCTTGAAATGTGTTTTGAATAGAGGGGAATGCTTGGATTAAGTTATCATGTAATTGACTAATCATTACTACCAACCGAAGTCATACTTGGTGATTGAAATGGGTTTTCCTTGACTTGAAGTGATGTGTTTGCACTTGTGTTATGTGACTCTTGAAATAGAGTTTTTAGTTGCTTGAGGACAAGCAATAGTTCAAGTTTGTTGGTTTGATAAGTTGGTATTCTACCTACTTATTTAACTCTTAATCTTATTCTTTTGCTAATAATAAGTGACAAAATAGTGCAATTGACACGTATTACTTCTATTTTGCAGGTCTTTGTATTTTAGAAGTGTTCGGGAAGAATTTAGAATGAAAATAAGACAAAAAGGAAGATATCTGAGAAATATGGAACGGGCAGCTAATTGTACTATGCGAACGTGGAATCCCCTCCACAAACACGAAGGCTACTTGAGCAGAAACTATGCGAATGTGGAAGTCCTTTCGCATACGTGAAGGTCAACTAGATAGAAGACTCTTTGTGAATGAGGTAGACCGCACGCGTAGGCGAAGAAGGAACATCAGCTGCGGGGAAAAATGGAAATTTCCCCTTTTAGAAACCCCAATTCACATAAAAGACTTCTCAGCCATTTCGGAAGCCATATTTGGCTAATCTTTGGATATTCTCACAACTTTTCGCAAAGTTTGGAGAGCAAGTTCATCAACCAACACCGTAGGAGTGACGATTTGGATATTCTTTATTGTAAAATCTTTAGTTTCCAGTCTTCAATTCTTGTTCTTAATTGTTATTTTATTGGTGTATTTGTTGAATTGAGATTTGGGTTTGTATTGGAGATAATATTTGTTTGGGTATTGAATTCATATCTAGATTTTGTTTTTGGTTAATTATTTGGGTATATTGAATCCTCCATGCTTGAATTTATAGTTAATGGTTGCAAACATTGACTTAGCATTCTAATTTGGATTTTTTCTTGAGAAAGGATTACCCTAAATTCAGTAAGGTTCTTTAGTGGGAATTTGGGATTTCATCATCGATTGAGGCTAGGAATAGCTCAATTTACCAGAAACCCCCATCAAAAAGTTGGAGTTAGAGATAACCAACTCACCCAAGTTGATTTGGTTGATTATTAGTCACTCGTGGTGATTCAAGAGAACGCACGAGATATATGCTCGATTGGTCAAAAGAGGTTAGGCATTCCTTCAACCTAGACTACCTACGTGTTAACCGGGTGCAATTCTTGAGAGTTGAATTCCCATTCCCTAGTTTCCCTTATTGTCCTTGCTTGGTGAAAGCAAGGTGAAAGCCATTGATCAAAACAAACGTTTTATTTTATTTTCCTTATCTTTTGTTTTAGTCTAAAATCCCCTTTTTAAAGATATTTTTCCCTTTTTGTTCATTGAACTGCAATAAGTTATTCTTATTCTTTATTAGCTCGATCGCGACTACATTGTTCTGTGTGGGTACGACACTAAAATCTATTGGGAATATATATGTGTTTTTCTCTGACAATCGCAATCACCTCTATTAGAGAGTGTATCTGAGCATTATCACCAATGACCTCTAAAATCGGTCACACACGCATAGAGCATGTCTTCCAACACCTACATCATCCGCTCAGACTGCCCATCAGTATGAGGGTGAAAATATGTACTAAGGTCCAACCTAGTACCTAAATCCTCATGAAACTACTCCCAAAAGTTAGACGTAAACTGGGTGCCCCTGTCCAAGATAATTAAAATTTGGACCCCATGTAACCAAAAAACTTCCTTTAGATAAACCTTGGCTAACTTTGCTGCATTGTAAGTCACCTAGACTAAAATGAAATTCACAGATTTCGTCAGGCTATCCATAATAACCCAAATAGAATCGAACTTCCCCTAAGTCTTACGAAGACCAACAAAAAAATCCATGGTTATCCTCTCCCACTTCCATTTAGGAATAGACATCCTCTGCAGAATACCACCAGGATTTTGAATGTTCATATTTCACCTGCTGGCAGTTCTGACATTTAGTAACAAAATCAACTATGTCTTGCTTCATTCGACCCCACCAATAGTGCTACCTTGGTCACACTAGGATGTATAAAGTATTTCAAACAATGCGTCTCAGGTAGAATAATAAAAATAAAAGCATCAACATGAGGCACACAAACTCGCCCTTAATCCTCAAAACACCCTAATCATCAATCCTGGCCTCCTTGTTCTCACCTTGCAAAACCTTGTCATGAATTCTGCTCAACTTAGCATCCTCGAACTGTCTAGCCTTAACAAAATCAAGAAATTAGGACTTTGCCTCAATACATGCTAACAGTTCACCCCTCTCATAAACCTCAAGTCTCATGAAACTGTTAGCTAGAGTTTGAATCTCTCTAGCCAATGAACGCCTCGTAGCCTTTAAATAAGCCAAACTACCCATACTTTCAGATTTTCTTCTTAATGCGTTGGCTACTATATTGGCCTTACTTGGATGGTATAAAATGGTGATATCATAGTCTTTAAGAAATTTCATCCATCTATGTTGCCTTAAATTCGAATCCCTCTGTGTGAACACATGCTATAAACTACAATGGTTTGTGAACGCTTCACAACAAACTCCATAAAAGTAGTGTTTCCATATTTTAAGCACAAAAACCATAACAACTAACTCTAAGTCTTTCATGACCTAACCCACCGCAAGGGGCACACATCCTAAACCCCCGGTGAGCGAACCAAGTAACCAAGTCAACACTTATGAAAACTAAGCAGCTAAAACCAATTTGTCATTAATAGAAACCAGGAAGCATAGTTAAAAGTATATAATAAGGATCTCTGCAGAAATAAACCCTAGAATCATAAAGTCCTGTACTAAAACTTCAACCATAGTCTAGATTACGGGGATGCAACCCCAAAAACAAAGTAATCTGAGTCCGAACAATAGACTAGAAAGGAAAGAAGAATCCATGGAATACCAGAAGATGTAGCACACCCTTAGATTCATATAATGCTTGTGTCACAGTTGAGGTCGTGCAGCTGCCACCGGAATATGCCCTGTACTCAACAAAAGAAGAGCAAGTACAATATCAGTACAAAAAAGCAATAGTTTTCTGGAAGGATCATCGGCCAACTCTAATTATGAAATATGAACACTTAACTAAAACTTAGTAAAGTAGGACAAAACATATTTAAACAAGTCAGCAAATATAACCCAGGCTCTTAGTCAACAACCTGACTCACCAACTACATGAAACATGTCCAAACCATAACAACAACAATAGGATTGATGCCACACACCATTCAAGTAACCCGGACCCCCTGAAGATCCATAAGACAACACCTACAGTGTTTAACATGCAATCTTGGTCTACAAAAGAACCAACCAGCCGACTACTCATGGACTAATATCCTATAATTATATCACAAGAAACAAACCCGGTCCACTCAAGGGACCAACACACAAGCATATTCAAATATGTACTAGGCAGGGTACCCGAGCCAACCATGATAGAACCTGTACAAGGTATGATACCCGAGCCAACTGATACATATCTCGTACCAAGTGTGGTACCCGAGCCAACCAATGATATCTTGTACTAGGTATGGTTCCTGAGCCAACTGATGTCACAGAAAACACAACAATCAATCACAATGAACACGCACCACACTTGTAAAACCAACAAGTATTAAAGTCAATTTCATTTCATAAGATTGACAACCAGATATCAATAACATTCATTAACTTATTACCTAACACACAAATTGTACAGGCAACACTAATGTAGTAGTTAACATGCACACATAACGTAAATGGGAAATAATTAACCATCACCTACGTTTAATTATGCCTGAATGCTCTACTGGACCTGAGATTTTTCTTTTTGTGAAGCTTTATCTTGTTCTTAGTCAAAAAACAATCACATAACACCAAAATCAATCAATGTAGCCTAAATATCCCTATATTACACCCTAATCCTAAACCCCAGGCAAAACTCATGATTGTTCCACCATTTGGTCCTGATCATGACAAGGCCTAGTGTAAGATGGAAGAATGCATCTTTGCCCAAAGCTTCATCCATCCTGGGGGTTGTGGGAACAACAGAATGGGTACCTAAAACTTGAGTAGTCGGCACAGTAGGAGTGGCTCCAGTACCTCCCAACCCACTGAGGAATGCCAACACTTGTTGAATAACCTCAGATGATATAGGGAGAAGACCTGCACCTCCAACTGGTATTGCCTCCTCCTGTTACACACTTTTCATGCACGACCTCAATAGGATCCTGGGTGGGAAGGGGTAGCCATCCTTGGCTCAGCCACTGCCTGAGCTCCAGCCCTGGTGGGTGTTGCTCTTCCTATACCCCCTACCCCTTCCTTGCCCTCTAGCCACCGATCTCGTAGCTGGAGCTACTGCCTTTGCTTTATTTCGTATGGTGTTAACCATTTGCGGACAAAAGAATGGAGGAATTTATATACCAATTTGGATCACCAAATACCAATTGGAATCAAGTTATAGCACGATGGAAGAAAGAAGAGATAGTTTCCTAAAGTCATGTAGCATCCAAAAGAAAAGTATAGATGTCTTTGTACTGTTCCACGGGTCTCTACTAGACCCATTTTGGTATGATGAGATCAATGAACCTAGCGCTTTGATACCATCTTTGTCACGACCTAACTCGCCGTAAGTGGCACCAACCCTAAACCCCCAGTGAGCAATCAAAGTAACCAAGTCAACACTTATCAAAACTAAGCAGCTAAAACCAATTTGTCAATAATCAAAACTAGGAAACATAGCTAAAAGTATATAATAAGGATCTTTCAAAAAATAACCCCTAGAATCTGAAAGTCGTGTACCAAAACTTCTATTATAGTCTAGAATACAGGGATGAAACCCCAAAAACAAAGTAATCTAAGTCTGAACAATGGACTAGAAAGGAAAGATGAATTCATGGCAGACCAAAAGAAGTATCTCACCCTTAGATTCAGATAATGCTCGTTTCATGATTGAGGTTACATAGCAGCCACCAGAATATGCCCTTTACTCAATAAAAGAAGAGCAAGTGAAATATTAATAAACAAAAACAACAGTGTACCGATAGGATCATCGGCCAGTTCCAATATACAAAATATGAACACTTAACTAAAACATAGTAAAGCAAGACTTAACATATATAAACAAGTCATCAAATATAACCCAGACTCAGTCATCAACCTGACTTACCAACCACAAGAAACATGTCCAAACCAGAACAACAATAATAGGTGGGATGCCATATGCCATTCAAGTAACCTAGACCCCCCGAGGATCCCTAAGACAACACCTATAGTATTTAACATGCAATCCTGGTCTACAAATGAACCAACCAAACAATTAAATACAATCACTCGGCCACTCATGGACTAATATGCAGTAATTCTGTCATAAGAAACAAACTCGGTTCACTCATGGGACCAACACAACAAGCATAATCAAATATGTACCAGGCATAACGCCCAAGCCAACCATGATAGAACCTGTTCCAGGCGTGGTACCCGAGCCAACCGATAGATATCCTGTACCAGGCATGGTACCCGAGCCAACTAAATGTCACCGACAATACAACAATCAATCACAATGAATACGCACCACACTTGTAAAACCAATAAGTATTAAAGTCAAGTTCATTTCACAAGATTGATAACCAAATATCAATAACATTTATTAACTTATTTCTTAACACATGAATTTTACATGCAATACTTATGTAGTAGTTAATAGGCATGCATAATGTAAATGGGAAACAATCAACCATCACCTACCTCGAATTATGCCTGAATGCTCTACTGAACCTGAGCCTTCCTTTTTTGTGAAGCTTTAACTTGTTCTTTGTCTAAAAACAATCACATAACACCAAAATCAATCAATGTGACCTAAATATCCTAAGATTACATCCTAATCCTAAACCCCAGGCCAAACCCATGATCGTTCCACCCAACCTAGGGCTTTTCCACCAATAATTCACCTAAAATTAACAATTTTTATGGTTACATTAGAAAATTATGGTATTAAATCATGGAATAAATAGTTTATAAACAAAACTCAAGGTTTTGTACATCTTCCATCTTTGTTACACTAGATTTTTCCACTTAGGTTAAGACAAACTCTCTCCACTGCTCATAACTAGTGATTCTACGGTTTAGGAATCAAAGTACTAAGTTAGGGAAATGATTTGCTTACCTTTACGAAGATTCTCGGTAGAAAATCAATAGGATTTACCCTTTTTTGCCTTTGCACTTCCCCAAAACATTCTTGAATAATTTTGAACATTTTTGGGGAAATTTCTTCATTTACAGTGTCTTACCCCATTATAGCGGCCCAATCTCGCTATAGCGGCACCACCGTAGCGGAAGCCGCCCGCTATAGCGGGATTGACCGCCTTGACTTCCACTATAGCAGGAATTTCTCTGCTATAGCTGTCATCAGTGTCGCAATGTGTAACCTACTATATTAGCTGACATGGGACAGAACCTCAGGAATCCTCCCAGTTTTACCCATTTTACAACACACCTTCTTACTTTGATGTTCCAGACCAATCTTTTTAATACCAAGTTTGATATCGAGAGTTATACTCACGCGAATTCATTTTTGAAAATTCCTAAAGACTCTTTAAAGTCTTAGCTAATAGAAAAACCAGCTCAACCTTAGCTTTTCACCCAATCCTTCCCCAGATTTCCCTAGACCTTACCTCGCTCAAAATTCATCTGAGACTGGCCTAGTCAAAAATTTCCTACTCCCAAACCCACAAGTTTTCTAGCCTGTTTCTTTGCACGAATGGCTCACCTATAATGATGGGAAGGGTTGTTATGAAATCCTAAGTAGGTTAATTCTTCTCATGCACCTTCAATTGCCTCAAAGCATAGTCAATAACATTTTTTTCCTGTATTAAAATTACACCTAACCTAGAATGTGAGGCATCACAACAAATAATGAAATCCTTAGCCTCTATTGGCAAAGCAATAATGGGAGAGGTACTCAATTGGGTCTTGAGATTTTGGAAGCTCTTCTCACAATCATCCGTCCAATTAAATAGTACCTCCTTCTGAGTTAAATGGGTCAGATGAGTAATAATAGAATCAAACCCTCACAAATATGCAATAATAATTGGCCAACCCCATAAAAGCTACGAGCCTCGATCACTGAAGTGGCCCTAGTCTAATTTTTAACTGCCTCAATCTTTTGTGGGTTTACCATCACCCATTACCTCAAAACCATATGTCCCAAAAAGGACACAAAAGCCAAAAAACATTCATACTTAGAAATTTTGCAAAAAACTCATTCTCATTTAGCAAACCCAAAAAATCCTTAAGTGATTTTCATGTTCTCCTCACTCTTATAGTAAACTAAGATGTCATCAATGAAAACAATAATGAATGAGTCTAAGTAGGGCTTAAATATCCCATTTATCAATCCTATGAAAGCGACTAGGGCATTAGTTAACCCGAAAGACATCACTAGAAATTCATAGTGACCATACCTAGTCTAAAATGCAGCCTTATGAATATCAGCGGCCCGAATCTTTAGCTGATGATATCTGGACCTCAGATCAATCTTAGAAAAGATGATGCACCCTGCAACTGCTCAAACAAATCGTCGATATAGGAAAGAGAATACTGGTTATGGATCGCAACCTTATTCAATTGTTGGTAGTCTATGGATATATGTAGACTACCATCCTTCTTCTTCACAAACAAGATTGGATCAACCCATGGGGAGGCACTCAGTTAGATAAATCCTTTACCAAGAAATTCTTGCAACTAAGACTTTAACTCCCACAACTCTGTCGATGCTATCCTATAAGGGGAAATAGAAATGGGATGAGTACCTGGCTCTAGGTCTTTACAAAAGACCATGTCATGGTCTTGTGGTGTAGTAAGCAAATCTTCCAGAAATATCTCATGAAACTCATACACTATGGGAACTGACTCGATAGGTAGGACCTCTGCACTAGTGTCCTAAAGATGTGCCAACACCCCCTCCCAATCAAACTTTTGGCATGAAGAAAAGATATCAATTTCTTAGGAGTAGGACTATTATCACCCTTCTACTCATGTCTATCCATTCTCTATATAGCCAGAGTTACTATCTTAGCATGACTCATGTCTAAAATAACATAGTGAGGAGACAACCAACTCATTCCTAGAATGATGTCAAGATCCACCATATCTAAAATTTGCCCAGGTTTTATGCCCCATAAGCATAACAGGATAAGCATGATAAATCCTATTAACAACTACAAAATCAATTACCAGAGTAGACACATGAATAGGAAAATCAAGTAATTCACACACCATGTCCAACCCCACAACAAAACCAGCAGATACATAAAAAAAGTAGAACGAGGATCAAATAAAATTGTAGCCATCTAATCACAGACAAGAATAGTATCTTTGATCACTACATTCAATGCCTCTTCCTCGATCTTGCTTGGAAAAACATAGAAATAGGCATGTCACCTGCTTATGTGTTTCCCCTACCGAGCTGAGTACCACTCTAATCAGTATGACCACCACCTCTATTATGTTAGTTTCCACCCCTACCTACTTGGTGACCACAACGCCCTCCCTATGGATGGCATTTACCATAACCATTAACTACTCTACCTGCTAGAGTCGGAGCTCAGAAAGCCTACTATACGCTTAAGTGACCAGCTTGCTGATACTTGGGACATTTCTTCTGAACATGACCAACCTTACCATACTCATAGAAAGTCCAGTCTAGGGTGGGTAGCTACGTTAAAGCTGAAGAAGTAAGATAACCACCAAAATCCGGAGAGGGTTGGCTGGCCTCTGACAGACCCCCAGCTGACACCTGCATAGCTGACTAATTATGGGTGTAGAGTACCCCTGCGAACTTTGACCCTTAGAAATTGAACAATTGATGTTTCCCCCTGTCTGGGACTTCTTTGCATAACCTTCTTATCTCACACCCTCAATACTTATTACAAAGTTATTCATTTCCCAGAAGGACCAACCAGAGGATACAATCTATAGAACTAGAATATGAAGATGTATGTTCAATCCTTTAATAAAACAACAAATCCTTTCCTCCTCAATATTTATCAATTGCAATGAATAATAGAAGATCAAATGAAAATGAGCCTCATAGCTGCAACTAATGAACTTCCATGTTCGATACCGACAAATTTATCTCTCCTTATATCCCTGAAAGTACATGGGACATACTTCTTTAAGAACACTAAATAGAACTGATGCCAAGTCAATAGAGGTGACCCAACAGTCTGACACCCTACATAGACTCTCCACTATATCTTAGCATCACCCAAAGATGAAAGGTGACATACTCAACCCTATATCTCTCAACTGTCTCTATTTTATGAAGTCCCTTATGGCAGTTGATGATAAACTCTTATGTATCCTTGGGTTAAGACCGTGAAATACCGGAGGCTTCATCTTGACAAACTTATAAAATAGATCATGCTCATCTTTGATCATCACCGGACCTGTTACCTATCTTAGGAATATACCCATCTCTTAAGACTTATCCATGCAAGGAGCTATAGCAGTAGCATGTTGCACTCCTTGGTGTTGTATAGTGGGAACATCAGGTGTAGCCCTGGTCCCTACTAACCAACTCAAGAAGCTCAATACCTGCTGAATTATAGCTGAAGACATCAAAATAAATATTACAACACCCTAAACTGGTGCTGCCTCATTCTCTTAAACTAGTGTTTCTTCACCCTCTGCGACCTCAAGAATATTTTCTCGTGGGGGAGGAGATTTTGACCCCTAATGAGCCAGTCCTGTAGCTTGATCTATGCCCTTGGCAGGCACTACTCTCCTTACTCTACATCTTCCTTCTTTCGGTCGTCCTCTGTCATAAACTAAGCCTCAATGGCCAGTTTGGGTACCTCTACTCTCATACCCAATGCTTATGTTCTCACCATCTATGATAAAAAAGAGTAAAAGAAGTCATATACCAATTTGGATCACCTGATACCAATTGGAATCAAGTAATAACACGAAGGAAATAAGAGAGAGTTTTCCTAGTATCCTGGTGTCTCTTGAAGAAAAGTACAAACGTCTCCATGCTATTCTGCAAGACTTTACTAGACATGTTCTTGTATGACGAGATCGATGAACCTAGGCTCTGATACCAACTTTGTCCTGACCCAAATTGTTGTGAGTGGCATCCACACTAATCCTCCGATGGGATAACCATCTAACCTAAACCTAAACCTTAACCTAATTAGTTAGCCATTTTTAGATGAAATAATAGCAAAACCAACTTTAATAATAGTAATAGCCAAAAACATAACAAAATAAGTATAAGTCTCCTTGTTGAAAGAGGGATAAGAACCAATACAAAGATCTATGGCAGCGTGAAGATGTAATGCTCACCCTTGGATTGAATTAGTACCGCTAAAGATGAGGTCTCATCTGAGCCTCTGGAACACGCTCTGTACTCAACAAGAGAAGAGTACATGTAGTATCAGTACAAACCACTATGTACTGATAGGCATCATTGGTCGACCCATTTTAGAACAAGTATGCAACATAAATCAAATATTAGATAAATAGAAACTTCAACACATAACAAGTAGTTTACCCACAAAAAAAACACTTCAAATAAGACCAAACAATGTCTGAGAACAAATCATATAAGTCACCATATATTATCATAATGTCACGACCATATTTCTCAGGTCATGATGGCACCTTCAACCCACCTATAGTTGAACCAATCCTTGTAGATCATACCAGTTAGTAACGGGACACTACCTAAGTGAAACACGCACAATCAAGAAAAATAAGTGAAAGAAGGTAAGAAGGCACAACCAAAAGGGAAGCAACCTTAATATATACAGAAAACTACACCATCCCACGACCTGGTATCACAAGTACATGAGCCACTACTAAATATACAGAGTACTAGAGAGAGCCAAAGTAAAATATACAACTATCTCTGAATATATTAAAGAGTCAAATATGCCAAAAGAAGAGATATAGCCAAGCCTCAGTCGAGCTCAACCTATGTCTCGGATGTCCGAAAAGCTGCATGAAATCCCCATGTCAACAGTAATGGCCTACACTAGGATCTACACCAAAAAGATGCAAAAGTGTAGTATGAGTACCAATTACATAAGCAACCGTTACCCAATAGACATCATACGCCGACTAGGCACATATAAAATGTAAAAGCAGTAAATAGCAGATAAGGAAAGAAAAGGGTCATAGAAGCAAATAGAGTAAAGTACATGGAAGCTAGCAACATATAGAAGGCATAAAAGAATACAAGTGTACTAAGCTAGCCACAAAAGATATATTAAAGAACATAGATGTAAGAGTAGAGAATGCACGTAGGTCCTTGCAATAACACTAAATAAAGAGAGCTAGCTTAAAAATGGGGCGGTATACCGGTAACATCAAATAAAAGGGACAAAAAAGAAGGAAACTAAATATAAATATGCTAACAATACAACTCACAAGGTAAGATGATCGAAAAATAAACTAGAAGGTAGCTAAAATAGGAGCAAGTAACACTAGTCTACCTAAAATCCCAACGAACACCCATACACCCGAGGAATACATAGAAGTGAAGAAAAACCCTATGGCATCCCATACTACTGGAGTGTACACTCAACAAGCAACCAACAAGGGGTGCAACCATGCAGAAATGAATGATATGATATGATATTTCAGTGGTACGGTATGCACCTCCTCCGATGCCTGTAAGCTTAATAGGTAGGACCCATGTAAGGGATTCCCTTGTATACCTCTACTCCCCCGTATACCCCTCCTATAGCACTCTCAGCCCATAGCCCCTAGTATGGATTGGCAAGGTCCATGAAGGTCTCCGCGACCACATACTAACTCTTAAGATCTCATCATGTGTGCCTAGAGTCTATTCGGGTCTTAAATCAGTAATAAAACCATATCTGGTGCTTGGACCAGCCGAGTCTAGTATCATCACAAGTACCAGTGTGAAAAACCAACATTTAATCCAAGAAGATCCATTAAACCAATATTAAGTCAATTTATAGCCATTAATAACTAAAAAGGGGCCCTCAGGGCCATGCAAAGTTAGAAAACCAGTGATGGTCAGGCCTGCAACCTTGTAGTGGTAATAAATCAATGCACAAAAAGCTCCTTTCATGATGATGATATGCTCACATACAACCAACAACTCAATATCAACATATTAGCCCTACATAGTCTCAATCCAATCTACAACACAGAAAACCAACTAACAATCGCGAATTAATGTGCGGGACTCACAAACACATCCCAAATATCCCACTAGCTATGGTCCAGAGGCATATGAAAAGGCCACTCATGGACATAAGGGATAATGCTACCGTACCAACTCAAATACTAAAGAAGAAGAAATGAGAATGGACAACAAGGAAGCGAACAAGGTCTAGGGTGCAAACCTAGTAATCCCAACCCAAAGATGAGCCAAATAGTACAATTACATTCTATATAGTCCATTTCTATGATCGGTAAGACATACCCTATGTGGCATCCAATGAAAAGATATTGGAAAGACATCGTTGAGCCCAAACTGCTCTGAGAAGCCCCAAACAATAATTAGACTACCAAAAACATAATCTACTCGTCAATAGAAGCTAATGATATCCATAATTATAACAATTAGCTAGGTCAAAAATCTAGGTCAAAACAGGCTCGTGGGCCCCATAACCTGAAATTGAAAATGGAAATTACCATGAGTTTTCCAACGATGCCAGAAAATAATGCTCAAAAATTAAGAATAATTCAGTTAAGGGAAGGGCCTAAACCAACCCCTAAATCCAAAGAACAATTCAAGAATCAAACAAAGAAATTAACAAAATTAAAGGTTAGAAACTAATAATTCAAAGATGAAAATCGATCATGGACAAAGAATAAACTATCCCAACACTCTAAGGTGATCCCACACTGAATAATGATCTTGGAGTTCGAAGAAAATTGTGGAAAAGTGGTTGAAATGGTGAAGACATTGAAGGAGAAGAGTTATATACTACCAGGCGTTGGCATGTGCGCACACGGCCAAGACACCATGCACACGGCCCTACATAAGAGGCCAGACACACACGTACGTGAATAGCATGTAGAGGCGAGGCCCAATGCCCCTTCTACACGCACATGGCCTAGCCACCGTGCACGCGGCCTCACATACGTGGATTAGGCCACGCACATGCAAAATGAAAATGAGGCGAGGCGAGGCCTAGTGCCTCTTCTTCGTGAACGCAACCCAACCTCCGTGTAGGAAAGGGTTGGGTAGTATAGTGCCAGCAACTAGAAAACAACAGAATTTGGCAACTCAAAATGTCACCAGATGGGCCTTTGGGATTCATCGAGTGTCTCGCGCACGCAAACAAACTATGCTACCCTACAAGAAATGACATTCCTGACTCAACAAAATTGATAAAATTCCCAACGGGGGTTGATTTAATGAAATGTGGTCCTTATGCCCAAAAACCAACCTTTACTAAAATAGAACCCAATAGCCCAAAATGAGTTCGAAAGCCTCGGGATGTGAACCAATGGTATCTCTAGCCCAAAGTCAATATTTTAGAGCTAACTGCACTGACAAAATTCCCATCTGACGACGTCTTCTCCTAATGTTGACCAAAGTAAAAGTTCTAACTCCAACTAGCCATAAATCTTAGAAAGTGAGATAAAACCATAATGAAAGCTCCTAGGCCCTAACAAGGGTCCAACTAGACAAAATCCATACTCCAAAGCTAATGAAACTGTCAAAATTTGATTTCAAGCTCATTTTCGTAGTATGTTGATTAAAGTCAACGATTTCCTAAGTTAAAGCTCTAAAATAGAAAAATGGTCATAAAGACAAAACGAACATCCCGAGCACCTAACCACTGGTCCCAATAATCATAAATGACTTAGGGCTTCTATAAGTAAGCATTAAGAGTACAAAGAAAGTGAAAATGCAAAATTGACTTGAAGGGTCATTACATCACCCACTACTAAAAATGACATTCATCCTCAAAAGTTAGGAAAAGGGAGTACCTGAATGCTCAAACCACTACAGATACTGAGCCCGCATCTCACTCTCAGTCTCCAAAGTAGCCTCCTCGATTGGATGGTGCCTCCACTAAACCTTAACCACAAGAATATCTCTAGACCTCAATCTCCTGAAATTTATTGCTAGAATGGATATGGGCTCTTTACCAAAAGATAAACTCTCATCTAACTGCATTGAATCCCACTATACCACATGTGACTCATCTTGAACATAATGCCACAACATGGATACACGGAAAACTAGGTGAACCGGTGAGAACATAGGAGGCAAAGTAAGAAGAAAAGCAACATTGCCAACCCTCTGAAGAACCTCAAATGGCCTAATATAGATGGAGCTGAGCTTGCCCCGCCTGTCGAATCTCATCAATCCCTTCATGGATGACACTAGAAGAAATACCTGATCACCAACACTGAACTCTAAGTAATGAAGTCTACAGTCTGCGTAGCTCTTCTGCCTACTCTTGGTTGCCTGAAGTCTGTCCTAAATCACCTGAACTCTATCTAAGGAATCATAAAGAAGTTCTGTACTCTGTGACCGAGACTTACAACCATCAAACCAATCCACTGGTAATCTGTAATTCCTACTATACAATGCCTCAAAAGGAACCATGCAAATACTCTTGTGATACCTATTATTATAGTAAACTCTGCCAAAGGCACGTACTTATCTAATGAACCCCTATAATCAAGAACAATGCCACGTAATATATCATCCAGGTTCTGGATAGTCCTCTTGGACTGGCCATAAGTCTAAGGATGGACTGTCGTGCTAAGCTGAACCTCTGTTCCTATCTCTCGGTGAATAGTCCTCAAGAACTGAGATGTAAGCTAAGTACCATGGTCTGAAATAATAGAACCTAGAACCCCATGCAAATGGACAATCTCATAGAGACCGATCTTAGCTAACCTCTCTATACTATAGGAAGAATGAACTAGAAAGAAGTGTACTGACTTAGTCAGCCTATGGATTATAACTCAAAAAAAGTCAAACCCTCGAGAAATGCGTGGCAACCGTGCTATGAAATCCATAGTGATCTCTTCCCACTTCCACTCAGGAAGAGAAAGTCTCTGCATCAATTCACCAGGTCTCATGTGCTCCAACATAACCTTCTGGCAATTCAAGCACCGAGATATAAACTCATCTATGTACCTCTACATACCACTCCACCAGTAAAGCTACTTCAAATCTCTATACATCTTAGTTGCACGCGGATGGATGGAATATCTGGAACAATGAGCCTCATGAAGAATCAACGGTATCAAGTCCCCAACTCTCGGAACATAAAGGTAACCACGAAATCTCAAAATACCATCAAAATCTAAAATAGCGCTGCTAGTCTCACCCCACATAACCTGATCACGAATATCACACAAATGTTGATCCTCAAACTGACGCAGCTGAATCTGATCAACCAAGGTAGAATGGATCTCAACACCAGTAAAAACTCTACTGGGATCTGACAAATCAAGCCTAACTAAATGGATAGCCAAGGACTATATGTCCAAGGCCAATGGATTCTCTGAAACTAAAAGAGATGCCAAGATACCCATACTTAGTGCCTTCCGGCTCAAGGCATCCACTACCACATTTTCCTTCCTCGGATGGTACAGAATAGTGATCTCGTAGTCCTTTAGTAATTCAATCCATCTCTGTTGCCTAGAGTTCATCTCTTACTGACTCATGATATACTGAAGACTTTGATAGTTGGTGTAAATCTCACAGTTAACTCCATATAGATAGTGCCTCAAGATCTGGAGCGCGAAAACTACCGACGCCATCTCCAAGTCATGAGTGGGGTAGTTGCACTAGTGATCCTTCAACTGCCTCAATGCATAAGCCATCACCCAATCCTACTGCATCAACACACAACCAAGACCAACTGATGAAGCATCACAATACACTTAGAAGCTCGGACCCTTAAGTGGCAATGTCAACACTAGAGCTGAAGTCAAAAAGGCCTTAAGCCTTTGAAAGCTATCCTCGCCCTGATCAGACTACTGAAATGGGAAATCCTTCCTAGTCAGCCTAGACAAAGGTTCTAATATGGAAGAAAATCCCTCGATGAATTGTCTGTAGTATCCTACCATCCCAATAAAATTGTGAACCTCGGTAGGAAGAGTAGGCCTCTGCCAATCATGAACGACTGCAAACTTTGCTGGGTGCATCCTAATCCCATTTTAAGACACCACATGTCCTAGGAATTCTAGTGATTCAAAAAAAAACAAGCACTCTGAGAACTTGACATAAAGCTGATAATCTCTAAAAGCTTGGAGCACGATCCTCAAATGCAGCTCATGCTCCTCCCTACCCCGCAAGTATATCAATATATAATTAATGAAGATTATCACAAACAAATCCAGGTATAGATTGATCACCCAGTGCATCAAGTCCATAAAAGTTGTTTAGGCATTAGTCAACCCAAAAGACATCACCAGGAACTTATAATGGCCATAACGTTTCTTGAATGATATCTTAGGGATGTACTCCACCCTAATCCTTAACTGGTGGTAGCCTAACCTCAAATTTATCTTAGAGAACACTGCTGCACCCTGGAGATGATCAAACAACTCATCTATACGCAGCATCAGATACATGTCCTTTATAGTCACCTTATTCAGCTGCCGATAATTAATATGCATCTATATCAAGCCATTTATCTTCTTCACAAATAGAACTAAAGCACCCTAAGGAGACACACTCGGCCTAATATAACCCTTAGCTAACAAGTCCAGATGTTTAACCTTAAGTTCCCTCAACTCAGCTAGAGCCATACGATATAGAGTAATGGAAATAACTTTGGTACCCGACTCTAACTCAATTGCAAAGCCTATATCACGCTCAGGTGGAAGGCCTGACAGTTC
Organism: Jaltomata sinuosa; assembly: GCA_003996215.1. Taxonomy (NCBI): domain Eukaryota; kingdom Viridiplantae; phylum Streptophyta; class Magnoliopsida; order Solanales; family Solanaceae; genus Jaltomata; species Jaltomata sinuosa. Next base: position 505,503 of record QJPP01001096.1, read on the forward strand.
AGTCAGGATTATATCTAAAAACTCTCTAACCACAGGGACCGATTCAAGAGAAGAAGTTTTGACGCTAACATCCGGGACATATGCTAGATAAGCCAAACACCCGTGCAAAATCAACTTCCTAGCCTGAAGATAGGAAATGATCCCAGATGGTGTGTGGCTAATAGAACCCTACCACATAACTGGGGATACACCATGCATGGCTAAGGTAACAGTCTTAGCATAAAAATCCAAATATACTCGGTGAGGGGATAACCAGTTCATGCCTAGAATCACATCAAAATCTATCATATCTAAAATCATCAAATTAGCCCAAGTCTCAAGACCACCACCAACTACCAAGCATGATCTAACAATCCAATCCACTACTAAAAAATCACCTACCAAGGTAGCAACAGATAAGGGAAAAGATATGGGCTCACTATCCAACCCCACGCAAGGAATTAAGTAGGCAAAAACCTACGAACATGAACAACTAGGATCAAACAATGCTAAGGTTGACTGACGGCAAATAGAAATCATACATGTGATCACCGCATCTAAGGCCTCCACCTCAAGTCTACCAAAGACTACATAGAACTGACGCAGACCTCCACCAGACTGACCACCATCCCGACCACCTGACCTGCCATGCTGGGCACAACCTCTAACCTGGACACCACCACCACTGCTTGGTGGCTGCACTACTGTCAGAGGTTGAGCCTGCTGAGCAGCTGGCTATATTGTACCCTGTTGGAGGAAATCTCTAGCAAAGTAACCAATAATACAACACTCGTAGAAAGGTCATAATGGCACCTAAAACCCCTATAGGCGAACCAATCCCCATAGCCTAGAACAATTAGTATTGAGCCACTACCTAAGTGAAGCATGAACAATCAAGAAAATAAGCAACATAAGGTAAGAAGGCACAATAAAAAGGGAAGCAACCTGAATATATATAGAAAACTACACTATCCCATGACCTGGTATCACAAATACAGGAGCCACTACAAAATATACATAGTACTAGAGAGAGCCAAAGTAAAATACACAACTATCTCTTAATATACAAAGGAGTCAATTGTTCCAAAAAAAGAGATATCACCAAGCCTCAATCGCCAGGAACTCACCCTATGTCTCAGATGTCCTAAAGGCTACACAAAATCCCCCTGTTAATAGCGATAGCCCACAGTAGGATCTACACCAGAAAGATGGAGAAGTGTATTATGAGCATCAATTACATAAGCAACTGGTACCCAATAGACATCATAGGCTGATTGGGCACATATAAAATGTAAAAGTAGTAGATAGCAGATAAGGGAAGAAAAGGGTCACAAAAGCAAATAGAGTGAAGTACATGGAAGCTAGCAACAAATATAATTCATAAAAGAATACAAGTGTACTAAGATAGCCACAAAAGATGTATCACAGATCACAAATGTAAGAGTAGAGAATGCACTTGGGTCCTAATGGGGCGGTGTACCAGTAATCTCAAATAAAAGGGAGAGAAAAGAAGGCAACTAAACATAAATATGCTAAAAATATAGCTCACAATGTAAGGATGATCAAAAAGTAAACTAAAAGGTACCTATAATATGAGCAACTAACACTAATCTACCTACAATACCAATAAGTGCCCATAAACCTGAGGAATACATACAAGTGAAGACAAACCCTCTGGCATCCCATACTACCAGAGTGTACACTCAATAAACTGCAAACTATGGGTGGAGCCGTGCAGAAATAAATGATATGATATGATATGACAGTGGTATTGTATGCACCTTCAACAACACATATAGGCCCAGTAGGTAGGACCCATGGAATGGCTTCCCCAGTATACCTCTACTCTCTTGTATATCCCTCCTCCGGCACTCTGAGCTCATAGCCCCTAGTCTGGATCGGCAAGGTCCATGGAGGTCTCTACGACCATATACTAGCTCTCAAAACCTCATCATGCATGCCCAGAGTCTATCTGAGTCTAAAATTAGTAATAAGACCATGTCTAGCACTTCGCCTTATTGAGTCTAGTATCATCTCAGGTACCAGTGTGAAAAACCAACATTTAATCCCTTTTACTTCAAGAAGATCCATTAAACTAGTATTAAGTCTATTTATAGCCAATAATAACTGAAAACAGGTCCTCGGGGCCATGCGAAGTTAGAAAAATGGTGATAGTCAGGCCTGCAGCCTTATAGTGGTAATAAGCCAATGCAGAAAAAGTTTTTTTCATAATGATGATATGCTTAGACATAACCAACAACTCAATATCAATCTATTGTCCCTGCATAGGCTCAACCCACTCTATAGTACAGACAACCAGCTAAAAATCATGAATCAATGTCCAAGACTCACGGACACTTTCGAAATATCCCACTCACTATGGTCCAAAGGTATATGCAAATGACACTCAGGGCCATAAGGGATAATGCTACCGTACTAGCTCAAATACTGAAGAAAAAGAAAATAGAATGGATAACAAGGAAGTGGACAAGGTCTAGGGTACTAACCTAATAATCCCAATCCAAAGATGAGCTAAATAGTACAATTACATTCTATATAGGCCAAGTCTAAGCCTGGTTGGCCATAGCCTACCTGTACGTCCGATGAAAAGATGCTGGAAAGAAATCATCCGAGATAAAACTTCTCTGAGAATCCTCGAAAAGGAATCAAACTATTAAAAAACATAATCTACTCATCAATACAAAACTAACGATACCCATATGCTAATAATTAGCCGTGTAAAAATCCAGGTCAAAATGGGCCTGTGGGCCCTGCAACCCAGAATTGAAAACTTAAATTACCATGAGTTTCGAAATGCTTCCATAAAAACATGCTAAAAAATTAAGCATAATTCGGGTAAAGGAAGGGCGTAAAACAACCCCTAAATCCCAAGAACAATTCAAGAATCAAAGAAAGAAATTAATGAAACTAAAGGTTAGAAACTTACTATTTAAAAACTCTAATCGATCATAGACAAAGAATAAACTATCCTACAACTCTAAGGTGATCCCATAATGAATTATGATCTTGGGTTTCTAATAAAATGATGGAAAAGTAATTGAATAGTGAAGAAAACAAAGGATATTAGATATATGCTGCTAGTCGCTGGCCTGTGTGCATATGGCTAGGTGTAACAACAGGGTCCGTCATTATAGGTCAACCTTTTGTGCCAAGTTCTGTGTTAGAAAACTTTTGAGTTTAGGAGTTAAAAATTTTGGGCTAGGCTAATCACAGATGGTTTTTGAGCAAAGTATGGTCCAGGGAAATTTTGGGGTGGATTGGGTAATGTATCTGGTAGTGAACTAGTTTTTCCATTAGCTAAGACATCAAGGATTCCGGGGGACTTTAGTAAAACAAATTCAGGTAAGTAGAACTCCCTATATCGAGGTTGACGTGAAAGGGTTATTACAGAATGTGGGAGATTTAAGGTGTATTGTAAAATGGGCACTTTTGAGAAATTATGAATTTCTCTCCCATGTCAACCACCATAGCGGTTGACAGAGCGTGGTAGTAACCACTGCTATAGCGGAATAATTTCCGCTATAGTGGAAGTCAACTTTGTCAGCATTGCCATAACGGTTGGTTCCGCTATGGCGGAGGCACTATAGTGGTGTACGGACCGCTACAACAGACTGAGTTAGGTTTTAATGCAGAAACTTCCCCAAAATATTCAGTTTTTCCTCTAGAATGTTTTGGAGAAGGGCAAGGACGATTTTGGCAAGCTTTACTCAATTTTCACCATTTTTCATCGCAAAGGTAAGGATTTTTCTCCCCTAACTTAATGCTATATTTCTAACGTTATAGAATTGCTAGTTATGGACTTGGGGGAAGGTTTGGATTGACCTAGGAATGGTAGAATCAAGGGGAAAATAGGATTCTAGGGTGTAAAAGTTCTTGGGACTTTATTATTATTGTTGGGTTATGATCAATTAGCCATAATTATCTAAATATATTCGTAAAAATGATAGACTTAGGTGAATAAATGGTGGGAGAGCCCAAAAATGGTGGAATGTTCATAGTTTAGCTTGCGGATTGAGATTTTTTGTAATTCGGGTAACTATTAGGCCATGTGGACTAATTGTAGTATCTTGTAATCATTTTTAGACCCAGAACAAGCAAAGGCTTTGGAACACGGGAAGGCTCCAGTCCAGTAGAGATTTTGGGTAATTCGAGGTAGGTGATGGTTACTATTTTTCCTAATATGCAATATGGGTTCATGTACTATCGCTTAGTGTTGTGTGAGTTTGCATGCATAGGGAATGGAATTATAAATGTCTAGCTATCCTGTGTCAATGGTGTGAAATGAACTGGGTTTGATTGCTTGTTGGTTTACAAGTGTGAAGTTGTTTATTATTTTATTGACTTGTTGGATTGTGTGTGACATTCGGTTTTCTCGGTACCACGCCTTGTACAGGATACTATATTGGTTAGCTTAGGTACCACGCGTGGTATTGGATATTTATTAGTTGGCTTGGGTGCCACGTCGGGTACATGTATTACAAATGGTTGGCTCGGGTAGCACGCCTAGTACGGGTTTGGTTTACTTACATTGATCTTTTGACGGTCCCATGAGTGGATCAGATTTTATTCTTAAATTGTGATTATTTGCATATGGTCAATGAGAGGTCGGGTGATTATATTTACATGTTAGGTTGGTCTTAGTGTAGACTGGGATTGCATGTTGAACACATCAGTGGTGTCCTAGGGATCCTGGGCAGTCCGGGTTATCTGAAAAGGAGATATGTTTAATGTCACTGGGTATTTTTAATGGTTGTTAATTGGTTACATGTGGTTGATAAGTTAAGGAAGAGACTGGTAGTCTAGTTATACAGTTGATTTGTATTATGTGTTTACTTTGCTTTACTGTTCATATCTTGTTTATTGGTGCTGTCCGATGATCCTACCAATACACGATGGTTGTGTACGGATTCTGCACTTGCTTTTCTTTTTATGAGTACAGGACATCTTACTGTGGCTGACATGCAAGCTCACTTGTAGTTCCGGAGAATTCAGAATTCAAGGGTGAGCTGTTCTTCCAGGCTACCTTGTCTTCGTCCATGTTTAGTTATAGCCCACTTGTTTCAAGCTTAAAATTTTCTTTTTCTTTTGGGGTTGCATCACCGTTCTAGAATTCTGATAGATGTTTTGGTACAATGACTTTTAGGTTCTAGGGAGGTCTTCTATATATTCTTATTATGTTAGTGTTTTGAGGTTGTGAATGATAGTTTAATTTATTGCAAACTGGTTTCGAGCTGTTAGAATTGCTAAGTGTTGGGTCAATATTGGTTCGCTCATCCGGGGGTTTTGGGTGGGTGCCCCTCATGGTGGGTTGGGTCATGACAATGATGGTATCAGAGCCCTAGGTTTGTTGATCTCATCATACCAAAACGAGTCTAGTAGAGTCTTACAGAATGGTACGGAGATGTCTGTATATTTCTTCGAGAGGCTATCGGACTTTAGGAAAATTATCTCTTCTTTCTTCCTTCGTGCTATAACTTGATTCCAATTGGTATCTGGTGATACAAATTGGTATCTAACTCTTTTTACTCTTTGTACGCATATGGTTAATACGAGAAACAATGAAGCGAGAGCAGCAGGCCCAACTGTCAAAGGTAGAGGAAGGGACAGGGGCAGGGGCCGAGGTAGAACAACACCCGCCAGTGGTGGAGCTCAAGCAGCTGCAGGAGAACGAGAAGCTACCCCTCTCTCACCCCCATATCCTACAGAGGAGGAAGTTGAGGTTGTTTTTCAGGAGGCATAGGTCAGGCAGAGGCGACACCAGCTGGAGGTGCAGGCCTTCGCCCATCATGCCCAAAGCATTTCAGCAAGTATAAAGCTTTCTTAGTGAACTGGTTGGTGTGGGATCCATCCCGATGGGTAATGCAAATTAGGTTTTGGCCACCCAAACAGCGATTGCAATGGATCCTAGGGCGGATGCGGTGTTGGGTACTGATGTGTTCTTTCAGTTAATGCTAGAACCAGTTATTACAGGGAATAAGCACGAGATGCTGACTAAGTTTCTGAAGCTGAAACTTCCTACATTTCAGGGTACTGAGAAGGAAGATGCTTATGAGTTTATCTTATACTATTATGAGAGGATGCATAAGCTGGGGATTGTGCAACAACATGGGGTTGAATTCATCACTTTTCAACTGAAGGGTGATCCTAAGCAATAGTGGAGGTCTAATGTGGAATATCAGTCATTTGTTTTTTCCTCCACTCATTTGGACGGAGTTTCATGCTCTCTTCTTAGAGAAGTATGTGCCCCATACCCTGAGGGATCGCAAAAAGGATGAGTTCCTGTTTCTTGTACAGGGTAGCATGTCTGTCTTTGCTTATGAAGCCACGTTTCATGCCTTGTCTAATTTTGCTACTCAGTTGTTTGGCACCGAAAAGGAGAGGATTCAGTTGTTTGTGAAAGGATTGAATACTGAATTGTAGGTGTTGTCAGCGCATATGACTTTAGCATGGAAGAGTTTCAATGAGGTCACAGACTATGTGAAGAAATTTGAAGTGGTTAAACAGGTGGGTCAGGCTAAAATATTAGCCAAGAAGTCCCAGAATGATGGAAATTTTAGTGGTTCATACTCCAGGGGCCACAATCAGGAGTTGTATTCCGCTCGTCCGATTCAGTCTACCTTGCCACCTGCTACAGGTGGTCGTTGGGAGCTAGTCATCAGTTTTCAGCTTCTAGAGGCCAGGGAGCTTTCATACGTCTACACATAGGCCTACTCTTGATCGTGGGTGTTTCCATTATGCTGATCTAGATCACTTCAAGAGGGAGTGCCCTCATAGATAGATTGGTAATCAGACTCAGCAATAGTCTAAGGCTTTGGTTCCAGCAGGTAGAGGTGGCTATGCTGGAGGTCATCCACAGGGTGGATGAGGTAACTTTCAGGGAGGCCGGGGAGACAGAGATAATACTGACACGGGTAGAGGTGTGGTGCAACCAGCCAGGGAAGTTGCTCGAATTGATGACCGGGCTCACTGTTATGCTTTTCCAGGGAAGTCTGAGGCTGAGGCATCAGAGGTGGTGATCACAGGTGCAATTCTAGTCTGTGATAAGATGGCTTCTGTACTTTTTTGACCTAGGTTCTATGTACTCTTATGTTTCTATGAAATTTGCTTTGGGTATGGATTTGATTTATGATTTCCTTGATTCCCCTATCCATGTTTCTACCACAGTTGGAGAGTCCATGATATTGACTCATATTTATCGTACTTGTCTTGTGGTGTATGTGGGGCTGCAAACTTAGATAGATTTGTTTATTCTGGACATGATGGATTTTGATGTTATATTGGGGATGACTTGGTTGTCTCCAAGTCATGTGGTGTTAAATTTTAATACTAAGACTGTGACTATAGAATTTTTTTGTAAGGATAGGCTAGAGTGGGAAGGTGTGTAGAAGCCTAACCTGGCTAAGATAATATCATTTGTTCAGGCTAGAAAGCTAGTGAAGAGAGGGTGTTTGGCCTTCATTGCTCATCTCCAAGATGATAGTGTGGAGTCCCCATCGATTGAGTCAGTTCTGGGTTTTTTTGGAGTTTCAGGAAGTGTTTCTCGCAGATTTGCTTGGTATGCCTCCGGATAGAGCAAATTATTTTTGTATAGACTTGGAGTCGGGCGCTCGCCCAATTTTTATTCCTCCTTATTGTATGTCTCTGACAGAGTTGAGGGAACTTAAGACTCAACTTCAGGAACTCTTAGATTAGGGTTTTATCTGTCCCAGTGCTTCACCTTGGGGTGCTTTGGTATTGTTTATGAAAAATAAGGATGGTAGTATGCGGATGTGCATAGACTACAGGCAATTGAACAAGGTTACCATCTGGAACAAGTGCCCTTTACCCTGTATAGGTGATCTCTTTGACCAGTTACAGGGTGTGTCTGTATTTTCAAAAATTGAGTTAAGGTCAGGGTACCATCAGTTAAATATTAGGGCTGAAGACATCTCTAAGACTGCTTTTCAGACTCGGTATGGGCATTACGAGTTTCTAGTGATGTCGTATGGGTTGACCAATGCATCGACAACATTCATGAGTTTGATGAATGGGGTATTCAAAGATTATCTAGATTCGTGCATCATTGTGTTTATATATGACATCTTGATCTACTCCAAGAGTAAGGAGGAGCATGTTGAGCATCTCCGTATTGTGTTTAATATCTTGAGACACCAGAAACTATATGCAAAGTTTTCCAAGCATGAGTTTTAGTTGACTTCAGGTTCCTTCTTAGGGCATGTGGTGTCAGAAAAGAGCGTAATGGTAGATCCCCAGAATATTGAGGCAATTAAGAGTTGGGTCCGGCCTAGCTCTGTGACTGAGGTGAGGAGTTTTATGGGGCTTGCAGGCTACTACCATAGATTTGTCAAGGATTTTGCATCCATCGCTCCTCACTTGACAAGGTTGACTCAGAAAGAGGTACCGTTTGTGTGGTCTGACAAGTGTGAGGAGAGCTTCCAAAAGCTCAAGACACTTCTCACTATAGCTCCCATTCTATTATTGCCAGTTGAAGGTAAGGATTTTGTTGTGTATTGTAATGCTTCACATTCGGGTTTGGGTGTTGTGTTAATGCAGGACATGAATTTCATAGCTTATTCTTCAAGGTAGTTGAAGCCTCATGTGAAGAATTATCCAACCCACGACCTGGAGTTGGCAACAGTGGTTTTTGCACTCAAAATCTGGAGACACTATCTCTATGGTGTCAAGTGTGAAGTGTTCACTGATCATCGCAGTCTGCAACATATTTTCACTCAGAAGGACTTGAATCTGAGGAAGAGGAGGTGGATGGAGTTGTTGAATGATTATGGTGTGATCATCTAGTACCATCCGAGTAAGGCTAATGTGGTGGCAGACGTATTGAGCCGGAAAACCATCAACATGGGCAGTTTGGCTTGTTTAGGGGTGTCCAAATGACCATTGGCAAAGCAGATTCGAGCTCTAGAATCTATGTTTATGCAACTGGTCATCTCAGAGCAGGGTGGGGTATTTTCCAGTATTTAGGTCAAGTCCACATTCATAGAAGAGATAAAAGGCCAAGCAATTTCAGGATGGACAGTTGAGCAAGCTTCGGAGTAAGATAGTGTTCGGAGAGTCCGGAGACACCACGTTGGATGCTGGCGGGTTGCTGAATTTTAGGGGAAGAACTTGTTTTCCCTGGGTTAATGACGTAATCTAGATGGTGTTGGCAGAAGATCATGGTTCACGCTATTCGATTCATCTGGGCGTAACTAAAATGTACAGGGACTTGAGGCAACTTTTTTGGTGGCTTGGGATGAAAAGGGACATAGTTAATTTTGTGTCCAAGTGTATGAATTGTCAATAGGTCAAGTATGAGCACCAAAGGCCTGCAGTACTACTTCAGAGAATGCCCATTCCCCAGTGGAAGTGGGAAAGGATAGCCATGGATTTTGTGGTGGGTCTTCCCAAGACCTTGGGAAAGTATGACTCTATTTGGGTCATTGTAGACAGGCTGACCAAGTCAACTTATTTCATTTCGGTCAGGGTGGATTATAATTAGCAACAGTTGGCTACGATCTATATTAAAGAGATTGTGAGATGGAATAGGGTACCGCATCCATCATTTCAGATAGGGGTACACAGTTTACCTCTAAGTTCTGGGGTAAGTTATATGAAAAATTGGGCACTCAACTCACTTTCAGCAAAGTATTCCATCCTCAGACGGATGGTCTATCGGAGAGGACAATCCATGTATTGGAAGACATGCTGAGAGCATATGTTATTTACCTTGGGGGTCATTGGGATCAGTTTCTACCATTGTGTGAGTTCTCATACAACAATAGCTACCACTCCAGCATTGACATGGCACTATTTAAGGTGCTGTATAGAAGGGGATGTAGATCACCCATAGGGTGGTTTGAGGCAGACGATGTGAAGCCTCTGGGCGTAGACTTGGTAAGGGAAGCACATGAAAAAGTGAGGGGCATTCAGACCAAGTTGCTAGTAGCCCAGAGCAGGCAAAAGGAGTACGCAGATCGCAAGGTAAGAGACATGGATTTTCTTGTTTGTGAGAAAGTATTATTGAAAGTATCACCAGTGAAGGGGGTTATATGCTTTGGCAAGAAGGTCATGCTCAGCCCTTAGTTTATCGGTCCATTCAAAGTTCTCGAAATTGTAGGTCTAGTGGCTTACATGCTAGCACTGCCACCTAATTTATCAAGATTTCATCCAATCTTCCATGTATCAATGTTGAAGCGATACCATGGGGATAGGGAATACATTATTAAGTGGGATTCAATTTTGCTAGAAAAGGATGTTCAATATGAAGAGGAACCGGTTGTAATTCTTGATCGAGATGTCCAGAAGTTGAGGACAAAGGAGATCAAATTTGTGAAAGTTAAACAGAAGCATTTTCTAGTTAAGGAAGCCACTTGGGAAACTGAGTAGTACATGTGGGAAAATTACCCTCACTTGTTTAAGGATTCAGGTACTACACTTTTACCCTTTTTACTTCATATTTTTGAGTTTGATCATTCGGGGATTAACAATGGGTAAATTGATATCTATTATAACGACTGCATCCATCGTTATGGGTAAACCATTTGTGCCAAGTTTTGGGTTAGAAAACTTCTGGGTTTGGGAGTTGAAAATATTGGGCTAGGCTATTCTTGGACGGTTTATGAGAAAGGTATGGTCCAGGGAAATACGGGGGAGGATTGGGTAATGTGTCTTGTAGTGAGATAGTTTTTCCATTAGCTAATACATAAAGGAGTTTGGGAGACTTTTCAGAAATAAATTCGGGTAAGTAGAACTCCCGGTATCGAGGTTGACGTGAAGGGGTTATTCTGGAACATCGGAGATTGAAGGTGTGTTGTAAAATAGGCACTTTTTGGAAACTTTATGTCTTTATTTCCCATGTCAACTTACATAGCAGTTTACACAGTGTGGTAGCGACCACCACTATAACGGAAGTCAACTTTGGTCAGCACTCCTATAACAGTCGGTTCTGCTATGGCGGCGGTGCTATAGCAGTGTATGGACCGCTATAGCAGACTTAGTTGGGTTTTAATGCAGAAACTTCCTCAAAATGTTCATTTTTTCCTCAAGAATGTTTTGGAGAAGGGCAAGGGCGATTTTGGTTAACTTTACTTCATTTTTAACAATTTTTCATCACAAAGGTAAGGATTTTTCTTCCCTAACTTAATGCTATCTTTCCTACGTTGTAGAAATGCTAGTTATGGACTTGGGTGAAAGTTTGGATTGACCTAGGAATGGTAGAATACAGGAAAAAAGACTGTTCTAGGGCATAGAAGTTCTTGGGCCTTGATTAATACTATTGGGCTATGATCAATTAGCCATAATTCTCTAAATGTATTCGTAAAAATGATAGACTTAGGTTAATTAATGGTCGTATAGCCCGGGAATGGGTGGAATGATCATAGTTTCACCTGGGGATTGGAATTTAGTATAATTCGTTTAACTATTAGACCATGTGGACTGATTATTGTATCTTGTAATCATTTTTAGACCCAGAACAAGCAAAGGCTTTGAAACATTAGAGATTTTGTGTATTTCGAGGTAGGTGATGGTTACTGTTTTTCCAATATGCAATATGTGTTCATGTACTATCACTTAGTATTGTGTTAGTTTGCATGCTTAGGATGCTTAGGGAATGGAATTATGAATGTCTAGTTATCCTGTGTCAATGGTGTGAAATGAACTAGTTTTGATTGCTTGTTGGTTTACAAGTGTGATATTTTTCATTATTTTATTGACTTGTTCATTTTGTGTGACAGTTGGTGGCTCGGTTACCATGCCTTGTACATGTTACACACGCGGCCCTGCTTAAGAGGCAAGACACACGTGACCGTGAAGGGCAAGCAGAGGCGAGGCCCAATGCCCCTCCTACACGCACATGGGCTAGCCACCATGAACGCGGCCTCATATTCGCGGATAAGGCCACGCGCATGCAAAAAGAAAATGAGGTGAGGCTAGGCCCAGTGCCTCTTCTTTGTGAACAAAGCCCAAACTCCGTGTAGGAAAAGAATTAGGTACTATTGTGCAAGCAACTAGAAAACAACAGAATTTGGCAACTCAAAATGTCACCAGATGGACCTTTGGGATTCATCCAGGGTCTCGCGCACGCAAAGAAACTATGCTACCCTAACAAAAATGACATTCCTGGCTCAACGAAATTGATAAAATTTCCAACGGGGGTTGATTTGATGAAAAGTGGGCCCCATGCCTAAAAACCAACCTTTACTAAAATAGAACCCAATATCCCAAAATGAGTTTGAAAGCCTCGGGATGTGAATCAAAGGCCCCTCTAGCCCAAAGTCAATATTTCAGAGCTAACTGCACTAACGGAATTCCCATCTGAAGACGTCTTCTCCAAATGTTGACCAAAGTCAAAGTTCTAACTCCAACTAGCCATAAATCATAAAAAGTGAGATAATACCATACCGAAAGCTCCTAAGCCCCAACCAAGGGTCCAACTAGACCAAAATACATACTCCAGAGCTAATAAAACTGTCAAAATTCAATTTCAAGATCTTTTACTTAGTATGTTGATTAAAGTCAATGATTTCCTACGTTAAAGCTCTAAAATAGGAAAATGGTCATAAAGACCAAATGAACAGCTCGAGCACCTAACCACCGGTCCCAACAATCATAAATGACTTAGGGCTGCTATAAGTAAGCATTAAAAGTACAAAGAAAGCAAAAATGCAAAATTGACTTGAAGGCTCATTACATCATCCACTACTAAAAAGGACATTCGTCCTCAAAAGTCAGGAAAATGGAGTACCTGAAGGATCAAACCACTGCGAATACTGAGCCCGCATCTCACTCTCAGTCTCTCAAGTAGCCTCCTCGATTGGACGGTGCCTCCATTGAAACTTAACCACAAGAATATCTCTAAACCTCAATCTCCTTAAATCTCTGGCTAGAATAGATATGGGATCCTTAACAAAAGAAAAACTCTCATCTAACTGCATTGAATCCCACTATACCACATGTGACTCATCTTGAACATAATGCCACAACATGGATACATGGAAAACTAGGTGAATAGGTGAGAACATAGGAGGCAAAGAAAGGAGATCAACAACATCACCAACCCTCTGAAGGACCTCAAATGGCCTAATATAGCTGGAGTTGAGCTTGCCCCGCCTGCCAAATTTCATCACGCCCTTCATGGATGACACTAGAAGAAATACTCCATCACCAACACTGAACTCTAAGGAATGAAGTCTACAGTCTGCGTAGCTCTTCTGCCTACTCTTGGCTGCCTGAAGTCTGTCCTAAATCACCCAAACTCTATCTAAGGAATCATAAAGAAGTTTTATACTCTGTGACCGAGACTTAGAACCATCAAACCAATCCACTGGCAATCTGTAACGCCTACCATACAATGCCTCAAAAGGTGCCATGCGAATACTCGTGTGATTATTGTTATTATAGTAAACTCTGGGAAAGGCACGTAATTATCTAGTGAACCCCTATAATCAAGAACAAAGGCACGTAACATATCATCCAAGTTCTGGATAGTCCTCTTGTATTGGCCATCTTTCTAAGGATGGACTGTCGTGCTAAGCTGAACCTCTTTTCTGATCTCTTGGTGAATAGTCCTCAAGAACTGAGATGTAAACTAAGTACCGTGGTCTAAAATAATAGAACTTGGAACCTCATGAAAATGGACAACCTCATAGACACAGATCTTAGATAACCTCTCTACACTATAAGAAGAATGAACTGGCAAGAAGTGTACAGACTTAGTCAGCCTATTGATTATAACTCAAATAAAGTCAGACCCTCGAGAAGTGCATGGCAACTATGCTATGAAGTCCATAGTGATCTCTTCCCACTTCCACTCAGAAATAGAAAGTCTTTGCATCAATCCACCAGGTCTCATATGTTCCAACATAACTTGCTGGCAGTTCAAGCACCGAGATATAAACTCATCTATGTCCCTCTTCATACCACTCCCTCAGTAAAGCTGCCTCAAATCTCTATACATCATAGTTGCACACGGATGGATGGAATATCTAGAACAATGATCCTTACAAAGAATTAACGCTATCAAGTCCCCAACTCTCGGAAAACAAAGGCAACTATCAAATCTCAAAATACAATCAGAATCTAAAATAGCCCTGCTAGTCTCACCCCATATAACCTAATCACGAATATCACACAAACATTGATTCTCAAACTGACGTTGCTAAATCTGATCAACCAGAGTAGAATGGATCTCAACACTGGCAAGAACTCTACTGGGATCTTACAAATCAAGCCTAACAAAATGGTTAGCAGGGGACTGGATGTGCAAGGCCATTGGCTGCTCTGAAACTAAAAGAGATGCCAAGATACCCATACTCAGTGCCTTCCGGCTCAAGGCATCCGCTACCACGTTTTCCTTTCCCAGATGGTACATAATAGTGATCTTGTAGTCCTTCTGTAATTCAATCCACCTCTGTTGCCTAGAGTTCAACTTTTACTGACTCATGATATACTGAAGACTATGATAGTCGGTGTAAATCACACAGTGAAATCCATATATATAGTGCCTCAAGATCTTGAGCGCGAAAACTACTGCAGCCAACTCCAAATCATGAGTGGGGTAGTTGCACTCATGATCCTTCAGCTGCCTCAACGCATAATCCATCACCCAATCCTACCGCATTAACACACAACCAAGACCAACTGATGAAGCATCACAATACACTGAGAAGCTCTGACCCTTAAGTGGAAATGTCAACACTGGAGCAAAAGTCAATAATCCCTTAAGACTTTGGAAGCTATCCTCGCACTGATCAGACCACTGAAATGGGATATCCTTCCTAGTTAGCCTAGTCAAAGGTGCTGATATGGAAGAAAAGCCCTCGATGAACCGTTTGTAGTATCTTGCCAACCCAATAAAATTGTGAACCTCGGTATGAAGAGTAGGCCTCTGCCAATCATGAAAGATTGAAATCTTTGTTGGGTCCACCCTAATCCCTTTTTAAGACACCACATGTCCTAGGATTTCTACTGACTCCAGAAAAAATAGCACTCTGAGAACTTGGTATAAAGCTGATAATCTCTCAAATATTTGAGCACGATCCTCAAATGCATCTCATGCTCCTCCCTACCCTGCGAGTATATCAATATATCATTAATGAAGACTATCACCAACAAATCCAGGTACTGCTTGATCACCATGTGCATCAAGTCCATAAAAGCTATTGAGGCATTAGTCAACCCAAAAGACATCACCAGGAATTTATAATGGCCATAACGTGTCTTGAATGATGTCTTAGGGATGTCCTCCACCCTAATCCTTAACTGGTGGTAACATGACCTCAAATTTATCTTAGAGAACACTTCTGCACCCTGGAGCTAATAAAACAACTCATCTATACGCGGCATCAGATACCTGTTCTTTATAGTCACCTTATTCAGCTGCCGATAATTAATACACATTTGTATCAATCCATCTTTCTTCTTCACAAACAGCACTAGAGCACCCTAAGGTGACACATTCAGCCTAATGAAACACTTAGATAACAAGTCCTGAAATTTAACCTTAAGTTCCCTCAACTCAGCTGGAGCCATATGATATAGATTAATGGAAATAGGTCTGGTACCTGGCTCTAACTCAATCGTAAAGACTATATCACGCTCAGGTGGAAGGCCTGATAGGTCGGTCAGGAACACATCTAAAAACACTCTAACCACAGGGACCGATTCAAGAGAAAAAGTTTTGGCGCTAGCATCCTGGATATATGCTAGATAAGCCAAACACCCGCGCGAAATCAACTTCCTAGCCTGAAGACAAAAAATGATCCCAGATGGTGTGTGGTTAACAGAACCCGACCACACAACTGGGGATACACCATGCATGGCTAAGGTAATGGTATTAGCATAAAAATCCAAATTTGCTCGATGAGGGGATAACCAGTTCATCCCCAAAAGCACATCAAAGTCTAGCATATCTAAAATCATCAAATTAGCCCAAGTCTCAAGAACACCAACAACTACCAAGCATGATCTAACAATCCAATCCACTACTAAACAATCACCTACCAGGGTAGAAACATATAAAGGAAAAGATATCGGCTCACTATCCAACCCCAAGCAAGGAATAAAGTAGGCAAAAACCTACGAACATGAACAACCAGGATCAAACAATGCTAAGGTTAACTGAAGGCAAATATAAATCATACATGTGATCACCGCATCTGAGGCCTCCACCTCCAGTCTACCACAGACTACATAGAACTGACGCCGACCTCCACTAGACTAACCACCATCCCGACCACCTGACCTACCACACTGGGTACAACCTCTACCCTGGACACCACCACCACTATTTGGTGGATGCACTACTCTCAGAGGTTGAGCCTACTGAGAAGCTGGCTATATTGTACCCTATTGGGGGCAATCTCTGGCAAAGTAACCAATAAAACCACACTGATAGCAAGGTCATGATGGCACCTAAAACCCCTACAGACGAACCAATCCACATAGCCTAGAACAGTTAGTATTGGGACATTACCTAAGTAAAGCATGAACAATCAAGAAAATAAGCAAAATAATGTAAGAAGGCACAACAAAAAAGGAAGCAACCTGAATATATACAGAAAACTACACTATCCCACAACCTGGTATCACAAATATAGGAGCCACTACTAAATATACAGAGTACTAGAGAGAGCCAAAGTAAAATATACAACTATATTTAAATATACAAAAGAGTCAACTATGCCAAAAAAGAGAAATCACCAAGCCTCGATCGCCATGAGCTCACCCTATGTCTCGGATGTCCCAAAAGCTACACAAAATCCCCCCGTCAATGGCGATGGCCCACACTAGGATCTACACCAGAAAGATGCAGAAGTGTATTATGAGCACCAATTACATAAGCAACTGGTACCCAGTAGACATCATAGGCCGATGGGGCACATATAAAATGTAAAAGCAGTAGATAGCAGATAAGGGAAGAAAAGGGACACAAAAGAAAATAGAGTGAAGTACATGGAAGCTAGCAACAGATAGAATTCATAAAAGAATACAAGTGTAAACTAGCCACAAAAGATGTATCACAGAACACAAATGTAAGAGTAGAGAATGTACTTGGGTCCTAATGGGGTGGTGTACCAGTAATCTCAAATAAAAGGGAGAGAAAAGAAGGCAACTAAACATAAATATACTAACAATATAGCTCACAATGTAAGGATGATCAAAAAGTAAACTAGAAGGTAGCTATAATATGAGCAACTAACACTAATCTACCTACAATCCCAACAAGTGCCCATAAACCTGAGGAATACATACACATGAAGACAAACCCTTTGGCATCCCATACTACCAAAGCGTACACTCAACAAATAGCAAACTAAGGGTGGAGCCATGCAAAAATGAATGATATGATATGATATGATATGACAGTGGTATCGTATACACCTTCAACAACACCTGTAGGCCCAGTAGGTAGGACCCATGGAAGGGCTTCTCCAGTATATCTCTACTCCCCTGTATATCTCTCCTCCAGTACTCTCAGTTCGTAGCCCCTAGTCTGGATCAACAAGGTCCATGGAGGTCTCTATGACCATATACTAACTCTCAAGATGTTATCACGCATGCCCAAAGTCTATCCGAGTCTAAAATTAGTAATAAGACCATGTCTAGCACTTGGCCTCATTGAGTCTAGTATCATCTCAGGTACCAGTGTGAAAAACTAACATTTAATCCCTTTTACTTCAAGAAGATCCATTAAACCAGTATTAAGTCCATTTATAGCCGATAAAAACTGAAAACAGGCCATCAAGACCATGCAAAGTTAGAAAAATAGTGATAGTCAGGCTGCAACCTTGTAGTGGTAATAGGCTAATGCAAAAAAAGCTTTTTTCATGATGATGATATGCTTAGATATAACCAACAACTCAATATCAACCTATTGTCCCTGCATAGGCTCAACCCACTATATACTACAGATAACCAGCTAACAATCGTGAATCAATGTCAGAACTCACGGACGCTTCCCAAATATCCCACTAACTATGGTCCAAAGGTATATGCAAAGCCCACTCAGGGCCGTAAGGGATATTGCTACTGTACTAGCTCAAATACTGAAGTAAAAGAAATTAGACCGGATAAAAAGGAAGTGTACAAGGTCTGGGGTGCCAACCTAATAATCCTAGTCCCAAGATGAGCTAAATAGTACAATTACATTCTATATAGGCCAAGTCTAAGACTGGTTAGACATAGCCTACCTATGCATCCAATGAAAAGTTGTTGGAAAGAAATTGTCTGAGCCAAAACTACTCTGAGAATCCTCAAAAAGCAATCAAACAACCAAAAAACATAATCTACTCATCAATATAAAACTAACGACACCTATATGCTAATAATTAGCCATTAAAAATCTAGGTCAAAATGGGCTTGTGGGCCCTGCAACCCGAAATTGAAAACTGAAATTACCATGAGTTTCGAAATGCTGCCAGAAAAACATGCTAAAAAATTAAGCATAATTCGGGTAAGGGAAGGGCCTAAATCAGCCCCTAAATCCCAAGAAAAATTCAAGAATCAAAGAAAGAAATTAACAGAACTAAAGGTTAGAAACTTACAATTTGAAGACGCAAATCGATCACAGCCAAAGAATAAACTATCCTAGCACTCTAAGGTGATCCCATAATGAATTATGATCTTGGGTTTCTAAGAAAATGGTGGAAAAGTGATTGAAATGGTGAAGAAAAGAAAGGATATTAGATATATACTGCCAGTCGCTAGCCTATGTACATGCAGCTAGGTATAACGACAGGGTCTGTCATTATGGGTAAACCTTTCGGGTTTGGGAGTTAAAAATTTTAGGCTAGGCTAATCTCAGACAATTTCTAAGTAATGTATGGTCCAGGAAATTCGAGGGTGGATTGGGTAATGTGTCTTGTAGTGAGCTAGTTTTTGCATTAGCTAAGACATCAAGGAGTCCGGGGGACTTTTTGAAAATAACTTTAGGCAAGTAAAACTCCCTGTATCGAGGTTGACGTGAAAGGGTTATTCAGGAACGTTGGAGATTTAGGGTGTATTGTAAAATGGGCACTTTTGAGAACTTTATAACTTTTTATCCTATGTCAACCACCATAGTGATTGACACAGTGCGGTAGTAACCACTGCTATAGCAGAATAATTTCTGCTATTGTAGAAGTCAACTTTGGTCAGCACTGCCATATCGGTTAGTTCTGCTATAGCGGAGGCGCTATAGCGGTGTATGGTCCGCTATAGTAGACTGAGTTAGGTTTTAATGTAGAAACTTCCCAAAAACATTCAATTTTTCCTCTAGAACGTTTTGGAGAAGGGCAAGGACGATTTTGGCAAACTTTACTCTATTTTCACCATTTTTTATTGCAAAGGTAAGGATTTTTCTCCCCTAACTTAATGCTATATTTCCTACATTATAGAATTGCTAGTTATGGACTTGGGGGTAGGTTTGGATTGACCTACGAATGGTAGAATCAAGGGAAAAATAGGATTCGAGGGTGTAAACGTTCTTGGGCCTTGATTATTATTGTTGGGTTATGATCAATTAGCCATAATTATCTAAATATATCCGTAAAAATGATAAAATTAGGTGAATAAATGGTGGGAGAGCCCAAAAATTGGTGAAATGATCATAGTTTAGCCTGGGGATTGGGATTTTGTATAATCCGGGTAACTATTAGGTCATGTGGACTGATTGTAGTATCTTGTAGCATTTTTAGACCCAGAACAAGCAAAGGCTTTGGAACACGGGAAAGCTCCAGTCCAGTAGAGCTTTTTGGTAATTCGAGGTAGGTGATGGTTACTATTTTTCCCAATATGCAATAAGGGTTCATGTACTATCGCTTAGTATTGTGTGAGTTTGCATACTTAGGGAATGGAATTATAAATGTCTAGCTATCCTGTGTCAATGTTGTGAAATGAACTTGGTTTGATTGCTTGTTGGTTTACAAGTGTGAAGTTGTTTATTATTTAATTGACTTGTTGGATTGTGTGTGACATTTGGTTGGCTCGGGTACCACGCCTGGTACAGGTTACTATATTGGTTAGCTTGGGTACCAAGCATGGTATGTTATGCCCCGAGGTTACCCCTAGATGTAACACGGTACTTGGGACCACAAGTTCCCCAAGTTAACCCTTGGTCATAGAATTCTCAAGCATAATAAAAGATAAGCGGAAGCATAATAGATAAATCTGGAATCACATAAATGGATAGTCAAGTCAAATAGGAATACAAAATCTAGAAAGAGACTCAAAAGCTTTCTATGTCTGAAAAGCCTCTACTCATTACGTAAAGAGTTGCTAGGACAAGACCCTAGCTAACTCGAAGTGCGGAAAATACAATAGCTAACACTTACTAAGAACATAACTAGTCCTCAATCTAAGAGGACTCACCAACAACTAACAAAAGGTGGCCTAGAAGCTCTAGCCAGGGGTCTGAGAAGGAACACTTGAATCTGCATCATCAAAGGATGCAGCGCAAGATATGCGTCAGTACTATAGGATGTACTGAGTATGAGAGCAATGCATGAACATGATAAAAACAATTAAAAACATACTTAAAATGACTTGTTACATAAGGAAGGGACATGAATAAGTATTTAGATAAGATACATAAGACATGAAAGAAAACTTATGTTCAAAGTATAGAATCATATAACTTCATAGTTTGAAAATGATCATGTGGGAGTTTCTCTTAATCGACATAAACCATGTTGAGCTACATGGAGTCCAGTGTCATGTACCCTTACTGAAAAGGTTTGTTTTAACCGGCCAAAGTTAGAACCATGCCGTACCAAGATCCTGTCATAATAATCCACAGAGGGCAACCTACGTTGGCAACGTAGTGTTGGACTTGGGTTATCTAAACCCTCGTCTCTCGGTGCTAAATACTACTCCTAAAACATATAACATGAGCTCATATACATGTGACATATCTGATGCCAAACTTGTTCATAACATGTTCATACCCCGGATCGTCATACTACTCACGAATGATATATTAGAAATCGATTCATAAGCATTGATGGAACATCGGGTGTCTTGCATTGCATCATAATTCATAACTTGAAAACTTGCATGGCCTTAGTTCAATTTCATAATAGCATATACTTTCATAAAATATAAGAACTGGGCATGCACTTGCTTGAAATTCATGAAATGATGCCATCATTTTCCCCAATTTCTTAAATCACTTCATGCATGTACAATACACCATAATTAACCTTCAATTCATGAACTAGGAGTTCATATGTAAAAACCCATGCAAAATCATACAATTTAGTAGAATTTTATAATAAAATCATGAGAAGGCAATTTATAGAAAAACCCATAAGAATTGGGTAAAAACCCTAATTTGAGAGTTCATGAAATCACAATTTGAAATTTGGGGTTTTGGGCACAAGGGTGAGAGGAACCCATTGTTGAGTACCCAAATACCTTGATTGAAGCTAACCCACTTGAATTGAAAGGACTTAGGAGACTTGAACTTATAGCTTGAGACCTTGAGCTTGAGAGAGTTCTTTTCCTTTTTGTGAGATGAAAGAGGTAATGAGAAAGGGACTTAGGCTAATGATGGTGAAAACCCTTCTAGAATAGACAAAATGACATCATTTAGGAGTTAAAAGGGTGGGTAATGACTAAAATACCCCTGGGATTTAATTAAGAAAAAGCTGGAAAATGGGTCGGTTTCAGGAATCATGGGTCGGTTCTATAGGTCATCATTTGAACCATGACCCGTGGTTCCAACTCGTGGTTCTTGGCCAACTAATCAAGTTGCAGAATGTAATCTACGGGTCAATAGGACGGACCTATAGAATGGATGACGGGTCGTCAAACCCAGTCGTGAAACCTGGGAAACTTGTCATCCCTCTTATCTGGTTCCAAGAGTCAATAGGACGGACACGTGGTTTGAACCACGATCCATAGAACTAACTCGAGGTTCCAGACCAGAGGCTGAATTAACAGAAGGGAATCACGGTTCCATTTCACGACCCATTGTTCAAACCATAGCCTGTGGTTTGGACCCATCATTCCTGGAACATGAAAATTTTCTGAGTTTTCAGACTTAGATAGCTGGTTCAATTTATGAGGTGTTATAATAGGATATTTATTAGTTGGCTTAGGTACCACGCTTGGTACATGTATTACAAATAGTTGGCTCGGGTAGCAAGCCTGGTACGGGTTTGGTTTACTTACATTGATCTTTTGATGGTCCCATGAGTGGACCGAACTGTATTCTTGAATTGTAATTATTTGCATATGGTCCATGAGAGGCTGGGTGATTATAATTACATGTTAGGTTGGTCTTAGTGTAGACTGGGATTGCATGTTGAACATATCAGTGTTGTCCTAGGGATCCTGGGTAGTCCGGGTTATCTGAAAAGGATATATGTTTAATATCACTGGGTATTTTCAGTGGTTATTAATTGGTTACATGTGTTTGATAAGTTAAGGAAGAGACTGGTAGTCTGGTTATACTGTTGATTTGTATTTTGTGTTTACTTCATTTTACTGTTCATATCTTGCTTATTGGAGGTCGCCGATGATCCTACCAGTACACGGTGGTTGTGTACTGATTATGCACTTGCTTTTCTTTTTGTGAGTACAGGACATCTTAGGGCGGCTGACATGCGACCTCACTTGTAGTTCCAGCGAATTCAGAATTCAAGGGTGAGCTATTCTTCCAGGCTACCTTGTCTTCATCCATGTTTAGTTATAGCCCACTTGTTTCAAGCTTAAACTTTTATTTTCTTTTGGGGTTGCATCCCCGTTCTAGACTTCTGATAGATGTTTTGGTACAATGACTTTTAGGTTCTAGGGAGGTCTTCTATATATTCTTATTATGTTAGTGTTTTGAGGTTGTGAATGATAGTTTAATTTATTGCAAACTGGTTTCGAGCTATTAGAATTGCTAAGTGTTGGGTCAATATTGGTTCGCTCATCTGGGGGTTTTGGGTGGGTGCCACTCATGGCGGGTTGGGTCATGACAATAATGGTATCAAATCCCTAGGTTTGTTGATCTCATCATACCAAAACGAGTCTAGTAGAGTCTTGTGGAATGGTATAGAGATGTCTGTACTTTTCTTCGAGAGGCTATAGGACTTTAGGAAGATTATCTCTTCTTTCTTGCTTCGTGCTGTAATTTGATTTCAATTGGTATCTGGTGATACAAATTGGTATCTAACTCTTTTTACTCTTTGTCCAGAGATGGTTAATACGAGAAAGAATGAAGCGATAGCAGCGGGCCCAGCTGTCAGAGGTAGAGGAAGGGGCAGGGGAAGGGGCTGAGGTAGAACAACACTTGCTAGGGGTAAATCTCAAGCAGCTGCAGAAGCACAATAGGAGAACCCTCCCCCACCCCAGTATCTGGCAGAGGAGGTAGTTGAGGTTGTTGTTGAAGAGGCATAGGTCAGGCAGAGGTAGCACCAGCTGGAGGTGCAGGCCTTCCCCCATCATACCCGATGCCTTTCAGCAAGTATGGAGCTTTCTTAGTGGACAGGTTGGTGTGGGAGCCACCCCCACAGGTAATAAATTAGGTTCTGGTCACCCAACCAGCAGTTGTAATGGCTTCTAGGATGTATGTGTCATCGGGTACTGATGTGTTCTTTCGTCCAATGCTAGGACCAGTTATTACAGGGAATAAGCACGAGGTGCTGACTATGTTTCTGAAGCTGAAACTTCTTACATTTCAAGGTACTGAGAAGGAAGATGCTCATGAGTTTATCTTGTACTATTATGAGAGGCTGCATAAGCTGGGCATTGTGCAACAGCATGGGGTTGAGTTTGTCACTTTTCAACTGCAGGGTGATGCTAAGCAATGGTAGAGGTCTCATGTGGAATGTTAGTCATCTATTTTTTCCTCCACTCATTTGGATGGAGTTTCATGCTATCTTCTTAGAGAAGTATGTGCCTCGTACATTGAGGGATCGCAAAAAGGATGAGTTCTTGGCTTTGGAACAGGGTAGCATGTCCGTCTTTGCTTATGAAGACAAGTTTCATGCCTTGTCTCATTTTGCTACTCAGTTGTTGGGAACCAAAGAGGAGAGGATTCGGTTGTTTGTGAAAGGATTGAATACTGAATTGCAGGTGTTGTCAGTGCATATGACTTCAGCAGGGAAGAGCTTCAATGAGGTCACAAACTATGTGAAGAAATTAGAAGGGGTTAAACAGGTGGGGCAGGCTAAAGTGTTATGCAAGAAGTCCCAGAATGATGGAAATTTCAGTGGTTCATACTCTAGGGGCCACAATCAGCAGGTGTATTCTGCTCATCCGATTCAGTCCTCCTTGCCAGCTGCTATAGGTGGTCGTCTGGGAGCTAGTCATCAGTTTTAAGCTTCTAGAGGCCAGGGAGATTTTTATACATCTGCCAACAAGCCTACTCTTGATCGCGGGTGTTTCCATTATGGTGAACTAGGTTAGTTCAAGAGGCAATGCCTACACAAATATACATGTACTCAGACTTAGTAGCTGTCTAAGGCTGTGGTTCTAGCAGGTAGAGGTGGCTATGTTATAGGTCATCCACATGGTGGACGAGGTAACTTTTAGGGAGGTCGGGAAGACAGAGATAATAGTGACACGTGCAATGGTGTGGTGCAATCAGCCAGGGAAGTTGCTCGAATTGATGACCGGGCTCACTATTATGATTTTCCAGGGAAGTATGAGGCTGAGGCATCAGAGGTGGTGATCACAGGTGCAATTCTTTTTTGTGATAGGATGGCTTCTGTACTTTTTTGACCCAGGTTCTATGTACTCTTATGTTTCTGTGAAATTTGCTTTGGGTATGGATTTGATTTGTGATTTTTCCTTGATTCCCCTATCCATGTTTCTACCCTAGTTGGATAGTCTGTGATAGTGACTCATATTTATTGCACTTGTCTTATGGTGTTTGTGGGGCTGCAGACTTAGGTAGATTTTGTTATTCTGGACATGCTGGATTTTGGTGTTATATTGAGGATGAATTGGTTGTCTCCATGTCATGCGGTGTTAAATTTTAATACTAAGACTGTGACTCTAGAAATTTTATGTACGGATAGGCTATAGTGGGAAGATGTGTACAAGCCCAAGCCGGCTAAGATCATATCATTTGTTCGGGCTAAGAAGCTAGTGGGGAGAGGGTGTTTAGCCTTCTTGGCTCATCTCCGAGATGATAGTGTGGAGTTCCCATCGATTGAGTCAGTTCTAGTTTTTTTTGGAGTTTCATGAGGTGTTTCTCGTGGATTTTCTTAGTATGCCTCCGGATAGAGAGATCTATTTTTGTATAGACTTGGAGTCGGGCGCTTTCCCAATTTGTATTCCTCCTTATTGTATATGTCTGACAGTTGAGAGAACTTAAGACTCAGCTTCAGGAACTCTTAGATCGGGGATTTATTCTATCCCAGTGCTTCACCTTGGGGTGCTTTGGTATTGTTTATGAAAAAGAAGGATGATAGTATGCGGATGTGCATAGACTACATGCAATTGAACAAGTTTACCATCTGGAATAAGTATCCTTTACCCCGTATAGATGATCTCTTTGACCAGTTATAGGGTGTGTCTGTGTTTTCAAAAATTGACTTAATGTCAGGGTACAATCAATTAAATATTAGGCCCGAGGACATCCCTAAGACTATTTTTCAGACTTGATATGGGTATTACGAGTTTCTAGTGATGTCATATGTGTTTACCAATACATCGACAACATTCATGAGTTTGATGAATAGGGTATTCAAAGCTTATCTGGATTTGTTCATCATTGTGTTTATAGATGACATCTTGATCTACTCCAAGAGTAATGAGGAGCATGCTAAGCATCTCTGTATTGTGTTAAATATCTTGAGGCACCAGAAACTATATGCAAAGTTTTCCAAGTGTAAGTTTTAGTTGACTTCCGTTTCCTTCTTAGGTCAAGTGGTGTCAGAAAAAAGGGTGATGGTGCATCCCCAGAAGACTGAGGCAATTAAAAGTTGGGTCCTGTATAGCTCTGTGACTGAGGTGAGGAGTTTTGTGGGGCTTGCAGGCAACTACCATAGATTTTTCAAGGATTTTGTGTCCATCACTACTCACTTGACAAGGTTGACTTAGAAAGAGGTACCGTTTGTGTGGTATGACAAGTGTGAGGAGAGCTTCCAAAATCTCAAGAAACTTCTCACTATAGCTCCCATTCTATCATTGCCGGTTGAAGGTAAGTATTTCATTGTGTATTGTAATGCTTCACATTCGGGTTTGGTTTTTGTGTTAATGCAGGACAGGAATATCATAGCTTATGCTTTAAGGCAGTTGAAGCCTCATGAGAAGAATTATCCAACCCACGACCTGGAGTTGGTAGCAGTGGTTTTTGCACTCAAAATCTGGAGACACTATCTCTATGGTGTCAAGTGTGAAATGTTCACCGATCATCGCAGTATGCAACATGTTTTCACTCAGAAGGACTTGAATCTGAGGAAGATGAGGTGGATGGAGTTGTTAAAAGATTATGGTGTGACCATCCAGTACCATCCGATTAAGGTTAATGTGGTGGCAGACGCATTGAGCAGGAAGACCATCAGCATAGGCAGTTTGGCTTGTTTAGGTGTGTCCAAATAACCATTGGCAAAGTAGATTCGGGCTCTAGAATCTAAGTTTATGCAACTGGGCATCTCAGACTAGGCTGAGGTATTGTCTAGTATTGAGGTCAAATGCACATTCATAGAAAAGATAAAAGGCCAAGCAATTTTAGGATGCACAGTTGAGCAAGCTTCGGAGCAACATAGTGTTCGGAGAGTCCAGTGACACCACGTTGGATGATGGTGGGTTGCTGAATTTTAGGGGAAGGACTTGTATTCCTAGGTTGATGATGCAATCTATAAGGTTTTGGCAGAGGCTCATGGTTCACGGTATTTGATTCATCTGGGCATTACTAAAATGTACAGGGACTTGAGGCAACTTTATTGGTGGCCTGGGATGAAAAGGGACATAGTTGATTTTGTGTCCAAGTGTCAGAATTGTCAATAGGTCAAGTATGAGCACCAAAGGCCTGCAGGACTACTTCAGAGAATGCCCATTCCCGAGTGAATGTGGGAAAGGATAGCCATGGATTTTGTGGTGGGTCTTCCCAAGACCTTGGGAAAGTATGACTCTATTTGGGTCATTGTGGACAGGCTGACCAAGTCAGCTCATTTAATTCCAGTCAGGGTGGATTATAATTTGCAATAGTTGGCTAAGATCTATGTTAAAGAGATCATAAGATGGCATGGAGTATCACTGTCCATCATTTCAAACAGGGGTACGCAGTTTACCTCAAAGTTCTGGGTAAGTTATATGAAGAGTTGGGCACTCAACTCACTTTCAGCAAATCATTCTATCCTCAGATAGACGGTCTGTCAGAGAGGAAAATCCATGTATTGGAAGACATGTTGAGAGCATGTATGATTGGCCTTGGGGGTTATAGGGATTAGTTTCTACCATTGTGTGAGTTCTCATACAACAATAGCTACCAATCCAGTTTTGACATGGCACCATTTGAGGTGTTGTATGGGAGGGAATGTAGATCAACCATAGGGTGTTTTGAGGCAGGCGATATGAAGCCTTTGGGCATAGACTTGGTAAGGGAAGAACATGAAAAAGTAAGGGTCATTCAGACCATGTTGCTAGTAGCCCAGAGCAGGAAGAAGGAGTACGCAGACCGCAAGATAAAAGACATGGATTTTTTGGTTGGTGAGCAAGTATTATTAAAAGTGTCACCAATAAAGGGAGTTATGTTCTTTGGCAAGAAGAGAAAGCTCAGTCCTCGGTTTATCGGTCCATTCAAAGTTCTCAAAATTATAGGTCCAGTGGCCTACAGGTTAGCACTACCGCCCAGTTTATCAAGAGTTCATCCAATCTTCCTTGTATACATATTGAACCGATACCATGGGGATGGAGAATACATTATTAAGTGGGATTCAATTTTGCTAGACAAGGATCTTAAATATGAAGAGGAACCAGTTGTGATTCTTGATTGGGATTTCCGAAAGTTGAGGACAAAGGAGATCAAATTTGTGAAAGTTCAATGGAATCATTGTCTAGTTGAAGAAGCCACTTAGGAAACCGAGAAGGACATGTGGGACAAGTACCCTCACTTGTTTAAGGATTCAAGTACTATACTTTTCCCTTTTTTACTTTATATTTTGGGTTTGATCATTCGGGGATGAACTATAGGTAAATTGGTATCTATTATAATGACTGCATCCGTCATTATGGGTAAACCTTTTTTGCCATGTTTTGGGTTAGAAACCTTCTGGGTTTGGGAGGTGAAAATATTGGGCTAGGCTAGTCTTGGACGGTTTTTGAGCAAGGTATGGTCCAGGGAAATCTGGGGGAGGATTGGATAATATGTCTTGTAGTGAGCTAGTTTTTCCATTAGCTAAGACATAAAGGAGTCTGAGGGACTTTTCAGAAATAAATTTGGGTAAGTAGAACTCCCGGTATTGAGGTTCACATGAAGGGTTTATTCCGGAACATCGGGGATTTAAGGTGTGTTGTAAAATAGGAACTTTTGGGGAAATTTATGACTTTTGTTCCCATGTCAATTGCCATAGCGGTTGACACAGCGCAGTACCAACCACCGCTATAGCGGAAGTCAACTTTGGTTAGCACTTTCATAACGGTCAGTTCTGCTATGGCAGCGATGCTATAGCAGTGTATAGATTGCTATAGCATAATGAGGTGGGTTTTAATGCAGAAACTTCCCCAAAACATTCAGTTTTTCCTCAAGAATGTTTTGGAGAAGGGCAAAGGCTATTTTGGAAAACTTTACTTTATTTTTCACCAGTTTTTGTCCCAAAGGTAAGGATTTTTATTCCCTAACTTAATGCTATCTTTCCTATGTTTTAGAATTGCTAGTTATGGACTTGGGTGAAGGTTTGGATTGACGTAGGAATGGTAGAATCCAGGGAAAAAGAGGATTCTAAGGCGTAGAAGTTCTAGGGCCTTGATTATTAGTATTGGGCTATGATCAATTAGCCATAATTCTCTAAATGTATCCGTAAAAATGATAGACTTAGGTGAATTAATGGTGGTAGAGCCCGGGAATGGGTGGAATAATCATAGTTTGGCCTGGGGATTGGAATTTAGTATAATCCGGGTAACTATTAGGCCATGTGGACTGATTGTAGTATATTATAATAATTTTTAGACCCAGAATAAGCAAAGTCTTCGAAACACGGGAAGGTTCCAGTACAGTAGAGATTTTGTGTAATTCAAGGTATGTGATGGTTATTGTTTTCCCAATATGCAATATGTGTTCATGTACTATCACTTAATATTGTGTTAGTTTGCATGCTTAGGGAATGGAATTATGAATGTCTAGCTATCTTGTGTCAATGGTGTGAAATGAATTGGGTTTGATTGC
The DNA here is from genome assembly GCA_003996215.1 of Jaltomata sinuosa. Lineage (NCBI taxonomy): Eukaryota > Viridiplantae > Streptophyta > Magnoliopsida > Solanales > Solanaceae > Jaltomata > Jaltomata sinuosa. The sequence goes on from QJPP01001096.1 coordinate 534,802, forward strand.
TTGTTGATTTACAAGTGTGATGTCGTTCATTATTTTATTGACTTGTTCGATTGTGTGTGACATTTGGTGGCTCGGGTACCATGCCTTGTACAGTTTTACAAATGGTTGGCTCGGGTACCACGCCTTGTACGGGTTTGGTTTACCTGCATTGATTGCATTCTTTCGATGGTCCCATGAGTGGACCCGGTTGTATTCTTGAATTGTGATTATTTTCATATGGTCCATGAGAGGCCGGTTGATTATATTTACATGTGAGGTTGGTCTTAGTGTAGACCGGGTTTGCATGTTGAACACATAGGTGGTGTCCTAGGGATCTTGGGTAGTCTGGGTTATCTAAAAAGGATATATGTTTAATGTCACTGGGTATTGTCAGTGGTTGTTAATTGGTTACATGTGGTAGATAAGTTAAGGAAGAGATCGGTAGTCTAGTTATACTGTTGATTTGTATTACATGTTTACTTCGCTTTACTAATCTTTGGTTTACTGTTCATATCTTGTTAATTGGAGTTTGTCGATGTTCCTACCAGTACATGGTGGTTGTGTACTAATTCTGCACTTTCTTTTCATTTTGTGAGTAGAGGACATCTTCCGGCGGCTGACACGTGTCTCATTTGTAGTTTCGGCGAATTCAAAATTCAAGGGTGAGCTGTTCTTTCGGGCTACCTTGTCTTCGTCCATGTTTAATTATAGCCTATTTGTTTCTGGCGTAAACTTTTGTTTTCTTTTGGGGTTGCATCCTCGTTCTAGACTTCTAGTAGATGTTTTGGTACGATGACTTTCAGGTTCTAGGGAGGTCTTCTGCAGATTCTTATTATGTTAGGGTTTTTAGGTTGTGAATGATAATTTAATTTATTGCAAACTGGTTTTGAGCTGTTAGAATTGCTAACTGTTGGGTCAATATTAGTTCTGTCATCCGAGGGTTTTGGTTGGGTGCCAATCACGGCGAGTTGGGTTGTGACACTAGGCCACTATGCACGTGGCCCCGTGTAGGAAGCCAGGTGCACACGTATGTGAAGGAGAAGCGGAGGCGAGGCCTAACACCTCTCCTACACACAAGCAGTCTGGCCACCACACACATGGCCTCACGTACGCGGCCGAGGCCATGCGGGCATGAAAGGCGAATAAGGTGAGGCCCAACGACTAATCTTTGCGGACGTAGCCCAACCTCCATGTAGGTGAAGGGTTAGGTACTGCTATACCAGCAACTAACAAACAACAGAATTTTGCAACTCAAAATGTCACCGGATGGACCCTCGGGATACATCTAGGGTCCCACGCATGCAAACAAACTATGCTACCCTCCAAAAAATGGCATTCGGGACTAAGTGGAATTGACGAAATTCCTAATGGGGGTTGATTTAATGAAAATTAGGCCCCATGTGTAAAAACCAGCCTTTACTAAAACAAAATCCAACAGCCTAAAATGATTTTGGAAACCTTGGGACTCTAACCAAAGGTCTCTCTAGCCTAAAATTGACATTCCGGAGCTAACCGCATTGATGGAATTCCTATCCGAGACTATCTTCTTTGAATGTTAACCAAAGTCAAATTTCCAACTCTAACTTGCCTGAAATCTCAGAAAATGATATTAAACCATAAGAAAAGCTCCTAGGCCCTGACTAAGGGTCAAACTAGACCAAAATCCATGCTTTGGAGCTAACTGAATGGTCAAAATTTGATTCCGAGCTTGTTTGATAAGAATGTTCACCATAGTCAATGATTTCCTAAATTAAAGCTCTAAAATAGAGAAATGGTCATAAAGACCAAACGAACAGTCCGGGCACCAAACCACTGGTCCCAGTAATTCATAAATGACTTGGGACCGATACAAGTAAGCTCTAAGAGTACAAAGAAAGTGAAAATGCAAAAATAACTGGAAGGATCATTACACATAACTATCAAGAAACTCACAATATTAATAGACACATCACAACATGGGTCTATGTCCACCTTACTCTCACCTTTGTCTTTCTCTTTACTTTCATTATCATTATGATATGTCATACTAACTCACACCTCAAACACTAAGTTGTATACACATGTTAAAGGGACTTATTTTTACCTAACTAGTCATGACATGCAGGGGATGCACTAGGATCCATGTACCATACTAGCGTGGTACGCGATCCATAATAGTAATAACAATATCATATTGGCGTGGTACCCGATCCCTCAACTAGTATCAACCTACGGTTCTAAATTCTCTATCTCTCAGGATATAAGACATTGCACTAACTCACAAGTACATTTCACTATCACAACATACTTTAATCTAATTTAATTTGCAATGGCTTGTTCTTTCAAGCATTAACGAGATCACAATCATCAACTTTAAGTATGTCGGAAGACCAATCAACATGTTATTCAATTCAAAAGCATACAAGTACAAACCAAGTCTCAACTCCCAATAAACCATAACCTACCTAAAATGAAGACTCAAAATCCAAGCCAGGTTACAAGTACCTTGCCCTTTCTCAAAGCTTTGGATTATTTGCATTCTAAAACAACAAATCCAAGAGTAGTTAATCACTTACTCTTCAATTCGAAGCTTCGAAAATTCAACCGTACTAGTTTTTACCCTTATTCATAGGCCAAAACCTTAGCCAAGAGTTTTTCAACCATCAAATTGCCCTTAATTTCCATAATTCATGTTCAAGAGAAATTATTCTATGCTAGGAAGTATTAATTAACAACTCATAATCAATCTTAGGTGAATTCACATATACCCATAGGGTTTTTTCCTACTTCTTATGCATTTAGGGCTCTAACTCAAAATTTTCACCATTAATCCTCACTCTAATAATTCTATAATCGAAAAGGATTAATAAATGATAAGAGGGATGAATTAACTTATCTCAATGAAGAAAATTCCCCTAGTTCAGTAGAAAATTGCCTCTCCTCAGTCTAAGAGTGAACCCTTTGAGTTTTTGGAAAATAACTCTGAAAATGGATTTTAATATATTTCTGCCCCCGTCATCCACTTAAATAGTTTATTTCTCTCTAAGGCAAGACCATTTTGGCAAGCCTTTGTTCGCTATGGCGAGCCCTGGTAAAATTATCCAGCCTTGTTGTGGTGGGGCTTTGACTACTAGAGCGGTATCGCTATAGCAGGGTATCCACCACTGCAGTGGTCCCTAAAACAAAACCTCAAGAACTCATCTAAATCACTCCATTTCACAACACAAGCCTTGATTTTTGACATCACAAAAATATCTTGATGTGCCAACCTCTATAACCATATTTCTACAAATCCATTTTCCATCCCGAATCTAGCTATGGGATCCTACGCCACTCGACTATCCCTTAATGAACACCACACTATCAAATACTACACCACAAAACACAAATTATCTCTTAAGCACGCAATACCAATTTTTTTATCAAAAATTACTTTAGTTTGAGATTTTATCAACTCTCATTCTAGAAAAAACTCTAATTGGGTATTTACATCCTGAACATCACTATAACGATGAGATGGGTCAATACATTTGTCAAGCCAATCCTATTTAAGATACCTCTACTTGGATATTATTTTGCTGAAAGTTGTTTGGTCTTGGTTGGGATATTGTAAAAAATATATTTATGAACATAGACTGTGGGACTTAAAATATGTTGCTCAAATATGTCCATTGATTTAGACTATAGGAATATTACCAATGATTGATCAATTGAATAGTTGCATGTGGTGTTCATAAATTTTGTTTTCACAAGTCTGCAATTTGGCTGATATAATATGAAACTAATCTATTATTTAGAGCATGCATATCCAATCCCTAACTTGCCTTAAAAGCTTGAATTTTTCAGTCTCTTTTATAGCTAAGGGGAAATCATTTTACTTAGCCGATTGTTATAAAGATCCATTGATTGGTTTCGTTTCTTGTGTGTGAAATTGTCTAATGAGTATTTTTTGACTCCTGTTACCATTTACATCAATCCATTTGGCCAAGCCTATCATATTTTCGAGTCGATTTGATCAACGTGAAAGGAAGCTAATGTATAGGTTATGAAGTTAAAAATTGTCCAAACCCCAAAAAGAAAGGTAATATTCAACAATAGCGACAGTATTCAAAGGATGAGTTTTGAAGCTAGTATCATGGGCCTGAGGCTCAAGATCGGAGCAACAATAACATAATTTATGCCCTGTGGCCTGGGTTCATAAACCTTTATTCCTAACTTTGTTATATAACATTCATTTTATTGCTAACACTACTGCATTTTTTTTATCTAACTTAGATGAATCCTTATTGAGTTGTTATATTTGCTTATGTTTTCTTGTAATGGTTCATCTAAATTTTAAAATTCATTCAGGCATTTGCAAGTTTTTAAGGATAACTTAAGAATCTTCCATGTTGTTTTATAGTTATTGATAAGCTTTTGATACATGTTTAGTAATTGGGTTAACTATTTATAATTATTTTTGAGACTTTGACATTTGAATCATTTCATAATGTATAAGTATCAAATAAATTCTTTCCACTTACTTACAATTTTTAAAAAGATCATTTTTTTCAATAATTTAAAAATATCATTTCTTTTTAAAAAAATCCCCAAAAGACCATTTCCTTTCAAGAAAATCCCAAAAATATCATTTATTTTCAAGTAACTCAGAAGAATTATTTTTTTCAATTAAAATATCAAAAGAACATCCTTCCACTTATCAAATTTTGAATGAATTCAAGAAGTTTTTTTCAATCATTTAAGTTAGCAAAAAATAAAGTTTAATTCACCGGTCAACCATGTTTTGTGGACATTTTTATATGAGTGACAGACATGTGTTCAGATATGGTATATAGTGTAACTGATGAGATACAGAGACTGTAAAGTTGTGATTCAGTATGAATATGATTCCATAATGGTGATATGATTGCATTATATTTGCAGAGTGTGTGATGACTTCTCATGTCTGATATTGGTGACTTATATGCTCAGTGTTGATTGACAATGATATGTCTACATATGATTTCTTACCTAATTGTTATTGACTACTTGATTTTTAGTGATATTTGGTTACTTGTTGTTGTACTTGTCTACCTATTTTATTTGACTTTATTATATATACTTGTTACTAATCTGAGTCGGCCTGTGATGCCTACCAGTACATAGTGTTTGTATTGATTCTACTCCTGCACTTTTCTTTGAGTAAAAACTGTGATTCAAAGTCTTCTATGTGACCTCGCATCTAGTGTCTCCTGTTGATCGATCTGAGGATGAGCTACTTTCTATACAGGTTGCCACAAATCTTCTTTTAGATAGAGGTCTCTTTCAAAAATTATTTTATATATATTTTTTACTCTTAAGCATTGTTAGTTAGAGTCCTTGTATCATGACTTTCAAATTTTGGGGTTGCAATAGTTAGACTTCTACACTTTCATTTTATTTGATATTATACTCTTAGGATATATTCTCGCATGCCTTAATATTTGTGAAATGAATCTATAAATTATTTTAATAGTTAGTAAGATATTGTTTTTCAACCAGAGGGTTAGTGTGGGTGCCAATCATGACAGTTTGGGTTGTGATAGGAGAATTGCAATGATATCTTATAATGACCCTTTTGGTCTTTTTTTTTCTATTTTTGTGCTTCTTCTGTATTTTGAACTTTCCCATAGTGCCTACAGGTTATTTATGACTTACCAGGACTGACAATTTGATTCTTGGGTATTTTATTTGTATTTTAAGCCCATTTCCCTATTTTGAAACTCCTAAAGTTGAAAGCGTTGACTTCGTTCAACATTCAAAGTAAACGACCTCGGATAAAAATTCTGTAAGTGTCGTTCTCTCTGGAGCATGAACTTTGGGCTAGTAGTACCTTTAGTCTAGTCCCAAGGTTTTTGAACTTATTTTGGGCTATTGGGTTATTTTTGGCTAATTGATGGGTTTTGGATGTGGCCCACTTTTCATCAAAATAATCTTTGTTGAGAATTTTGTTGATTCCATTGAGTCCAAAATATAATTTTTGGTTGGGTAGCATGGTAGGTTTATGTTCATGGGGTTCTAATTAAATCTAGAGGGTGTGATCAGAATGTTATTGGAATTGTTGTTTTGCTGATATAGCTAATGTTGGTGCAGCCACCCTTGCGGAGCCATGCCTGTAGTGACAAGTTGCACTTGCGGTTCCTGGTGATGTCAGTGCGGCGTCATTTCTGTGGAGCCACCCATGTGGTCCTTAAGTCGCACTACGGAGCCAGAGGTTCCTATTGACCTATGCTCTTGTGGTGATTTCCCCACCGTGGCATCGCCATGCATGCGCCTCTTCTTTCGCAGGTGCAGTGATCACTAACATTTAAAAGGGTCATCCCTTACATTATTTTCAAGTTTCCAAAATATTTGCCCTCCATTGTTGAGCTCGACCAAGAGAGTTTTTCACATTTTCTTCTCAATTTAGTGAGCACTTGAGGTAATTCTCTCCCCCATTACATTCTTGTACTTATTCTAGTATCAATTATGTGTTTCATTCCGTGATTTGGGTCCTAAAAATCCTTGTTTGCTCCGCTATTAAAGTGATATTTTTAGACCATTTGAGGTCCAAATCAACTCCCCATTGTGCTGAAATTTGGGGCATGCACCCCCATTTTGTTGGGAGCATGATTATGATATTTTCTTTCTATTTCGTTAAGCAAGCCTCGAGGATTATTTTTGGACCCAATTTTTAGCCCGAAGTTGTGCATATCAATATAAGTATCGTTGTTCATATTTTAATACGTAGACTACTTTTGTGATAGCATGGCATTAGTTGGAGGATTCCTGGAAAGAAATCTAGTTTAGTGGGTGTGAGCATGCGTGTTTTGCTTTTAGGTAGGTTACGACTTGCCTACTTTTAGACTTAGCTCATTTAAAATTATTGTATGGTATTTTGGTAGCTGTTGGCAGGACTCTATGGATGGGGTAGATGATTTGGAAGTATATATGATTTTTGTAGCCAATTTAGGGACATTAGCTCAAAATTAGGGTTGGGATCCTTAGTTTTGTCATTTCTTATTCCATATGTTTTAGCGTAGTCAGAATAGTACCTTTTATTCTAGAAATGTGCTTTCCTTAACTTAGCTAGTCTGCTTATGTCCGTGAGGTGGTTAAGTTAGAAATTCTTAGTATAGACTTACTGATAGATATCGTGATAGGATAGGTGCTTGTTATTCGCTTATATGTTATCATTCCCAGTTTGTGTTTATTTTCTGTTGTTGAGTAATTGTTGACCTAAGTTCATGATCGTTCGATTAGTTGGACTTCAGGTCATTTTGCCTTATACTTAGCTTATCTACATTGGTTGCTTACCTTAGCTTAGATTGTGATAGTTTCTTGCATTAGCTAGGATTAGTATGGTTGCTTGACTTAGCCTAGATTAGGTCTGCTTATTTCCTTAGACGGGTTCCTTTTGGGAGTTCATGCTTGGCTTAGCTTTTCTTAGTATTTCCATTAGAATTGTAACCTTTTGTGAGTTCGTACACCCTAGTTTTCCTCAGTGTGGTTTTGACTGAACTTATCAGTGGTGTTTGACACGAATATTCACCTATTTTGTTGTATTGTTGTTCTTTTCATCATGGCACATGAAAAACTTTGTTTAAAAGACTATTTTTCAGTCTCAAAAATGGATTCTGGGGAATACTTGATACTTTTGGCTTTCTTATGGGAAAACATGGCGTATTTTCAAAATATTGATTTGAGATAAACTTGTATCTCCGAGGGAAAGGGGTTTGGGTGGTTTTAATTGTATTTTTAAATTTACATGCCCGAGGAGACACATGTTCTGGGTGGTTTTTTTGATACTCATCATGGCATGCTCATTGAGATATGGTTAAGAACTAGCATACAAATTTTGCGAGCCCCCCATAGGTCATACCTTTGCAAGCTATGGCTAGAGGAGGAGTATATTATACTGTTTGCACTTAACTCATATCATATTGCATTCCATGATTTGTTTCCACCTGCATTTTTCCTATTAGGTTGATTTCTAACTAGAACTACTTGTTGTTTGTATCCTCTGGGTTTATTTAGGGTCTGGCTGGATTTATTGTCTATGTTTGAACCTTTCGGGCTTATAAGGGTCCGATTAGGTTATTCTTTGATTGTTTGTACCTTCCGGGCTTATAGGGGTTCATTTGGGTTTTAGCTAGAATGCTTTAATTTGCTTTACCTTACTTTGCTTTATGCTTTGATTAGTTATTTAATTTCTTCCTCGGTACTATCTAGCAATGACCCGTATCTTTATTTTGACTCCCTCTTTCTTTCCCTTTAGTATATTCTTATTTTACTGTACCTTTATCTTATTTGAGCTCAGTCAGCCTTTGATGCCTACTGGGTACCACGTGTTTTGGTACTCATGCTGCACTTTTGCATATTTTTCCCTGATGCAGATCCTTGAATGAGCTATCACCGCTGATGCTATCCTTATGCTGAGTTGTAGATTCAGAGATTCAGGGTAATCTGTTGGCATCGAGAGTTGATTTATCTCAATCTACTTTTCGGTTAGTCTTCTTTTGTATTTCAGAGACTGTTATATACATATTTTTGTTTATCTAGTACTCTTTATATCATAGTAGCTCTTGTACTAGTTGATACCATGTTTTGGGGATTCCGTTGTATATTTGGTTCTTTTCCTTTCCTTTTTATGCATATATATGCTTTCTTCTACTTATTTCAATTTATTTTATTATGAATGTCATTCTCTTGCTAGCCCGTTACTTGTCGGTCTGAGCTAAGGTTTAGTTTACATAGTGGTGAGATTATAGTAGATGCCATCATGACCTGAGAAATCAGGTCGTGATAGATTGATATCAGAGTCAAGTTTCATTCCGAGGACCTGTGGGTTATGGGCCCACCATTCTTTTGGTGTGCCACTCAGATTTTGCCTATGTAGCATGAGAGAGTGCATTACTTCATCAAAGGGTTGAGACTTCAGCTTCGCTTAGCTACAAAGAGTGTGGTATCTTTGGTCTAGTCCTTTTTAGATATTGTTGACCATGCTCGCACCATTGAGAGTATACATCACGAGGCCCACAAGGGCAGTGGTAAGAGGACTTGTCATTAGGGAAGTTTCATTGGTTCCTAGTACCGAGGTAAAGGGTTCTACGGCAAGGGTCAACAACAGTAGTACTTTCAGCCTACTAGGTTCATTCAGGCCTCACTTTAGCTTTTTAGTAGTAGCAGCCAACCTGGGTACAGTGGTCAGAGCTCTAATCAATATTTAAGGGGTTTACATTCTAAGTCTTCAGGCCATGGTGTCCATTCTGTTTTGGAGGGTTCTACACATTAGGGAAGAGCTTCTCAGTGTTGTTATGACTATGGGGAGTTTTGTCACTTTGCTAGATATTTTCCCCGGTGTTCGAGCCTTCAGAAGCTGCCAAGCCTATTAGAGTAGTAGTGCCACCGGCCAAAGGTGGTAGTCACAGAGGTAGGAGTGCTTAGTATAGTAGGACTGGTAGTCGTGCGGGTGCTCAGCCCAGTGGTGGGCGCAACCAGTTATATGCCATGATAGGTAGACTAGAGGTAGAGGCTTCAGATTCTGTGATTTCAGGTATGATTTTGATTTACCGTCATCCAACGTCTGTATTATTTGATCGTGGCTGCACTTATTCGCATATGTCTGTCTACTTTGCTTCTCAATTAGGACTTTCTAGTGAGCCTTTGTCTGTGCCATTACGTGTAGCTACTCCTATAGGTGATTTTCTAGTTGTGGATCAAGTGGTTAGATCCTGTGTGGTGACTATTTGAGAGTATGACACTTGGGAAAATCTTGTTGTGCTTGATATGGTTGATTTTGGTGTTCTTCTAGGCATGGATGGGTAATCCTCTTATCGTGTGGTGTTGGATTATTTTTCCAAGACCATTACCTTATCCATTCCTAGAATACCCTTGGTTGTGTGGTAGGGTTCTGTTAGCCATGCACAGTCTGGGATTATTTCTTATATTCAGACCACGAGTTTTGTGTCCAAGGGTTGTATGTATTATCTTACTTATGTTCGTGATATTAGTGCTAGCATACCCTCGATTGATTCTGGTCATGTGGTATGCCTTCCCTACTGTCTTAGCTGGCCTCCTACTTGACCTTGATGTAGACTTTGCTATTTATATCGACCCGGGCACCAGGCCCATCTCTATTCCACCTTACCGTGTGGCTCTTACTGAGTTGACGGATCTTAATGTTCAGCTTTAAGATCTTATGGGTAAGGGTTTCATCAGCCAAGTGTTTCTTCTTGGGGTGCACCTGTCCTGTTTGTGAAGAAAAAGGATGGCACCATGAGTATATATATTAATTATCGGAAGCTGAATAAGGTGACTATAAATAATAAGTACCTGATATATCATATTGATGCTCTATTTGACTAGCTCCAGGGTGCAGCCTTATTTTCTAAGATTAACCTGAGATCTGGCTACTATTAGTTATGGATTCGGGCAACGGACATCCCTAAGACAGCCTTCAAGACTCGCTACGTCCATTAAGAGTTCCCGTTAATGTCTTTTGGGTTGACCAATGCCCCAACAACATTCATGGACTTGATGAACCACGTGTTCAGGCCGTATTTGGACTCCTTTGTGATAGTCTTCATTGACGACATTCTTGTCTACTTAAAAAGTATGGATGAGCACAATCAGTATTTGAGGATTGTGCTCTAGACTTTGAGAGATCAGCGGTTTTATACCATGTTTTCAAAGTGTGAGTTCTTGCTTGAGTCTGTAGCCTTCTTGTGGCACGTGGTGTCCAAGGAGGGGATTATGGTAGACCTCATAAAGATTGAGGCAGTTCATGATTAGGCTAGGTCCACTTCTCCTATCAAGGTTTGCAATTTCATTGGGTTAGCTAGTTAATACGGATGAGTCATCGTAAGCTTCTCTTCTATTGCAGTGCCATTGACTAGACTGACTATGAAGGATATCCCATTTTTGTGGTCTAATGAGTATGAGGGGAGCCTTCTAAAGCTCAAGGCCTTATTGACTTCAGCTTCGATATTAACCCTTCCAGCGAAGGGCTAGGGATTTATAGTTAATTATGATACATCACGTGTTGGTTTGGGTTGTGTTCTGATGCAACAGTGCTGAGTGATAGAATATGCCTCTGGATAGCTGAATGTAAATGAGAGCAACTATCCCACCCATCACTTGGAGTTGGCGGTGGTAACTTTCATGCTTAAGATTTAGAGGTATTACTTTTATTGTATTCATTGTGAGATATTCAACGACTATCATAGCCTTCGGTACATTCTGAGCCATAAGGCCTTAATTCAAGGCAGTGAAGGTGGCTTGAGTTGCTAAAGGACTATGATATCGCTATCCTTTATCATCCGGGCAAGGCAAATATAGTGGTAGATGCCTTGAGCCGGAAGGCGGTGAGTATGGGGAGTTTGGATTTCCTATCAGTTTCTGAGAGATCATTGGCCTTGGCCATCTAGTCCTTAGCCAATAGATTGGTTTGGCTCGTGGATTCTTGCTCGAGTTGAGGCTTAGCTTATGTTTTTAGATCGGATTTGAGAGCGGTAATTTAAGGATAGTCCACTATATGGGCTTTGAGAACAGGTGTTGAGGGGCAAGTCCAGAAGGGCTGCCTTAGATTCAGAGGGTGTCTTGAGATTTGATAGTTGTATTTATTTTCCAAGGGTTGACAATTTGATTTAGCTGATATTAAAGACGCCTCTTTGTTTCATATATTCCATTCATCCCGAGGAAACTAAGATGTATAGGGATTTGAGGTAGTATTAATTGTGAAGCGGGATGATGAGGGATATAGCAGAGTTTGTATTTCGGCGATTGAACTATCAGCAGGTGAAGTCCAAGAACTTGAGACCTGGTGGTTTGCTTCAGGCGCTACCCATTCCTGAGTGGAAATGGCAGCGGATTACCATGGATTTCATAGTGGGTTTGCCGCGTACTTTCTGAGGTTTTGATAGAATTAGGGTCATGATGGATCAATTGACTAAGTATACTCACTTTCTACCCATTAACTCTTCCTTCATGGCCGAGAGGTTGGCCCAGATCTATGTGCGAGAGATAGTCCATCTCCACAGTGTGCCAGTGTCTATTATTTTAGATAGAGGTACTCAGTTCACCTCTCTCTTTTAGAGGGCATTTTAGGCGGAGTTGGGTACCCAGATTGATGTTAGCTCGGTATTTCATCTGCAGACTGATGGTCAGTTCGAGCAGACTATTCAGCATTTAAAGGACATACTCTGTTTGTGTTATAGATTTTGGGTGTCAATGGGACTAGTTTTTAGCCTTGGCAGAGTTTGCTTATAATAATAGCTATCATTCGCGTATTCAAATAGATCCTTTCAAAGGGTTGTATGGTAGGCGGTGTAGGTCTTTTATTGGATGGTTTGGTGCTTTTAAGGCCAGACCACAAAGTACGAATTTGTTGCCTAAGTCTTTGGATAGTGTCTGGGTGATACAAGATAGACTTTGAGCTGCTTAAAGTAGACATAAGAGTTATGCTGATCGTAGGCATCATGCTTTAGAGTTTGGGGTTGGTGATCGTGTGTTCCTTCAGGTGTCTCCCATGAAGAGCGTAATGAGATTTGGGAGGAGAAGCAAGCTTAGCCCCTGGTATATCTGGTCATTTGAGATTCTTCAGTGGGTTGGTGATGTTTCTTATGAGTTAGTCTTTCCTCTTTTTTTTTCTACTATTCACTTAGTTTCCCATGTGTCGATGCTTTGTCATTACATTCCATATTAGTATCATGTGCTTCAGTGGGATTTGGTTCAGTTGGATAATCACTTGACTTTTGACAAGGAGCTAATAGCTATTTAAGCTTAGGATATTAGACGGTTGAGGTCTAGAGACATCCCAGTGGTTAAGGTACAATGGAGAAATCATCTTGTTGAGGAGGCTACCTGGGAGATCGATCATAATATGAGGGCCTAGTATCCTCGCTTATTCTATCCTTCAGGTACTTTCCTTTCCATAACTTTTGAGGACGAAAGTCATTTTAGTAGTGGATGTTGTAATGATCCTTTAGGTAATTTCTTTTTGTTTTCGTGCTTTTTTGTGGTTTGAGCTTTTCCATAGTGGCAACAGGTAATTTATGAATTACCAGGACTGACGGTTCAATTCCCGAGTAGTTTATTTATGTTTTAAGTCCATATCCTATTTTAAAACTCCTAAAGTTGAAAGAGTTAACTTTGGTTAATATTCAGATTAAATGGCCTCGAAAGAGAATTCTGTCAACACTATTAGCTCCGGATCTTAGACTTTGGGCTAATGGGACCTATGGTCCAGGTTCCGAGCATCCGGGCTCATATTGGGCTATTGGGTTATTTTTGGTTAAATGATGGTTTTTGGGCATGGGGACCACTTTTCATTAAAATGATCTTCGTTGTGAATCTAGTCGAATTTTTTAAGTACAGAATGATATTTTTGGTTAGGTAGCATGTTTGGTTTATGTTCATGGGGTTTTGAATGAATCACGAGGGTGTGATCGGAGTCTTCTTGGTGTTGTTATTTTTGCGGATCTAGCTGGTGCTAGTGCAGTCACCCTTGTGGCGCCTGGGCTTCACCAGAGCAGCCACGCCTGTGGTGACCATCCGCACCTACAATGCCTAGTGACTTCAGCAGGGCATCACTTCTGTGAAGCTTATTTACCCTTATGGTCCATGAGCCGCACCCGCAGAGCCGGAGGTTCCTGTTGACCTCTGTTCCTGTGGTGATTTTCCTGCAGTGATGTTGCCACGCTTGCGCCTCTTCTTCTTCAGGTACGAGATCGCTTACATTTAAAGAAGTCATCCCCTTCATTATTTTCAAGTTTCCAAATTATTTCCCCTCTATTGTTGTGCTCGGCCAAGAGAGTTTTTCACCTTTTTTGCCAATTTAGTGAGCACTTGAGGTAATTCTCTCCCATGTTACGTTCTAGTACTTATTCTAGTATCAATTCTGAGTTTCATTTTGTGATTTGGGTCCTGAAAATCCTTGTTTTCTCTCCCATTAAAGTGGGCCTTTTGGACCATTTGAGGTTCGAATCCACTCCCCATTCTACTCAAATTTGAGGCATGCACCTCATATTCTGTTGGAAGCGTGATTATGAAATTTTCTTTCTATTTTGTTAAGCGATCCCGAAGGGTTATTTTTTGACCTGATTTGTGGCTTGAAGTTGCGTATATCAATATGAGCATCATTGTTCATATTTTAATGCATAGATTACTTTTGTCGTAGCATTGCAGCAGTCGGAGGCTTCCAGAAATGAAAAAGCTCCAGTCTAGTGGGAGCAAGTGTGCCTGTTTGGCTTTTTGTAAGTTACGACTTACCTACCTTTACACTTAGCTCATTTAAGATAATTGTATGGTATTTTGCTAATTGTTGGTGGGACTCTGTGGATTGGATAAATGATTTGTAAGTGAATATGATTTTTGTAGCCAATTTAGGGGCTTTTGCTCAGAATTGGGGTTGGGATCCTTAGTTTTGTCATTCCTTGTTCTTTATGTTTCAGCATAGTCAAAATAGTACCTTTGATTCTAAAGATGTGCTTGCGTTAGCTTAGTTAGTCTGCTTGTGGCATTGAGGTTGTTACGTTAGAAATACTTAGTATAGAGTTACCGATAGATATCATGATAGGATAGGTGCTTGTTATTCATTTATAAGGTATAGTTCCTAGTTTGTGTTTATTTTTTGTTGTTGAGTAATTATGGGCCCAAGGCCATGATCGTTGGATTGGCTGGACTTCAGGTCATTTTGCCTTATCCTTAGCTTATCTCCATTGGTTGCTTACCTTATCTTAGAATGTGATAGTTGCTTGCCTTAGCTGGGATTAGTATGATTGTTGGACTTAGCTTAGATTAGGCCTGGTTATATCCTTAAACTTTGTCCTTTGGGGAGTTCATTCTTGGATTAGCTTCTCTTAGCATTTCCTGTAGAATTGTAACCTTTTATGAGTTCGTAGACCCTAGTTTCCCCCAATGTGGGTTTGACTGAACTTGTCAGTGGAATTTGACCCGAATATTCACCTATTTTCTTCTATTGTTGTTCTTTTCATCATGCCACATAAAAAACTTAGCTTAAAACACTATTTTTGATCTTAGAGATGGATTTTTGGGAATACTTGATATTTTTGGCTTTCTTATGGGATAACAAGACATATTTTCAAAAGATTGATTTGAGATGAACTTGCATACCCGAGGGAAAGGGCTCGGTATGGTTTTACTGGTATTTTTAATTGCATGCCCAAGGAGACACATGTTCCAAGTGGTTTTACTGATACTCATCATGGTATGTTCATTGAGATATGGTTAAGAATTTGTATATGGATTTTGCAAGTCCATCATGGTTCTGCCTTTGTAAGCTACAGCTGGAGGAGGAGTATACGATATTGTTGTCACGTAACTCATATCATACTGCATACCATGGTTTGTTTCCAACTGCATTTTTCCTATTAGGTTGATTGCTAACTAGAACTGCTTGCTAATTGTATACTCTAGGATTATGGGGTCCAGCTGGATCTATTGTTTGTTGTTTGGTCCTTTTGGGCTTATTGGGGTCCATTTAGATTATTCTTTGATTGTTTGTACATTCCGAGCTTATGGGGGTTTGCCTGGGATTTAGCTAGACTGCTTAAATTTGCTTCACCTTTCTTTGCTTTATTCTTTGCTCAGTTACTTACTTTCTCCATCGGTATTGTCTAGCTATGATCCGTATCTTTATTTTGACTCCCTCTCTCTTTCCCTTTAGTATATTCACATTTTATTGTACCTTTATCTTATTTAAGCTCAGTCAACCTATGATGCCTAATGGGTACCACATCTTTTGGTAATCATGCTACACTTCTGCATCTTTTTCCCTAATGTAGATACTAGAAGGAGTTACCACCATTGATGTTGTCCTTGTGCTGAGTTGCGGATTCGTAGATTCAGGGTGAGCTTTTGGCATCCAGAGTTGATCGATCTCCATCTACTTTGGGATTAGTATTCTTTTGTATTTCGAAGACTGTTGTGTATATATTTATGTTTATCTAGTACTCCTTATGTCGTAGTAGCTCTTGTACTGGCCGATATTAGGTTTTGGGGACTCCATTGTATATTTGGTTCTCTTCCCTCCCTATTTATGCATATATATGATTTCTTTTGCTTCTTTCTATTTATTTTATAGTGAATGTCATTCTCTTGTTAGCCCATTACTTGCCATTCTGGGCTAAGGGTTGGCTTACCTACGGGTGCGATTATAGTAGGTGTCATCATGACTTAAAAAAATTGGGTCGTGATAAATATGATTCCAAATTAGATGCATCACTTGAACACAAAACCTAACTCTAATTCCTTTTAGTCGTAACATATAAAAGAGACCCTAAAATTTCTCCTTTTTATTTTGCAAGATAAGTGATTCCTAGATTTTACAAGAGATAATATACGGTCTTAGACTCCACATGGCTCCAATATCTAGTCAAAAATATAAATCAAGACAGTCTTTGACTATGCAATTACGCCCTTCCATTCTATTTTTTTCTATGACTTCCCTGCTTTCACTCCTTTGTCATCTCTTCGCAGGAAATTCATCTCCACAAACAGTTGGAGATGGTCATAATAATATATTGTTCCTATAAATGATAGAGAGACCACACAATCTCTGGAGACATTTCAAGAAAACAATACAACAACAAGTGGTTTTTGCAGGTAATTGTGAGACCATATCAACAAACAGTCCCTGGAGACATTCTAGGAAAATAACATTATGACAAGTGCCTTCATAGTTAACTAAAAGGCCATAACACATCATCCCTGAAAACAAACAAGAGACAATCAGATCAATGAATGGTCTCATAAATAACTGGGAGATCGCAACAAATAAATCTTTTTGAAAATAATCTGGAGATACTTTATGGCTAAAGATATTAACTTACAGTAGACTTATAAGACACCACCCCGAGTTTGTCTATATCCTCACATTAATTGTCATGCATATTTTTATTTTCTTTTATATTCTGTTAAGAAATGAATATGTTTTGCACATACATTTTATACCATATATGTATTAACTACGCATTTCTAATTCTCATTCCGGTGAGATACGTATGTAACCCTTTTGGGTTCGGTACTCCTTATTAAAAATGTATTTTTAAAATCATATATTAGACTTGGTTGGAACCAACACAGTTTGGAATGCGCACATGAAGACAAGAACAGATTGGTATGATGGAGATGACTAACTTTGTAATAAACTATAGATTCTTTTGGTACCTCTCATCGTACTTTGTGATACTTGAAAATGGTATCTTGCATGCATCCAGGATATGAATAAAAGCAACCTCACTGTTTCATGTCATTTTGTGGAGAGTTTTAGATTAAGTTCAACTACATTTTATTGTTGATCTATAACTTGGCCTGAATATTTGTTGAGGCAAAATCCTGAGTAATATTTGATTTGGGAAAGGATCGTAGGCTTTCTTTGACCCAATTATGCCTTTTAAGCCTACCAAATTGCATTAATACCTAGAATTTCTAACTTTGAGCCTAAACCATTTTCTTTGGACAACCACATTCTTAGCCTATACCTTTTTGAGCACTTACATGCACTATTCCTCTCTTGGTCTGACCTCCTTGAGCACACTAAAGATGTGCAAATTACAGAAGAAGATTCAATTTTGATAATACCAAATGCAAAATATACAAAGTCCTCAAAAGTCAAGGATACAAAAAAGCAACTTCAAAAAAAAGGAAAAAAAGGGGAAAGGAAATAAAGGAATCCAAACACCCCCTCCCCTAGAAGGTCAAGAAAAGAAGGAATCCCAATGATAAACAAAAAAGAAACACTCCGATAAAAAAAAAGAGAAACTTTAAAAAGGGGAGAAAAAGCCCCAACAAACAAAGATTCAAAAGAAAGGGAAAATTAAAAAAATCAATCATCAAGGGTGTAACAAACATCAAAAATTGTAATGGCCCTTGCAATCATTACTAGTTGGCTAGGGCCCTAGTACCCTGTTAGAGTTCTCCAAGTTAGTTGAGATAGTAAAATATCAAAGGTGGGGAGAATAGAAAACTCTTGATTAATTATGATGAATCATTTTATTGTATGTTGTGTTGTGTTCTGGTAGGAGGTAACCTAGTGATCTAGACCTCGATAGAAAACTTTTGAGACTATGAGTGAGTTTGTAGCAAGGGTTTTTAGTAGGTGCTGCATTGGAATAATTTTGTGATGTCTTAAGTATGAAGTTTGTGTTGTGCAATGGGGCTTATGTTCAGTTTTTCTGAGCTACTAGTTAAGGACTGCTACAGTGGTGGGATTCCTACTGTAGCGAGACCACCATAGCAGTCAAAGGGCCACCACTGCAAGAGTTGAATAATCATAAGAGCTCTCTATAGAGAGCCCATATTCACCATAGTGAATCCGCTGCAGTGAGAAATCATCTGCTGCAACGAATGACATAAGGCAAAAATCTAATTTTACGTCACTTATTCTGAGTTTTATCTCATAAACTCTAAGATTCCATTTCAGAGCTTTAGAGAGGCAATTTTCTCATTGAGCTAAGTTTATTCCATTAATCTCTTAATCTAGTAATCCTCTATAGCATCATAGAATTGCTAAGGAGATTGTAATGGTGATATTGTGAGTTAGAACCCTAGGTTCATGAAAAGTGTGAGAAATCCTATGGGTAGATGTAATAATTATCTAAAATGCTTCTAAGTTGTAAGTTAACACTTCCTATCATGAATTTGATGTTCTTAAACATGAATTATTGTGACTGAGAACCTTGAGTTCCATAAAAATGGGACCATTAGCATAAAAACTGCTTGAAAATGGGTGATTGGAGTAGAAACTCCACAAAATAAGATAATTAAAATATTATGGAACTAGATTATGGTTAACTGACCCTTGGGTAATGTTATAGACCTAGAATAAGGGTAGAATTAGTGAATTTGAATGCCCAAAGCTTATATTTGAAGAGTAAACAATTGATTACTCTTATAATTACTTATTTTAGACTTTTGAAATTTTTGAGGCATTGAGGAAAGGAAAAGCTCTTGCAAATTTGCTTGCTTGATTGGGGTTCTTCATTTGAGGTAGGTTACGGTTTATGTGGAGTTAGACTCAATTTAGTCACTAGTATGTGTTATGAATTGGTACATCTAGTATATGTTATGAATTGATAAAGCATTTGACAATATAAATACTATTTTGTTGATGAGTGGCTCGAGTTTGATGTGATCTTATATATGAGTGGTTATGAAATAGAGCGCGTAGCATGTCAGTACAGTACATGGACCCTAGGCTATCCTTTGCAATTCATGACTAGTTTGATAGAAATAAGACCCTTTAGCATGTGTGTACAAATGAGTGATTGTTGTGAGTTTAGATATGTTACATAGTAAGACTGATGAAGGGGAGCCTTGGAGTAACTGGTAAAGTTGCTGCCATGTGACCAGGAGGTCACGGGTTCAAGTCGTGGAAACAGCCCTTTGCAAAAATGTAAGGTGAGGCTGCGTATAATAGACCCTTGTGGTCCGGCCCTTCCCCGGACCCCGCGCATAGCGGGAGCTTTAGTGCACCTGGCTGCCCTTTACATAGTAAGACTGATGTGATATAATTCCATGTTTGTGAGGTGATAGTATTATATTTGTAGAGTTTTTTAAATGACTTATTATATATGTTTGGTGACTTATATGTCATTTACTTGTTGATATTGATATGTCTGGATTTGGGTGATTTACCTTGCTGATATGACTATTTGATTATTTGAGTTCATGGTTATGTGTTTATGTGCCTGTCTACTTGACTTATTTTATTCATGAGATATACTTGCTACTATTTTGTGTCAGCCTATAATTCTATCAGTACATAGAATTTGTACTGATGCTACTCTTGCACTTTCTTTGAGTGTAGACTGTGCTCCACAGACATTGACATGACCTCGTATCTAGCACCATCAACTGATGAATTTGAGGATGAGCTACTCATATCCATGATGTAATAGATCTTTCTACTGACCGATGATGATCTTCCAGATTATAACATTTATTAGTCTATTTTGGATATTCTTAGGCATTGTCTAGCTAGTCCTTTATACGATGACTTTTTGATTTTGGGGATGTAATAGCTAGATTTTTGTGCATTATTTATTTGGTTAGTTGAGTCTTGCTTATTTTATTTTGAATTGCCTTATTATTGTAAAATGAATTGGTTATGGATTGTCTTAGGTTTTAAGACATGGTTCGCCCACCTGGGGTTAGTGTGGGAGCCATTCATAGTTATTTTAGTTTCAACAAAGTTGGTATCAGAGATTTAGTTTTGTCAATATCGTCGTACAAGGACACATCTAGAAGAGTCCTACGGAATGGTAAAGAGATATCTGTATTACTCTTCGAGATAATATAGGATAGTAGGAAAACTTAATTATTTCTTACTTTCATGATATTACTTGATTCCAATTGGTATCTGGCGATCCAAATTAGTATCTGACCTCTTCATTTAATTTTTTATCTCATAGATGGTGAGGACACATACAACACAGGGAAAGAGTAGAGGTATCTGAGCCGACCATCGGGTCATAGCTTATTGTAGAAGATAAGAAAGAGGAGGTGGTAGAGGCAGGGGAAGTGGAGAAGTATCTGCCAGGGGCAGGCCTCTGGCTGCTAGATAGGTCAAATATAGGTCAAAGTCCTATGCACTACAAGAGGGTCATGATGAGGTAGTAGAGAAGGTATCAACACTAGTTCAGGAAGGATTTACACCTGCTCCAGCTTTTTTAGATGTGCTAGAGAAGGTATTGAATCTACTGAGCAGGTTGGCAGGGACTGGAGAGGAACTCATAGCTCCCGCAGGTCAGAATCCACATGCTTCTACTGTGGCTCCATGGATAGATGAGGCTTCTATGATAGGATGATTTTTGAGACAATAATTGTGCCAGTAATGATTGGGAGGAGCACAATCTATTATGGAGGTTCACTAAGATGAAGTCTCCAATTTTCTATGGTATCGAGACTGAGGATGCTTATGAGTTTATAATTTCCATGAGAGGATTCACAAGATGGGGGCAGTAGAGAGATATGGGGTGGAGTTTGTTACTTTTTAGCTGCACGGGGATGCAAAGTTATAGTGGATATCAATTGAGGATTGTTGGCCAGTTGGGTCGCCTCCATTGACTTGGACTCAGTTTTAATCTATCTTCTTGATGAAGTACATTTCTCGTACTTCCTGGGATAGGAGGCATGATGAGTTTACTAGTATTGAGTAGGGTAGTTTATCTGTTGCAGCCTATCAGGCCTGATTTTACTCTCTCTCCTGATATTATTTATAGTTGTTTCCCTCTAAGGAGGAAATAATTTGTCAGTTTGTCAAAGGGTTAAATATAGGACTCTAGCTTTCAGCACTTCTGATGGTGTCTTTCGAGAAGACTTTTCTGGAAGTGGTTGAGTATGTTAGGAATGTGGAGTGGTAAAACAAGACGGTTATGCTAAGTTCGCTAAAAAAAAGCCCAAAAGGGTGGTATTTATAGTGATCTTTCTCTAAAGGTCGAGTTTCTCAAGGGGGATTCTAGAAGCCCCATTCAGTCAATCGTGCAGGTATCAGCAAGGGGTCTGCCATGGGCTACCCAACATTCTTCATATCATAGTGTATATATTACCTCTTCGGCTTCAATTCAATGGCCTACTTTAGAGAGGGCATGTTATGAGTGTGGTTAATTTAGGCACATGCAGAGATGGTATCCCAGGTTTAGGTAGAGCAGTCAGTCAACTCAGAAAAAGGTTCCCCAAGCCCCATCTCTAGTAGGTAAGAGAGGTGGTGCTCATTATAGAGAGCATTCTCAAGGTGAGCGTGGTGGCCACGTGGTAGATAGAGGTGGCACCAAGCATAACCGAGGTGGTGGATATGCTGGTAGATGTGGTACTCAGCTCAACATGGGCAGTGTTTAGGTAGGTAGTTGGACTCATCTTTATGATTTTCATGGCAGACTCGAGGCATAGGCATCTGATATGGTGATCACAGGTACTATTCTAGTCTGTGACCAAATTGCTACAAATATATTCGATTTCAGTTCTACCTTTTCTTATGTGTCTAACTATTTCTCTGTGGGATTGGACAAGATATATGATTTACTAGATATTCCTATTCATGTGTCTACCCCTGTTGGTGATTCTGTAATTATGGATAGAGTCTACCATTCTTGTCTTGTTATATTCATGGCGTGCAAAACCTGGGTAGACTTAGTGGTTCTGGACATGGTGGACTTTAATGTCCTTCTAGGGATGAGTTGGTTGTCTCCTTATCATGCGATTTTAGATTGTAATGCTAAGACAATTACCATAGCTATTCCCAGTATCTCTAAACTTGAGCAGAAGGGTGATAGTAGCCTTGTTCCTAAAATGATTATATCCTTTATTTATGCCAAAAAACTAATAGAGATGGGTTGTTTGGCATTTTTAGTGCATCTTTGGGACACTAGTATAGTGGTTCCATCTATAGGGCCAGTTTCTATAGTCTGTGAATTCTTGGAAGTGTTTTTCATAGATTTACCTGGCATGCCACCAGATCTTGATATTAATTTTTCCATTGATTTAGAGTCAGGGACTCGTCCTATTTCTATTCCACCATATTCAATGACACTAATTGAGTCGAGAGAGTTAAAAGTTCAGTTGTAGGACCTGCTTAGTAAGGGGTTTATTCATCCAAGTGCTTACTCATGGCGTGCTCCTGTGTTGTTTTTGAAAATTAAAAAAAAGGAGTATGTGTAGTGCATTGACTACCATCAGCTGAACAAGGTCACTATTGGAAATAAGTACCCTCTTTCCTACATAGATGACTTGTTTGATCATTTTCAAGGTGCATCAGTCTTCTCTAAGATTGATTTAAGGTATGGGTATCATTAGTTGAAGATTTGGGCTGGGGATATAACTAAGATTGCTTTTCGGACTAGGTATAGGCATTATGAATTTTTGGTGATGTCTTTTGGTCTTACTAATTCCCCAACTGCCTTTATGAGTTTTATGAACGAAATCTTTAAGCCATATTTTTATTCTTTTGTTACCATGTTTATTGATGACATTTTAGTGTACTCGAAGAGTAACAAAGAGCATGAGGATCATTTTAGAGTGGTGTTGGGTTGTTGAAAGAGAAGTAATTGTATGATAAATTCTCTAAGTGAGTTTTGGTTGACGTCTATGTCTTTATTGGGACATATGGTTTCAAAGGAGGGAATTAAGGTTTATCTTCAAAAAGTAGAGGCAGTTAAGAGTTGTTCTAGGCCCACTTTAGTGACTAAGATTTACAGCTTTATGGGGTTGGCTAGCTACTACCGCCGATTAATGAAGGGGTTCGCTTCTATTGCTTCCCAGCTGACTTGTTTGACTAGAAAAGATGTATCATTTTAATGGTATGATGAGTGTGAAGAATGCTTTCAAAAGCTCAAGACTTTTTTGACTAAAACTCCCATCCTTGCATTGTTTGTGGAGGGTAAGGACTTTGTTGTTTATTGTGATTCTTCACATTCTTGTTTGGGTTCTTTTCTAATGCAGGATAAGAAAGTCATTGCATATGCTTCTAAGCAGTTGAAGGTGCATGAAAAGAACTATCTTGCGCATGACTTGGAGTTTTTAGTGGTGATGTTTGCTCTTAATAATTGGAGGCACTATCTTTATAGTATCCGTTGTGAGGTGTTCACTAATCATCACAGTCTGCAACATGTGTTTCCTCAGTGGGATCTGAACTTAAGGCATCAAATATGGATAGAGATCCTCAAGGATATGATATTACTATCTTATACAATCTGGGTAAAGAAAATATAGTAGTTAATTCTTTGAGTAGGAAGTCAGGGAGTATGGGTAGCTTTGCTTGTTTGGAGTCTACAAGGCATCCGTTGGCTAGAGAGGTTCAAACTCTGGCTAACACTTTTATGAGACTCAATAAGACTGATTCTCCCTCCCCAGACCCCACGCTGTGGGAATACACTGGGTATGTTGTTGTTGTTGTTGTTGTAATAAGACTGATTCTGGTGGATTTCTGGCTTGTGTTGAGGTAAGATCTTCATTTTTGGAGCAGATTAAGGCCAGACAATTTGAGGATGCTAAGTTGAGCAAAATTCGTGATGAGGTCTTGTAGGGAGAGGCTAAGGATGCCATGATTGATGATGAGGGTGTGTTGAGGATTAAGGGGTGTGTATGTGTTCCCTATATGGATGATCTAATTAAGACTATCCTTTACAGAGGCTCATAGTTTGCGATACTCTACACATCTTAGTGCCACAAAGATGTATCGTGATCTGAGATAACACTATTAATGGGGTAGAATGATGTAATGACCTTTTCGTTCATACCCACATTTATGCTTTCTTTGTACTATTAGAGCTTTTCTGTAGGGCCCCAAAGTTTTTATAGCTTGCTAGGACCGATTGTTCGGTGCCCAAGCCATTCATTTGGTCGTTATGGTCATTTCCCTGTTTTAGAGCTTTAACTTAGGATATCATTGACTTTGGTCAACATTCTTGGTAAATGCACTTGGAATCAAATTCCAACAGTTATGTTATTTCTGGGGCGTGTATTTGGGCTAGAGGGACCTTTTTATGGGTCTCGAGGCTTACAGACTCATTTTAGGCCATGGGGTTCCATTTTGGAAGAGTTGGCCTAAAGTTGGTTTTTGGACGTGGGGCCTGTTTTTTACTAAATCGACCTCCGTTGGGATTTTCATCGATTTTGTTGACTATAGAATGTCGTTTTTAATTGAATATCTCAGCTTGTTTGTGTTCACGAGGCCCCAGATTCATTCTCGAAGGTCCATTCGATGAAAATCTTCCAAGGTTGGCTACCACATGTGTTGTTGCTGGTATGGGCGCCAGGGCATCGCCTAGGCTGCGCCTGTATCAGCGCGCCTGCGTGCCAGCCATACCATGGCCACCAGCAACCTTACACATGCCAGTGCACCTACGGTGTGTGGCCACTGTTGTGCCAGCGCGCCTGCGCCTGCATGGTAGCTGGGGCGCCTTGGCATTGTAGTTATTTATAGCTGGCCATTCTAATTTTCCAGCATTCTTCAGAAACATCCCTTAGCGTTTTCACCATTGAAACAAGCTCCAAAAGCCTCCATTTTTTCACCTGATCATTCCCATAACTTGGAGGATTATATATTTTTGGTCCATGCTCATTCTAGGCTTCTTGATTTGGTAAGTTCCATGTTAATTTTTGTTAAATTCCATAAATTTTCCCTCTTTAATTCCTTTAGTTTAGGGGTGTTTGAGCCCTCATCATGGTCCATTTCTACTCAATTTTGGGGCATGAACTCCCGGGAACATAGGGAACATTGTGGTATTTTTTGTTTTTGGCCTTGGGTTACAGGGCCCATAGGCCCGCTTGTGACCCAAATTTTGACCCGGCTATACTTTTAGCAATATGGGCATCGTTAGTCTTGTTTTAATGTGTAGATTGCCTTCTTGATAGCTTGATTTCATTTCGGAGCTTCTCGGAGTGGTTCGGGCTTGGACATCATCATTCTAAGCAGGTTGTCATTAGACAATAGGTAGGTTACGGTTTAACTCTTCTAGACTTTGCGTATATAGGCTATAATTATACTAATTAGCATCCTTGGGTTGGGTTTATTAGCTTGGCACCCTCAGACCTTGTCCGCTTCTTTATATCCATCTTATTTTGCTACTGTGATTGTAGTATTGGATTGTAGTTGGTAGTATCACCCTTGTGGTCGTGTGTGGCCTTGTATATGCCTCTGGACCATAGGTGGTGGGTTATTTAGGAATGTCTATGACTCACGGATATCGATATTGTTATTATTGAGCTGGTTATATTTGTTGTAGAGAAATTAAAGATTGTGCAAGGCCGATTGGTTGATTGTGAGTCATTGGGGTACTATTTGTGATTGGGCATGTCATTATCATGAATATAAAGAGTTTTTTTTCATAGTTTTACTACTATTTTGGGCTTCGGGCCTACTATAAATGGTTTTCTAACCTTACATGGCCTCGAGGGCTAGTTTTTGGTAAAAATGGTTAGAAAAGGTTTGGAACTGATTTTCGTTGACCTTCTTGGGGGTAAAAGAGTTAAGATGATAAATTTATCACCCATTTTCATACTATTACTAGACTCGGTGGAGCTGTAGTGCTAGATATGTTTTACTATTTGTTTGAAATGATACTAGGCTCGGTTGGGCTGAGTATCAGACTTGTTTTACTATGGTTTTAGAACCGATTATGTCGGGCACCCTTGATGGGTTTTTTGAGACTTAATCACAGATTTAGACCCAGATAGACTCCGAGCATGCATTTTTGAGATTTGGTTACTATCTTGGATCCGGATACACTCCGGACAATTATATTGAGTGTAATGACTCTTCCGGTCATTTCCATATATACATTTTCCTTGTACCGTTAGAGCTTGTTTGTAGCGGCCCCAAGTCATTTAATGCTTGTTGGGACCGGTAGTTCGGTGTCAGGGCCATTTGTTTGGTCGTATGATAAGTTTTGAAGTCAAGCAAGTCGGCAAAAGTTATCGTAAGTTTCTTTAATAAATTTTCTGAACTTTGGGTAAGATGTCTCAGAGCGTTTCTCTCAATATATAAAGAGTTAGAAGTCCCCCGAAATACCAAATTGAAGTTCTATGAGTCTAGTTTTCAACGCGCAAAACCTCACATCCAACTGATCTCGGAGAAAAAAGTTATGACTGTTTTACCGCAGACTGTCTGACAGAAACCGGGTCGCGAACCGGGTTGGGTCAAGATCGATTTTAAGCCTCAACTTCACGTTTTAAAATGCCATTTCAGTTATGAAATAGTGAGAAAACATAAGGGAGATACATACAGAGATACCATTTCACTTGAGATCTTCATGCATTATATCATTCATTGTTTGAGGCTCCACCCTTGTTTGTTGTTTGTTGATTGTATGCTCCGGTAGTATGGGATGCCGGAGGGTTTGTTTTCACTTGTTTGTGTTCCTCGGTTGTATGGGCGGCCGGGGGACTGTAGGTAGAATTTTGCTATTTACTTACAGAATTGTTCCCTGTTACGGTTAAGTATGAAATTGGTTACTGCTAGACTGTTAGTTTCTGGATTTGAGATTGATATGATTGGTTGAGTTTGATTCATGTCTCTGAGCATGCCTATCATTACTCTTTCCCTCTTCTTATACTTGAGGTTACCGGTATACCGTCCACTTCGTAAACTTATTATGTATACACTGTTATTGCAAGGACCCCAGGTGTGTTATTTCTTACTTTCACCTGTGCCTATGGTGTGTACATTCTGCTTACTGGCCTCACATGTGGTTCTGTTGATTTCCCTCTGGGCTAGTTCATGTGTACCTTTCGTTGATTTTTGTGACTACTTGCTTCAATTCTGTCTGTTACTATGCTTTTATCTTATATGTGCCCAGTCAGCCTAATATACCTACTGGGTACCTTATGCTTCGTATTTGGTGCTTATCCTACCCCCCTGCATCTTTGGGTGCAGATCCTAGCGTGGGTC